>JAFIRS010000769.1:0-553984 GCA_018342105.1 Gonioctena quinquepunctata | reverse complement strand
CAGAGACGGGACGAACAAAACGAAAAAGAACGGGAACGAACAGGACGGCAGGACAGAACGGGCAGGGGGGCGAACGGGGGGAACAAAAAAAGAGACGGGAACAAACAAAAAGAACGAACAGGGGGGACAGGACAGGACGGGAACGGGCAGGACAGAGAAAAAGGACGAACAGGAAGAACAGAACAAACGAAGGGGCGGAACAGGACAAGACGAAGGGGAAAGGACAGGACGGGGGGGAACGGGGGGAGAGGGGAACGAGACAGGAAAGACAGAACAGAACAGAAGGGGAACAGAACAGAACGAACGGGAACAGAACGGGGAACGGGAAACGGGAAAAACGGGAAGGGGAACGGGGGGGACGAACGAACGAAAAGGGGGAAACAGGGGGAGACAGAACGAACGGGAACAGGACGAACGGGGCCGAACAGGACAGGGGGGGGGACAGGACAAACGGACAGGACGGGACGAACGGGGGGGGGAGCAAACAAGAAGGCGGGACAAGACAGGAAGAAAAGGGAAAAAGAAAACAACAAAAAAAATTTTTTTTAAAAGGGAACCTTTAACATACAAATTTCATTTTTAAATTTTAAAAATACAATTTAAAAAAATCAACAAAAAACATAATTAAAAAGGGGTAACCCAAAAACCCAAATATAAGATAAAATAAAAAAAAAAATATTAAAAAAACAAAAAAACATTGCTAGTAAAAAAAAAAAAAACATAAAAATATCCCCAAAAAAAAAGGAAAAAAATCCCAAAAAAAAAATTTAGTTTTGCCTTCCTTGATAGAATGTATTAAAAAATTTGTTTTGAAAAAAATTTGTTTCATTTTTTTTTCCTCTGAATTTGGGATATTCATTAATCCTTTGAAAAATAAAAATATCATTGAACTCTTCCTTTGCCCCCTTTTTAAAAAAAAAAATTATTACGACCTTAAATTTTAGTTTGGATTCATTTTTTTATTAAAAAATTAATTGAAGTAATGGGGAAACTTTAAATTTTATCTTTTTTTTCCCCAATGAAATTTTTTGTAGCTTTTTTCCAAAACATACGGCAAAAAAAAAATTTTTAACACCTCCAAAAAATTACAAATTTTCTTTTCACAAAAAAAAATCTTTTCACCCTTAGCAAAAAAAAATATTTTTATTGATAAAAAAAAAAAATAGTCCAAAAATAAAAATTAGAGTTAAGGGGATTTAGTACAGTACGGTACATTTTAGAAAAATTTATATTTTTTCAAAAACTTAAAATTATTTAAAATTTTTAAATTAAAAAAACATCATTAGTATTTTATTTTTTAAAAATCACAGGAATTTTCCCCTTATCAATATTTAGATTTCTGAACGTTTTAAAAATCCCCCGCTTTGCAAAAAAATACATTGAACAACCCCACAAAAATTAAAAAAATAATTTTTTTAAGAAAATATAAACTATTTACTATTTCAAACCCCTCATTCCCCCTTTTTTTTTTATATATTCATTCGCAAAAAAAAAAATTCTCACTCCTTTCTCAAAAAAGGATTTAAAAAAAATTCCCGGGGGCCATTGCTTAAAAAAATGGTTTTTTCACCAACCCCCAAAATTTCCTTGGGGGAAACATAAAAAATCCGGAAAATGAAATATTTCCATTTTCTATCTTTTCCCCCAAAAACACCACACCGTATCCAAGCTCCCAAAAATTTTTACTCTAGAAATTTTTAAAAAACCCCCACCCCGCAAAAAACAGTCCAATTTTTACCCCTTTTTATTTCCTTTTTTAAAATTTTAAATTTATTTTTTAAACTTTTTTTTTTTAAAATTTTTTAACCCCCAAAAATCTAAAAACCTCAATAGCCCAAAATTCCCGAAAATAAATACAAAAAAAAAAAAAATTTAACTTAAAATACCCCCCCCAATTTTGAAAAAAAGGAAAAAACCTTTTTTTAAAAACCACCGCAAGATTTGATACCCTTTCCGCCCAAAATAGTATTTATAAACAGGAAAAAATTTTTAGGCACTGTAGTAAAATTTTAGCAAAATTCAATTTTTAATTTTTAATACATTTTTCCCCCCCGGCCCCAGATACGCCCCTTTTGGTTTTCCCCTTTTCAAAAAGATTTCAAAAATAAAAATATAGTACTACAAAATCCCCATCCCCATTTTCTTTAAAATTTCAAAATAGGTAAAAAATTTTTAAAAACCCGTGAAAATAGGCGGGGTCGTTTTGCGCTGGCAGTAGTATTTAAATAAAAGGCGCGGGGAAACGTATGGCCAAAGCACAAACCCCTTAAAAAAATTTTCTCCCCCCCTCCCAAACCTTTCCTTTCCTTTTTTCCCCAAAATATTTCCCCTTTTCCCCAGCTTTTTTAAACCCCAAAAACCAGCTTTTGTTTTTTTCTATTTCTATACTTCCCCCGAATCAAAAAAATAACCGCCGACCCCGATCCCCCAAAAAAAACCCCCATTTTTTGATACAAAATAAGTTTGTTTTTTTACGATCTACTGTTTAAAAAACCGAACCCCCTTGTTGTCAGATGGACATAATTTATAGAATGTACATGAGTTTATATGTAGTCATTTACATTATATATTATTAGATTTATTCACCTAAATTTTATATAATGCAGTAGGTCAATCCAACTCTGAACAAGGTTTAAAAATATTTTTCTAGGTAGAAGGAATACAATTTTCAACAGTTAAATCATAAGACACCCCGGAATTTGTGGAACGCCTCGATAAATTGAACGATTCTTGGCAACCCTGTTTTCTTCCCATCGGCCATTTTGCTTGTATTTGACGTAAAATAATTTCAGATATTTTCAGGGTGTTGATGGGATATAGTGCTTTTCATTTTCATTAAACAATATTGCCTTGGTTTTCTGCATTTTAAAATTTCTATGCTCGTGAATTGGTTCAGTGGTGCAAAGGGTCAGAAATACTACTTTGTTTCAAAACAAATGATAGTCAACAAAAAATTTACGGTAAGCTACCAGAGGCGTCGAAGATACGAACAGAATTTTCCAAGTAGAATTTAATTTTTGTCATGGGTTTTTACCAATATATTGTTTTCCTTGGGGTGAATTACTAAATACTGATATTTATTCCTGATTCCCCACTGATATGGAAAAACAGTAGTGTGATGCTCTTGAATTAAGACCCACTGAGCCTAAAAATTTCTTTCATCTGTTCTCCCTAATTTTTTCAAAGCTCAGATTATTAAAAAGCCGCAATGGAGAACATGTTTAAGACCTGATGCCTTTCCCTGATGTACAAGAAGTTAAAAAGGTATGTGTTTGTAGGGAGTCATAAATACAGTTGTATCAATTTTTTTACAGCCAATGTTGAGTTCGGCAAAATATTTATGATTAGAGTTCAAGAGATAACAAAGAAATCAGGAGAATTGAACTAATTATATTTGGAATTTGTTCCTATAAAGGTTTTTTGCAATTATTATTCCAGGGTTGGGTGATTTTGGACCATCAACCAGGATTTTAAGGATTTTGTGAATAAGTTGAACTAACCACTAACTGAATATTTTGCCCACCTCATTGGTTTAACATGAAATAGGAATATAATAACCTACTGCTATATATGATGTTATCAGTAAAATATATTTTAAATCTTTTTTTTAATCCAATAGAAAATGTTTTTTTAAAGGTTATTAATTATTTCATCACAAAGATTAACATTGAAAACAAAACTGTACAACTGAATACTGTTAGTGGCCTATTCTTCTAGTAATAAATTTGCAATTTGTGCCACATCCCTCAGTCCTTGAGAGACACAATCACCTTCAATATCCATTTCAGCCCATTTTACTGAATATTTGAAGAAATGAAAGTTTAAAAATTGAAATGGCAGTTCATTCTATCATTCTTTTGTTTGTACTTCATAGATATGGCTTCATGATATTAACTGAATAAACATTAGGTAATCATATTTTTGTTTTTGTAATAGTAGTATTGCCAGTAAGTAGTAAAACAAATTATTTATAAATATTTGATTGAGGAAATACATATTTTAAAATTGAAATGGAATAAACATTAATCATATTTTTGTTTTTTTAATAGTACTATTGCGAGTAGTGGAAAAATCATATATAACCATGGTTGAGAAGACTATTATAGCCCAGACACCTTGGCATTTGGGCTATTATCTTCATAATCCATAATATAGGTGACAAAAATAAAAAAAAAAATGTGTTAATTTGCTGTTTATGGTTTCCATACCCGAAATCAACCAAAAAGTTTTTCATTCATTACATATTTTACTGGTAATTATGTATATTCACATTTATAGATTTCAATAATGATTTTTTTTTCAGCATTGACCATGAGACTCAAGAAATTGATATTTTAATGGATTGGACAACACAAAATTCGCCCAACCGAAATCTTGTACTCAGTGAGATCAGGTAATATCACAAAGAATTTTCAACTATCCACATTATAAAATTAAATAAAAAAAAATTATTGTATGTTATATAAATAAATGTATTGACACATATTTTATGTTTCAGTTCTTCTGCATCATCAACTACCAGATTCTCAGAAGTTATGACCATAGAGACTTCTAAAAAGAGGTATATAATTTCCTAGCCAAATACTGACATCTGAAATAATGTATTTTTTTTCAGATCTCCGTCATCATCAACTTCATCTGCCCCTGAAAGGTTGATGCCATGAGAAACTTGGATGCTGATTTGTTTAAAATGAGGTAAAATTCAATGATAACCAATTAGAATTCAAACTATGTAATTTAAAAATCAGCTGTGCTGGGTCACCCAGAACTTGACAACCGGCTGGGGCCCGGAGAATGAGCTTGATTTGAAATAAAAATTTTTGGGCTGTACAAAGTCAATTTGATTGGTAAATTCAACAGTCAATTTACGGTCAATTGACCAAGTGGAATATTTGACCGAGTCATTGGCGTCCTGCACTAAATCGGATCGTCCTAGTCAAAGTCCTGGTAGCGACCGCTCGGACAGTACCTGGAGAAAAATTAAACATTCGTAGCTCAAACTGGGTGGAAGCTCAACTGCCGACTTAATTTGTTTTTTGTTTGGTTCTCCTGCCGAATTTAGTTCTAATCCATCGAATAAATTAAATGGCAGTTTTGCCATTTTTTATTTTGGACAGATGTGAGTGGGAGAATATTTTGACAGTTCTGGAAACGGTTTTCAGGGACTTTCAAATGACATATTCAAGTTAGTTTGGTGCGCTTATAGTTTCTGTCAATTTTTAAATGTGATACTTCCATTTGACAGATGACGCCAAAACTAATGATCGCATTTGGCAAAGGAACTGTATCTACATACCAAATGGCTCGGCAGTTATCATGAAGATTACAGACAGACAGACTTCACTCTGGAAATGGTCTCAATCATCTCGGGAAACTCGAAACGGATATCTCGATTTTACTTGACCGCCTCCCAGTGGTCAAGTAATGTAATGTCGGAAAAAAACAAGATATCGACGGAAATATCCATTTGAGGTCTCCGAGACGATTGAGACCATTTCCAGAATGAAGTCTGCCTGTCTGTCCGAAATCTTTCACGAAAACTACGAAATGTTTGACCAGTCCAGCTGAAATTTGGTATGAAGATACAGTTTATGCCCCGAATGCGACCATTAGTTTTGGTTGTCATCTGTCAAAAGGAAGTGTCACTATTGAAAAAATGAAGAAACTATAGCTCACCGAACTTGACTTTCAATAAGTCATTTGAAAGCACTTGAAAAACTGTATTCAGAACAGTCAAAATTATTTATTCAACTAACATCGATCAAAAATAAAAAAATGGCGCTAAGTTCAAAATTTTGCCATTCAATTATTCAAAATCTATCCGATGGATTAGAACTAAATTCGCCAGGGAGCAACACAACAAAAAAAATCAAAATAAGTCTAAGGTTGGAGCTTTCCATCATTTCGAGTCTGGCTCTACTAATGTTTAATGTTTCTCCTGGGCCTTACCATCCAAGACGATGGCGCTCACCCGGGCTTTGACAAGAACAACCTGCGTTTGGTGCAGGAACGCTCAAATGACAGAGGTCAAATATCTCACTTGGTTAATTGACTGCTAAATTGACTGTTGAATTAACCGATAAAATTGACTTCCTACAGCCCTAAAAACGTTTTATCAACGTTTTATTTTAAAATAACCCCATTCTCCCGAGGTTCGTGCCTGTCAAGTACTGGGATGTCAAACAGCTGATTTTTTTTCTGCACGATTACAATACTTGACCACTGCGGGTGGCGGACAAGTAAAAGTAAGCTTCAAATAGTTGTATCATGATTTTTTCAGATCTCCCGCATCATTAACTACCTCTACAGCTTCTGAAACAATAAACTTGAATGCTGATTTGTTTAAAATGAGGTAAAAACTTTTAGATAACCTACTAATTTTTATTCTGGATAATACTAAACAATTTGGAATTGACATTTTTTCAATACATACATAATTTTGAATTATTGTTAAAAACAATGTATGTGAAATATAACTCCTGGAATCTCAGTTCTGAAACAGTTGAAAATAATTGAAAGTAATAATTTTGCATAAAATCATTCTAAATCAATCTAGAAGCATACTGGTTGTATAAATATGGCTCAACAACACATCAGTAAAAGTACTGTCAATAACTGCAACACTGGTATTTCATTAATTAACTTGTCAGTCAAAAAAAACTATTAAAATATTAAGTAATAAATCAATGCTTAAATTAAGATAGTATGTATATTTGTGAACTAGACATTTTATGACATCCTAAAGGTTTTTTGGTATCATATTTCAAAGTAAATTCTAATGCAAATTCCGAATTGAAATTCAAAATCTATACTTTGAGTAGCAACTTGTTATTAGTCAAATCAAAACTGAAATGATGTATCTTTGTTTCAGATCTCCTGCATCATCAACAACTTCAACTGCTGCTCCTGAAATGGTTGATGCCATGAAAAACTGAAGAAGAAGAACTCAGTGATATAGAATCATTTATTGTCAGTGAAGGTTATATACCCACAAAAATATGGAACTTGACACAACATATGTTGATATATGTAATCAGGGGGAAAAGACATTGAAGTTTATGAAAGCCAAATTGAATTTATCTTCCAATAATATCAATATTGTTATCATTTTGACTCTGAGGTCCTTGAATGATTTACCAAAAGATGTTTTCAAAAATTTTGGTAACCATTTCTTTGAAGAGGAGCCTTTGTCAAATCATGGTTATGCACTAGCAAAATCAATACTTCGTATTTTCTTCAAAATCCGAGTGTACCATGAATTGTCAATAAGGACTGATAAGGAAGAAAGGGTCAGGTCTGTCTTGACAAAAACCATTTTATTTAAAAGTCAATAGTTTAATAGGTTATATATGCCAAGGGATGTCCTGATAAAATCAGGAAAGCTCACTGTAAGCTAACCCCAAACTATAGGGTTAGCTTACAATGAACTTTCCGATTTAATCAGGCATCTCTTCAACATCATAAACTCCCGAGCTTAGCTCCTAGAATTGAAATTGGAATAATATGTTTAGCTGGTACTTTGGTAGCATTTCCAGTTTTTTCTTTGTGTTGTTCAATCTAGCTTATGCCTGAGGCTTTGCCCACTTCCCATTATGTCATTTGGGTGACGACTATTACAAATTCAATGACCTCTCTCCACCCATTTAGAGACAGAATTCTCAAATAAGGTTGAACACTATTTATTTATTTGTTACAAGAGAGCCAAAACACCAATTTTCATGACCTTAAGTTTAAAACTAACTGAACCGTGATAAAAAATTCTAAACACTGAAACTCTTATTTCTTTATTTATAAAAAACGATCTGAAATACCTATTTTTATGACCCCAACTTAAAAACTAACGGAACCCCTATACAAACTTGCAATCCCCATTTCACCCCTTTAGGGGTTGAATTTACAAAAACACAAACACGTATTTCTTCATTTGCACAAATACCTCAAATATCAATTTCTATGACCCCAACCTAAAAACTAACATTTCATCTAGAAACTTTTAACCCCTTGAAGGTTAAATGTAGCTGCATAAAAAGCAAAATCTTTTTCCATATTTTATGTTTATTTGGTGCATACAAATTGTTGAGTGTTAGGCATACAATGATGTGCAACACTGACATGATATTTATTCCCAAATGTTTGTTAATGATGTTAAATATGTATTAAAATTATATTTTTATGTAATGCTGAAATTGTACTGACCATTAATATTTTTACTCATACATGCATATGCGATTTTTTTGCACTATAATAGGGTAATAACCTGTTGAGCTTTTAATATTAAAAGTATTGTTCCTAGATCAATTCTGCATATTGAGAGTAGCAGAAATGTAAACATTTCTATTGTCCATCGCTCTTATTATTCAATACATACATCCAAGAAACTGAATTTTATACTTGATTAATTTTCTTTATAATAAAATATTCAAAAATATACATATATTGTTTACTTTGTGTTATGCAAATATTTATCTGCAATAAAGCTGTTCTCCAAACTTCGAGGGGTTTTGGCCTGCAGTGCTAAAGACATTTGTAAAATGCATAGCTATGAATTCACGCAGACTTCTTGTACAAGCTATACCTAATACTCTGAGGAGGTGACGTCATATTTTACTACTTTCATGCCATCTAGTCCTCCACTTTTCTTGCCGTGTGAACCCCCATATAGTTATTATTTTGAGTTGAATTTAAGAATACAAAAAATTAAGACAAGCTTTTATATAAATGCACTGAAAAGGAAAAAAATATTTCTTCAATTGTTTGACCTAGGTTATTCTCTGAGTAGCGGATTCAAAATCTTACCGCGCAAGAATACCTATTTAATATTCGCGGCAAGCTTTTGAATCTGCTACTAACAGAATAATCTAGGTCAGACAAAGACATTATTTTTTCCTTTTCAGTGCATGGGTATGAAAGCTTGTCCTAAAAATTTATTTTTAATCCTTTTTATTAAATTCTTTCTAGTCATTCATGTAATCTGTCATCTTATTGAATTCTGACAAAATTGTTAATCTCCGACCTCAAAAACCCACATACCAATTTTGAATGAAATCGGGCCATAATAACAAAACACGTCGCCATCTTGGAGCCGTCATCGTGAATTCATGAATTTTGACAAAAACATCATGATGTCCGACCCCAAAAACCCCACACACTAATTTTGAATGGAATCGGGCTATAATCATCAAATTCGTCGCCATTTTGGAGCCGCCATCTTGAATTCATGGATTTTGACGCAAAAAATCATGATCTCCGACATAAAAAACCCACATATACCAATGTTTATTGAAATCGGGCTATAACCACAAAACTCGTCGCCATATTAGAGCCGCCATCTTGAATTTATGAATTTTGACAATAAATTCGTGATCCCTGTCTCCGAAAACCCCCACATACAAATTTTGCATAGAATCGAACCATAATCACAAAACTCGTCCGCCATATTGATTTTTCTCTAGCAAACATTCAGTAATGCATTGTTACCGGAATTATGAACACCTTCCAAATTTCACGTTAATCGGACAACTAGAAGTGGATTGAAATTCACTTACAAGATTTGAACTGAACATACATACAAATGTGTAGTTAAATAAAAGCTTGTAATGAAAGAAATCAGCCGCCATTTTTAATTTCCATGATAAGTTTTTAATCCGCGACTCATAAAATACTTAGATGACGATTTTTAGTCTAAATCAGACAATAATAAAATTGCAGCCGTCATTTTGAATTTTGTCATGAAATTTGTTATAGGTGATTTAGAGAATACCTTTAGTGTTGAATCGGACCATAAATGATAGATTTTGTTTTCAATTTCAATTTTCATCATATAGAAATACCAAATTGTAGTTCCATGGAAACCTTTTTGCTTGCATGACAAATTTCAAGTAAATCGGACAAGTGAAAGTTTTTTCGTACATTGATAACAAACAAACATACTCATGTACACAAGTGAACCTCAATTTAAGTGGATTAAAAATACTGTTTTGAACCCCTTGAAACGGCACGGCACTGCGCAAGAGATGTTTTGTTTTGGTTTGTCTCGCATATACACAAAACATTACACGTCCCGCCGAAATTATGTTCGCATCAAAACATTGCAAGGTAAATTTAGCATCGGGCCTATCTATGTTTACTTATTGATCTGAGACTTCAACTCTCAAAATCTTTCAGAAACATTGAAATCGGACCACTTATGACGCATCCAGGTCTGCTGCAATAAAGTGCATTAAAAAAATCAAATTGCGATTATGCCAAAACGAATATTCCAACAGTGCCTGAGTGGAGAGCCTGCTTCAAAGCTTAGAAATGGTGGTGTTATGAATTTAAAAAAAAACGCATATTTTTCCGGTTTTTCCGATTTATTTCCGGTTGCTTCATTAGTTTTCAAGTTACAAGTCAAAAACGGAAAAAAAATGGGAATAGGAAACTTAACAGGATGGCACAGTCGGTTTCCTGGTAGTATTTTTGTCACGAAAAAATCTCTATTGATTGGTCTAGTAGGGTAATTTTCATACCAATAATAGAAAAGTCGCCAATACGCCTTCAGGACCGGCTGTTTGATAGAAACAGTTCTCCATAAACTGGTTGAGAGAATACGCTGGAAAACAAAGAAGTACCACTAATGGGCTTCCTGAACATTGTATAGTAGCCCGAGTGGCCAGACCCAGCGAGCACAAACATCCCTGGGAAGTTTTGGGATGTTTCGAAAATGATGTCATGAATATGTTTTTTTGAGAAGCAGTATGCTCTTCCTAAAGAGGACTTTAAAGGATGTTGGAAATATTGTATTTGTTCTTCTGTGGCATTTCTTTGTATGCCTACTGAGAGGTATTGGCGATGTCAAAAAATTTTTCACGCATGGATGTTCTCTCTAGACATAACATGATTCGCGTTGAGAGTTTCATCCCACATCCCAGATATTGAATATACATTTATTGTCCAGTTCCATGAGGGTTCTCGACCATTTTATTTAATAACTTGATCATTTCACACAACAACAAGTAAAAAATTTCATGTGAATTAATTCTTAGAATTTATATTTTTCCGACCCCTCGCTTTAACTATTTATTTCATTTTGTATTCCTTCATTTTAATACCAATACCTCCTATTTTACAAAGGACATTCCTATATTTTCCTAAGCAAGTGAAACCAATATTATTCATTATTATAAAAACCAATGTCCAAATGACCTATCCGCTCATTTTCTGCTTTTATTTTAAAATTCCTGCCATGTTACACTGTTACAATTTGGCCATTCGGTGTAGTACACCTGATAAACCTTGGAGAACAATACTGGACTGTAAGGCACATGGAACAATGCATTCAGTATTCAGTGCATTTCTGAATTCCGATTCTACCTTTCTATTCCTGCATTGTTTTGGAGTTGACGGCGTTGGTTAAATATTTTTTTTTTCATTTTCAACTGAGCAAAACGTGGAGAGTGATGAGTGTTTGAAGTGTAGTGAACACCAATTATATAATAGACATTTTTGATATCACTGAATAATACTAAGTAATTACATGAAGTAAATGTATCATCATAATCCAGAAACATAATATAATATGTGTATTTTTTATAGGGTTTTCGAATCTGTAAAAACAGGGTCAAACTGTATCATTGGAGATTCTTGAAAAAAATTACCTGTTTTCTTTAACATTTTTCCATTAGGAACTTTCAGATTATGGGGAGTTGGAAAATAAAAAACAACTTCTCATGTTTTCCAACAGACTTATACGACCTAAAATATATTGACTCTTCAAATAGAAGAATTCGGTTTGTCATTAAACTCAAAAATCACTGTGAAAATGAATATTTTTCTAAATATAATTTCAATTAAATCTTCCTTCCTAGAGATACCATTTAAATTATATATAAGAAAATTTCTAATCATATTGCAAGTATCTTCAAAAGTGGTGGTTAATATATTTCACATCGAATCTGTTTCATGAGATGAAATCTTAATTTCAGTGCCCTAAGAAATATAAAAGCCTTGGAAGTAAAACTTTATTTTATTTTTCAACATCAACAGTATCATCCTAACAGAATAAATTAATGGAAAAGTTTCACTCAGAATGTGTCAAGTTCGTTTTTTGAAAAACTCCATTTCAAATAGAATGTGACACCTTCAAATGTCCATAAAAGTAACGGATGGGGACAGAAAGTGGGAATGTTCTGTTGTGTTTATGAAAAGCCTATCAAAAAACTTAGGACAAGTTTTTTTTGTGACATCCCGAAAATCGCCACCTGCGGCGGACATTGGCTGTTCTATGAAAGTTCTATTCATGTATAAACAGAACATCGCAGTGGATGTTCAATGTCTCAAAATCTCGTACTTTTAACATCTCTAAGATGTTTCAGTGCTCGCTGGGGCTGGGGAGGATGCCCTCAGGAAGGAGTACTAGGGTCTTTGAAAGACGGACTACTAGGGTCTTTGAAAGAAATAAGAACCTACTTTGGAAAAAATAAGGACTAAGACCACACATGGTGCACTGCGTGATTCCGTGTACCGTAGAATTCCACTTTCCATCGAATGAGTGAGATGGAATTACGACTGAATTGATGTACAACTTGGTGGAAAAACAAGCCATAACGTGCGCTTTCTTGGTTTTGCGGCCAAACACAACAGAAAATCATCATAACAAAATTACAAAGATTTGCCCGCATGGATATTACAGGGGCAATGAGATTAACGCCCACTGCCACCATGGAGACACTACTAGAACTGCCTCCCCTCCACTCTTTGGTACACGGTGACGCGATACTAGGTGCCTTCAGACTGAATAACATACTGGACAACATAAATGTTGGGACAGCAGGACCCAGTAGCATCGTGAATATTATTACTATGGACGAGCTAGATATATGAGTTCAGATCTCATTGCGAAACGATTACCCGTTGATAAATCATTAAGAGTATCTATATAAGAGAGAAAGAGTGTTTTCTTAAATCCCAAGGACTGGCTTCGGCTTTCGGGCAGAGGTCTATGCAATACTATGTTCGAAGGAAAATTATGGGAGTGCCATAAAAGAGGAACAGATCCATATCCTATCAGACAGCCAGGCGGCACCGAAGCAGCTAGGAAGTGACGACCTTACTGGTATGGACATACAAAGAGAAACTGATGAGAACACTAACACAACCAAACCGCGTTAAGCTGATTTGAGTGCTAAGACATCAGGGGATTGTAGCCCTACGATTTTCCCCGGTTTTCTGGACAATCTTCTCGAAAAATATTTTATGTTGTTCTCGTTCTTTATTCTGTTCTTCTTGAATTTTTTTACCTATCCTGTTCCTTTTGTTCCCTTTCTATTGTTTCTCTCGCCCTCTCCCCCCCCTCTCTCTCTCTCCCTCCTCTCTCTCTCTCTCTCTCTCCGTTCATCCTCCTCTTCTACCAGTCTTGCTCGGCAATCTGCTGCTTAATCATCTCCATTAGGGCCTCCATATCGTCGCAGGGTCTATTTCTCGTGTTCACCGTGTTTTTTTTTTCAGTCACTAGTATTGTTACGATTCTTGGGTTCGTGGCTTTTGAAATACAATTAATTATTGTCCGTTTATTTATACCTCACAACAAAACAATAATGCACTCTGATAATTGAATAAATCAATAGAAATTCACTACAAAAATACCGCGCACGTCAGTATCTGAATGACTTGGTTTTCTTCACCTTGAATGAATGTAACTGTCTCCGATGCACTATCACTTATATAAGTCATTAGGCCTAGAAAACTCCCAGGATAGTTTCTAGGCCTTTCTCGAAATCGCTCGAACCGGCTTGTTTAATCTGGAAGAATATCATGGAATTCTGAGACAGGCGCCAGACAACATGTAGTGGCGTGGTGTATTCGTTTTCATAACGATATTCTCGATTCTGAAACCAACTGTTACGAATCGAGGCTATTGAAATACTGAAGTAATTATTCTCCCTTTATTTACACTTCACCACACAAAACAACAATAATGAACTTTGACAACTCAATCGAAATACACTGTCAAAATTCACCGCGCATCACTGAACCTAATTTCTAGTTTCTGGATAAAAAGTAACTTCCCTCACAGTGACGCGTTGGCTCTTATAAAGGTCAATAGCACCTAGAAAATTGACAACGTTCGCTTTCAGATCCTCGTTGGAATCGCTCGATTCGTTGAGTACCTTCTATAAGAATCTCCTGGAATCCTGCGTCACGAGACACAAGCAGGTGCGTAGTTATTCGTTTTCTTATTAACAATGTTATTCGAACACAAACATATATACATCATTCCAATTTTTGGAATAACTAGTCCGATAACCTTCAACCTCATTAGTGTCAATAACCGGACTGCTCGGCGGGTGTGTTATGGTTTAATTTTTAATCCATATGAATGAGTTCGATTTTGGCTAAATTGAGAATATACCGTTCGTACCTATTTCCTTCGAAGTCAACACGCAGCCCTCTCAAATACTTTCAGAGGACGATGACGATGGATATACTTTTTCAGCGCTATCTTCGGCTATTGAAAACACTCAAAATTCGCTTTTGTTTAACCAAAACATCACACATACACACACCCGAAACCATGTGTTTATCGCACGTAAAACTCCACAATTTCTGTATTTTCGAAATTAAAATCGAAGCAACATCCTTGACGTCTCACTACTAGAGTGAATTCAGTATTGAGACAGCACAATGGTAGGTAGAGAGGAGGAAAACACGAGTGGACACGATTGTCATCATGTGCAGCAGTGTCATGACATGCAGCGGTTGAAAGGTTACGTTTTTTTAGGTTAATAAGTGGTTATCTAGTGTAGTTTATTCAATTTTGTTCACTATTACCTTGCAAAAATGCCCTGGGATTTGGGGTAAGTACTTTTCACTAGCTGAAGAAGAAATTATGGCGAATGCTATCAAATTAATGATACGTCTTGTGTATCGCTTTTACTTAATCATTTGGTACGCCTATGGAATAACTTCTAGCTTCGCTTCAGACACCTTCGGGAGAAACTTTTCATTAAGTGGGGGAAGGACAAACAAGCTGTCTCAATAGTGAATGCACTCTATATTAGGGGAGTCTCGCACAAGTTGCCAACTGAAAAAAGACTTCCCAAACTTCTGCCTCTCCAATAGGGTTGTGTAGAGAATCACAAACTGAATATATCTCTTTTTATTATTGGTAATTGTACATTTTCCTCTAACCACTGTGTGTTCTGTGTAAGCCTTGTTACGCCACCTTAGGAGCAGCACTATTATTAATTTAAATGAATTGGTAAAGTACTCCCCAGTTGATTTTCGAGATATATAATCCTCATTTTAAATATATGTCCTGACTGGGTCGTACTTGCGGGACCTCTGGTCTAAAAATCGGATGCTCTTATACCCCCAACTCCAGGCGAACAAATTGTTTTACCTACTAATAATTGACAAGTTTTCTCACTAGTTTTCTCTTTGTTGAGCAACCAAAATTTTTCCGCGGAAAAAGTCGAAAATATTTTTTTTTTGTTCAAAAATGCCCAATTTCATGTCATGTAGGTATCATGCAACAGTTCATGTGTTCATGTGATTAAAAATGATTATTTCACAATTATTCACGAAACAAGCACTGTAAACAGTGAGAACTAGACTTTATAAATGCGATACAAGAAGATATGTTTTAAATGTCCCGCAGAAAGTTTGGATAAAAACGTAATTCTCCCATTTGAAAGTCTTTTCATTTGAGTAAACAGCAAATATTCGAGATGATTGTCAATAATGTCAATTCGTTCGTTCATTAATTATGGTCTATCCTACAGGATAATATACTAGTCGCGGAAATCCACATCACCTAGGAACGTATTCTGTCGGCTTCGATTTCCCTTCGGGGGGCACCGTGATAGTCTCACTCGAAATTATACCTCAAATGCCCATTACTTTCACAACATATAATTTTTAAATTTTTCAATGCACGTGGAACGGCTGTACAAAAACTGACATTTACTTGACTTCCGGTCCGCGTGGTCAGACAACCGCTTCCCACGACCCCAGGAAGTCGAATCAATAATGTCAATTGTTATTCATGGGATGAAAAAGCAATGTTGCCAAATGTAAAAAATGTCCGATGAAGAGTGAACATTCATCCATCAAATAATTTATTGTGATAATTAAAATTATGTGAATTAAAAGTTTTATTCAGTGACTTGCAGAAAAAGTTAACAAATTAAGCTCTCAAATAAGTAAAAGTTAAAAATTGACTTTTTTTTTAATCCTTTCTGGGCCCATAATTCCGAAAATAACCGTTTGCGCGGAAATATCCGGTAAAAGCACTCCTCTCCGAAAATAGCTGATAGATGTTTCTAACATGTTTTTGCCACACGAATCCGAAAGAACGCGGCGCTCTCTTGCCTTTCCGAGTTAGATAGCATTTTTGATCCAAAACACGTATTTTTCAACATTTTTTCGCGCAAATGTCACTGACAATGCCTCCTTTTTTTACCAGCATAACTACGAACGTCAAATCACTCATTTTCGGCCCAATTTCACATAAAATATAGCCGAATCCTACATGTCTTACGTAGAAAAAGGGAACACAACCTAACCTAACTTGGCTAACCTTGCTATACAAGTTGATGGCCAGCCAATCAACTTTTTCGAAACACGCTTCGCTTCGCACGCGGGCACTTCGGCAGCGGTGACTTATCTCGTTTTTTACGAAATATTATTTGGGCACAATAGTGACCGTCAGTCGCGAAATGCAAGTACACTGAATTAGGTTTCACAATAGAAGCAGATATTTCATCAAATGTGTTATAAGTACTGCTAAAAGTTAAGTTTAGGGATACTTGGCGTATCACCAAAATCGAGGATGTTTTTACATTGTGAAAAGAAGGAGGAATTGTGAGAGATTTTTGCGCGAGAAAACGGTGCTTGAAAAACACGTGTTCTCGATAAAAAAAGTCCTCCAATTCAGAAAGGGTACGAGAGCGCCGCGTTTTTCTTCCGGATTGGTGTTCAGGGAGCAAAAACACGTAAGAAAAGTCTTTCAGCTATTTTCAGAGAGCAGGAGTGCTCTTACCGGATATATGAAGATTTATCAAGAATTGGCAACAATGTAGAAAACAGATGCAAAGATTTGACAGATAAAATGTATAACGTGTAATGTCAAACGATTTTTAATTTTCTGAATACAAAGTATTTTTTCTAATTTTTACATTTAAAGTGGCACTTTTCAAAACTCGTTGACATTATCAAATGTTTTACTTTTCATCACTAGTTGCGAAAAGTAAAATTTTTCCCAACTAGTGATGAAAAGTAAATTTCACCACCATTGCAAAAAATACACGAATAAAATTTGTTATAATTATGAGGCTATTCAATACATAATATGTATGGTAAAAACTAATTATAAATATAAATAACATAATTTGAACAATTGGTGATATTGACCCCAGCTGACAACGTAGTTTTCTATGTAGCATTAATTTCCGTTTTTCCCATGGAAGTCTCTCCAAGGATGAGAACACCTTTCAACGCAGTAAAAAGTAAAAAATAATTTTAATGTTCAATGTCTATGCCAAAAAGCGTTGGGTGCTTTGTCGAAATCAATTAAAATAGTCGAAGATCCCAGAGCCGGCAAACCTACGTCATTTTACAAAGCTGATATTTGAGTATGAGTGGTGTGATATGTAGTAAGAACGTATGCAAACTTGCTGGCTTGAAAGAGGGCCCCTTTTACGGGTAGCAGGTATAAAAGTACATAAAAAACTTTCTCACTTACGGTGAAGTATTGTAATGAGTTTGACAATTAATGTCGTCCAGTTGGCCAAGCGGTCTAAGGCGCACTGGCGAGGGTTCGAATCCAACCCGCCTGACGATTTTGATATTTATTTTTCCCCTTCGAAATTGAGAAATGATTTGTTTTTTTTATTTGAATATTCATCCCAAAACTAAATCATTTCTCAGTTTCAAGCTAGCAAGTATGCATACGTTCTCAACTATATACATACATACAACTCATACTTAAAATTTCAGATTTGCAAAAATGAGGTAGGTTTGCCGGCTCTGAGATGTTACTCTAAAAGTATTATTTTTCTCAAAGAGACGTAACCAAAAAGCACCCCATGCTTTTCGGCATAGTCGTTGAATATTAAAATGATTAACTTTTAGCGCGTTAAAAGCGTGTTATTCAGTTTTTTTAAATATATATTTTTTACATTTTTAACATGAATTAAAAAGGATCTCATATCAAAATTAGAAAAAATATTGTGTGAAACACGTTGGAAAACCCTATTTTTCGTAACTCGCTTCCTTTTGCGGATCTCGCTTTGCTCGTTCCGCAGAAATTCGCTCATTACGAAAAATAGTGCTTTTCCCAACTGGTTGCACAAATAACTAATCCTTGACCCGAAAAAAATATTGTTATGAATTGCATTAAAGAAGGTATCGAATAGAAATCGAGGGTTCCATACAGTGTTGCTGAAAAAAATAAAGATATTAAGCTGTTCCAAGTAAGTGGAAATTATGATTGAAAATAGACCTTTTCGAATCTTTCAAGAGCCACAATTCCGAAAATAACCGTTTCCGCAGAGAAATTTCGATGGATCTACTTCTATTATCGTGTTCTGAAGCATCTGTGAAAATTTCGTGAAAATCGGTGACATTTCACTTTGCTGCAGGTTTACCCATAGGGATTATTTGAATCATTTATGTAAATATGAAATTATATTATACTGAAAATGTATGTAATATATATTTTTTTATTTTTTACCAGAATATTTTTATTAATTCTATGAGTTTCTCTGTAGTTTTATTGTATCAAACAGTAGGTTCAGCAATTTGGTAGTTCAATGGAAACAACTATTTTACCCATCACACCTTTAATTGTTATATACATAATGAACTACAATAATAATATTTTATATCTAATACATTTATTTCATCTTTGGTTCTTACAGATAACATGTAAACATTTTGTTGAAATTTTGTTTAATTACAGACAACATATTTCTTGAAAATTCATAATCAAATTCTATTTCCATCACCAAAATACTGTCATCGAAGGAAGCATATATGACAAAAAATTTCTTGGATAAATTAAGTACAGCCATTCCCATTTGTATCTGCTCATAATACTTATGGCGTTTTTTAAATTCGAATTCTCCATTCTCTTGAATCACATAAGTTATTTTTTGCAAAGCTTCTGTGATAGTCTTTGTACTTCCTGAAAATTCATGAAATGTATTTTCTGAATCATAAATATGAATATTTGATCATAATTTGTTGAATAGTTTCGAAAGAACATTTTATTTCCAGAAGGCACGCTGGATTTCCTTCTTAAAAATATTACCCCATCAGGGGAATATCCAAGCCATTTATTTGAATGGGAAATCACCATTCCACATTCAATAATATCTGCCCCTTTACTCTTCTGGAATACTTCTCGTACACGATGCTCCCATTTCAAACCATGCTTCACATATTTATTGTTTAACTGATTTGGATAAAAATAATACCAAATGGAAATATTTTGAGAAAAACTCCAAACACAAGTGTATAACCTCTGAGAAAACAGACAAACAATGTACATATGTCTGGTTTGAATTTTCGCCACTCTGGCGCTGGCATCTAATTTTGAATTCCCAATACTGAATTCACTCTAAGATTTATATTTCGTTACTGATTGTCTTTTTCAAAAATGAAACAGAAGTTTCAGTTTGCCATCCGGTAGTGCCGCCACGTTACGGGATAAAATTTGAACATTTTCCCTGTATCGCTCGCTCGCGAACTGTATCCAATACTTTTTCCATAGAGATTGAGTGACCATATATCTTAGGAAAATGTCTTTTGCAAAGATTATAGTTCTACGAACATTGTCTTTAGTCTTTAGACAATGTTTCAGTTCTTCATACATCGGATGATTCGGGCTGTCGAATGTAGATGTCGCTCACGTTGAAGTTTTTCACGTCAACCATGAGACTACAGAATAGAGAAGAAGAACGTTGAGGATTGAGGTTGGATATTGAAAATTTTGTAGATTTTAGAAAGAAATAGTTATAAAACAATGTCGAAAGTTGCTGCTAGGTTGAAGACACTCAAAAAAGTTGTGGAAAAGGTTCAACATGGTAAATTGAAAACAAACATACCGGCTGGAATGGCAGCGGCAGGCCCCCCATTAGGACCCATGTTAGGCCAAGTAAGTTCCTTAAGTTAATTCATTTATCCCAATAATCTCAACTTTATCGATAATTTCAAGAGAGGTATAAATATAGCTGCATTTTGTAAAGACTTCAATGAAAGGACCAAAGACATAAAGGAAGGAATACCATTACCTACCAGAGTAACTGTGAATCCTGACCGAAGTTATGAGATAGTCATCCATAAGCCTCCAGTTGTTTATTTCCTCAAGCAAGCAGCAGGCATACAAAGAGCAGCTATGGAGCCGGGTAGGTAGATAGATAATATGAACAATTATTGTATATGTTTCGGAATATTTTTTCAGAATTCCGATATGAATCCACTATTTTCAGGAAAAGAAACTTCTGGGAAGATAACTATGAAACATATTTATGAAATAGCCAAAATTAAACAGGAAGACCCAACACTGGAGGTGAAAACTCTAGAGGAAATATGTAAAATGATTGTAGGAGTGACAAAATCATGTGGAATTCAAATTGAAAAAAATTTAGATCCCAAAGGGTATGGTGAATTTTTACTCGAAAGGAAAGAAATAGTAGAAAGACAGAAAAAGGAATTGCAAGAGAAGAAGGAAGCCAAAATGTTAAGAACTGGTTAATATTGTGAGTCTGACTGGATAAATGTATCCTTTCACAAGCTGTTGAGTTTCATACAGTAGGATCAAATGCATTATTCAAATTACACCATACAAATTTGTCCAAGGAAATATGTTTTATAGGTTTCTGATCATTTGTGAAATATTGTTGAAATGAGATTGTTGTAGAGCAAATAGAGTTAAGTTAAAATGTATGTTTTTTTCATCACCAAGTGCTATAGAAGAAATAATCTTGGATTTTTCACAGAGAAGTAATTCCATATCTGACAGTTGTCAATCAAGAATTATTTATGTCTTTGTTTAAATGGGAGAATTACACTTTTATTATAAATGTTTTCAAGCTATGAAAGTAGAAGCCATTGGAATTAATAATTAGGTTTGATTTTGGATAATCAGAAAATATTTACATATTGCTAGTGGTTCTAAGAGTCTGGTGGGACCTTTTTATTTTTTTGTTATATTTTTTATGATCACTTGTTTGTATGTCTTTTTAATTTAATATTCATTTTTTTGCTTTTTTCGTGACCACCCGTGGACATTATCTATACTTAGGTAAGTAGTATGTATGATCACACAAAAATAAGCTAAAATGGCTAGTTGGGGTATACATTATTTCACTTTGGTTTGTATTGTGTAGTTGACGAAAGAATAACAAAATAAAGATAATTAATAATTTTAATATCCAATCTGCCCAGACCGCATCATGTTCGGATATCCTCTGGTACTGAACAATTGACCAGCATATGTAAAACCCATATAAAAAGTGTCCACGAGTGTGCATGTGGCGCTGAACACGAACGGCACAAAGGTAGCCTGGCAATCCAAAAGTAGAAACTGAAAATTACTATGGTTGGGCATATCGTGCTCAACGTGTTAAGGAATGCATGCTATTCATTACTTCTAATAAGCTCAAATGGACAGTCTTGTTTGTGGCAAGCAACTCTACAGAGTGTTACATTCAGTAATATTAGGTAAAAACATATAGTAATAATAAAAATTAATTTTGAATATCGGAATATCACAAAGCTAAAAAAAATTGCATTTGCTACAGTATATATAGGTAACTATTTGTTTCAGTACTGCTAACATGCTAGATGTACACTTAGTTGGGTCAAAAACATTCTGATTAATTTAGTTCATTAAAACAAAATGTTTGTTTGAATGGATAATAATAGTATATTGTTTAACAAGCACGGAATGATACTCATTTCCCACGAGTATGATGTTTGCAGCATGAGCCGTAGGCGAGTGCTGCAAAATCATACGAGTGGGAAATGAACATTCCGTGTGAGTTATACACTATACTTTTTCTACGGCTTTAACATAAAATAGCGAAATTAATTTACAACAACAATTTACAATTGATCAAAGTATGCAAGTAATACATTTTCTGAAGTTGACGCGGTGACCTTTCCCTTTTGCCAATATGTGAAGGATTTGTGGGCTTTTCCATATTTCTCTTTCGATACTTCCGGAATCAAGTTTATACATGCCTAATTTGCGGCTGCAATTATGTCTGGAGGAGGTAGTTCGTCAATTTCACTGCTCATCATACCTTTAAACTTTGACAAGTTTTGATGAAACTGAATTGACAGATGTCTTAAGTTCTCCTTGCTATCCATGGGAGACGTGATTTAATGACCAACAATAACACAATGACTTCATTGTGTTATCAGATAAGGAAATGAAATTGAAAACATACTTCATTGTTTAATCAAAAACAGTTTTAAGAATGCAGTTTTGTATTATAGCCGTAGAAAATAACAGCTATTGTGTTTTACCAACAATACATTAGGAGATATGAAATGATATTGAAATAATTATAGGCAACCTATAATTATATTGTTTGGATACAAGCTGTTGGTGCGAAATTTTCCAATGATCTCTATGGTAGATATCATTGATTATAAATATCGTATGGAAAACAGAAATGACCACGTCTGCCATTCTGATCTCTTTTGCATTTTTTAAACCCCAGAATTTAAGGTATTTTTGGGTTCTGGGGACCATAATTTACAAATATATACTGAACTATTTGTGTTGGGTACTTCAGTCATTTTCATTGTTAACATGTTGAGAAAAAATTAACTCGGCCGATATTTTTTTTTTAATTTTTTGGCTACTTTTATTTAAATATGACTTTTTATATTTATATATATATATATTATAAGTTTTGAATTTGAATTAGTTTTTTGAATGATTTAATTTGCGGCATCATGTTGATCTCACGCCGTTAATTGTATTATTGAGCCGGCATGGTACCAATGTAATGTCATATTGTTGTTTTTTTTTTTTATTCAACGGGAACTAGCCCAATACATCTAATATACAGTTGAAGGTAGAATCAAGTTTTACATATTAAGACGATCTGAGTTGAATGGTAGAAGATTAAGAATGAGTGGAATGTACAATAGGATATTAATGATTAAATTGATTGAATGTAACAATTTTTGTTGCGGATTCGAGGAGAAAGACTGTGGATGGTTGCGGGTCTTATTTATTAATTGTCCTAAGCTGGGATTTAAAGTCGTTTAAGGACGAATAAAAGAAGTCTAAATGACCATGAATATTCGCTCTGGTAAGCAGCTGTTATATCTATAGTTGGTTCTATAGAGGGCAGTATGAAAAGTGCTGTTATTTCTAGTGGTACACTGAGGGACTTTTAGATGTATCTTGGATTGCAGCTCAGGCAGCTTAGTTTGCTATGTATGATATTGTGAAGAAAAATCAAGTCCCTCTGGTCCCTCCTTGTCGATAGTGATTGGTAGGTTTAGGTTTGCCGGGTAAGAATGTGGTCATGAAATAATTGTAGTTTGAAGATTACGTAATTAAAAAAGTGGTGCTGAACACGTTCAATTCGTACGATGTGGGTTTTGTAAAGGGGGCTCCATACCACAGAGCAGTATTCAAGATGCAGTCGGACTAGTGAGCTGTACAAAATGCGTATTGATATGACCGAGAAGTCTGAGGTAGTTCTCTTAATAAAGCCAAGAAGTTTCAGAGCTTTGTTGATAGTTGTAGAAATGTGGAAATTGAAGCTATGGGCTGTGTCAAAGGTAACTCATAGGTCTTTTATGCAGTAGGCATTATGGTCATCTGATTGGCTAGAAACAATTTATTGTTGTGCCTATGTACAACTCAAACCAACTCAAACCAACTAAGTCTAAATCTAAGCAAAACAGTCACTCTAGATTTCACCCTTAGGGATTTCAATGGGGATATAGAAAACATAAAATTCCTTGGACTTTTTCTTGACACAAAATTAACGTGGAAACACCATATCCAAACTCTATCAAAAAAACTTGCTAGTATAACTTTTTTATTGAGAAAACTCTCACAAACAGCTTCCACAGAAATTTGCAGAGTGGCCTATATGGGACTATTTCAGAGCCAAATTTCTTATGGTATACTAATGTGGGGAAACGCCACAGAATGGAAAACATTTTTAGCATGCAAAAAAAGGCTATCAGAGCAATAACAAATACTCCCTACAACGAATCATGTAGACATATCTTCAAAAACCTAAACATATTAACTCTCCCAGCCTTATTTGTCTATCACTGCCTATATTACATTAAATCTAATGCAAGCAATTTCGAAAAACAAAATACCTTACATTCACATGACACAAGAAATAAAAATAATTTGATAATTCCCCAACATAGACTAACATTAACTCACAAAAGCTTTATTAACATCTCTAAAATAAATTCAACTATACAGAAAACTCCTAACTCATAATAGGTTATTAAATTCAATCCTTCTAGCACTTAACATCTACACCATCGAAGAATTCATAGAAGCAGATCTCTCCTCAGTACTAAGATTTTAACTGTATTGTCTTTCCTGTTTTTTTTTTAATATGTCTTTATACTATGTTATGCATACTTGAAATGTGTGAATGTACTTTTATACTTACTACATATACTTTTTATATATAAGCAAACAAGAAACCAAATTTTTATGACGATGCTAAAACATCTTTTGTTATTTTGGGCAAATAAAGTATTCTATTCTATTCTAAACATGTGGTTTCTGGCGGGTGCCGATTTCATGCTCAGTTGATGCAGTAATTTTTTTTATTTTATTTAGTTTCACTTACAAACACATTAAAATGTAACAACATGTAAGGTTGAGGTGCTTAAAACTAACTTATACTAGGAAGAGAAAACTCCTAAATGAGTCGAATTTTAAAATTTTACACCAAGCAAGCTTTAATAGTTTTAGGACAGGACATGTAAAAATACAAGTCATACTTATCAACAAGGGAATTACATTGTTGTAGCATGTTGTTTATTGGTGAGCAATCCGTAGGATTTGTGGAGAAATTAATTTTTCTGTTCATTCTCAAGTTTATTTTGGGTACTGTAATTTTGACATTGTTAATTAATGAGAGACCATTGTATTTGACGTTGTTGATAATGTAATAGATAAAGAGTGCAGCCTGAACCAGTCTCCTCCTTTCAAGCGACACCAGGTTAAAACTTTCTAGCATACTTTGATAGGATACCAAATATGGATATGCATTGTATTTACGAACATATAGGTATCGCAAAAATCTTTTTTGAACCTTTTCTATTGCATCTTTATTGATGTCCGCCTGTGGTGACCATATAACAGGCATATTCAAGGGGGGGGTCTAACTCAGGTATTGTATAAGGTGATGATGTTATTACTATTTTTGAAGAATTTTGTATTTCTTATTACAAAGCCAAGTACTTTGTAAGCTTTATTAATAATGAATGTGAAATGTTTGTTGAATTTGAGGTTAGACTGGATAATAACCTCTAGGTCCTTACACTCGTTTTGCCTACGTAGTTCGGAATCTTTAAGAGAACAAGAAAATTGTAGATAGTTAACTTTACGGGTGAAAGTTATTACAGCACATTTGTCAATGTTCAGAGTCATTTTATTTGTGTCAAACCATTTACATACCCAATTTAAGTCTCGTTGAAGTTGAGTGCAGTCATGTTGATTTCTCCGTTCTAAACATTTTGAAATCATCTGCAAACATTAGGCAAGAAGAGTGGGATATGGTCTCGGGTAGGTCGTTGATTAAGATTGCAAACAGGAAGGGACCCAGGTTGCTCCCTTGTGGAACCCCTGAAGTCGCGATAAACTCATCAGATAGAAATTTCCTATTTTTACATGCTGGGGCCTGGAGGTAAGGTATGTTTTTACAAATTTTAGTGCGTTCATTAAAAGGCCTAGCCTGCTTAAGAGTAGATCATGATCGACCTTGTTGAAGGCCTTCGCGCAATCCGTCATAATAACATCAAGCTGATTTTTTTAATTTATTGCTTCCGCTGCCGCGTCAGTGAAAAGCGCTAGGTTAGTGACTGTGGACCTGTTTGGTAAGAAACCTTGTTGCTCTTGCACAAAGTTATTCCCAAAATGTTCTAAAATGTCGTTGTAAAGAATTTTTTCAAAGATTTGTATCTTTACGTTCTTATAATAACTTTTCTGATTTTTTCACTTTGATGCCCATAAAAACCACCCTAATTAATAAATCTCGATCCGGCTCATATCCTGTTCATTCGGCCGGCCCTTGATCGCCTACCATTTATTTAGCATTATAACACGAGTTCCGATGGATACACGTCATCTGAGTGAAAATATGTTGTGCGGAATCACATTCATGCCGCGCCTGCCCTTTGTCACAATCCATTACTTTATAAATTCCAGGAACAATTCAATTCCAAAAAAATAAGTTCTACTGTCCACTTCTAACAATATTTCATAATTTCTGAAGTCAAGACATCCTTAATAGACTGTAAAAAATCGCCTCCTAACGTTTTATTTAGATCATCTACTGAATTTTCGCTCCTTATTAAATAATAAACGGAAAAGTTTGCATTTCATCAGATTTATTAAATTATTTGTTCGCCTACATTGCTATTTCTGGAGGAAGTTTCTAGAAACATTAATCAATCCTACCTTGAGAATAGAACCCATAGCGTTAACAATAACATAAGTCAGGAACGAATTATTAAAAGGGGCGTACCACAGGAATCCATACTGGGGGCCTTTCTTGTTTTTAATTTATGCCAATGACCCCCCACAAATATGTTGCTGAAACGAGAATTGCTGACCACATTATTTGCTGATTATACATCTTTCTCTCTTCAATGGAATTAATTACTGATAATTATATTTCAGCAGGCATTACTGCTAATGCAAAACAATAGTTTGACTACAATGAGTTATTTTTAAAGGAAACGAAAACAGAGACATATCTATTTTCAAATTATCACAATATCCATCGTATTGTTTCCCAGGCAAAATCAGTAAAATTTTTGGGAGTAAATCTTGACCCATCTCTTACCTTGGTTACATACATTAACATAATCTGTGGTAAACTAGCAAAATCAGTTTTTGCGATTTGGCTTATAGCAATGACTGAGCCAGGAAGTGGATTTAATAGCATACCAAGCAATACTCCACTCAGTAATGAGCTATGGGATACTATGTTGGGGAAACGCAAGTTCTATTCACTTACAACAAGTGTTCACATTACAAAAAACAGCTGAACGTAGCATTGCAAAAGTTGTTTATACTGAACACTGTGAACCACCGTTTCAAAATATTGGTATTATGACATTGTTCTCAAAAATTGTCTATGAAAACGTCACACACGTTAAAAAAATTACACATATTCAAAACTCATTCAAATATTCATGCCTATTATAATACCCCGAACGTATATAACCTTTGCCTCCTATGAAGAGTTTAAAAAAAGTAATTCCATTGGTATTCAATTCTCTTCCTAAGGAAATTAGAGAACTTAGTTTGGAACCTTTAAAAAAAATCCTCATCAAAATGAGCCTTTATGAAATTAATGATGACTCACTTGCTGATTTTATGCTACTGATGTGTTGATATGTAGTTTAATCGTATTTTTTATGTGTGTATGACTTGTCTAAGAAGCACTTATTATGTATGCAATATATTCTATTCTAAACTCTACCAAGAGACTATGAATGCTTGAAAATGTGTAAGAACCAGTGGAGATTTAGCAATGTGATTATGACTAAACCTTTATTTTTCAACAAAGTAAAATTGATATAAAATATGAAGAACCTTGACAAATTTAGAATATTAATGGCCTCAAATACTTATTTTTTCCCTTACGATCAAGTTCTTGAAATGAGTTGTTTAGAGTACATGGATTGTCAACTTTTCAGAAACGAAAATTTGAACCAGAGATTTATATTCCTAGAAGATTCAATTAAATAGGAGTTTCTCTATTTAAGAAGGAAAAGGCATTTTTTTTTATTTTGTTAAATTTAGTAAGGATTACATTCAGTATATTTTTTTTTCAATTCGTTCGTTGATATATTGGCTTAAATTGAAAATTCAATCACAGAACACCCTAACAAGGGTGTTGTGATTCAACTCGAGCGGCAGGATCTTCTGACCGCGCGCTATCATAAATGGATTTCTTTCAAACACCAGTGTGGCATGTGTTGCCCACTCGATGGACAAAAGGCGAGTCCTTCTCTTCGATTCTAAAATATGCGAAATCACGTACAGTTTCAATAATAACACCGGTTGAAGCCATGTGTTCTATCTATTAAAGGCCATTATTTGAAATTTTCATAATAATCCAATATTCCTTTTTCTCTCTATTTGGAGGTCAACAGTTTGCCGCCTTCAAGAGAAAAGTTCCCTTTACTTCATTTCTTGAAATTGTTGGCGGAAAGTTCGTTAGATATCTAGGTGGATCCCCAAGGATTTCACGTTTTTTTCGGGTTTTATTTCGACCCCTAGTAGCTCAAAAACGATGTTCCGTCTTTTTCGTGGCCCTTTGAGTATTATCGCCTCAGTCTTATGAGGTGCAAGCTTCGCGTATTTTCTACCATCCAGTCGTTTATTCTATTTAATGCTTAATTTCCTTGCTGTTTTAGGGTCGTCCACAAAGCGATCGTTTGGCACCTTTCTGGGTGTCCTCGTCCAGTTTCTGCCATAACTCAGTCCACTTGGCTCGTTTAGACCTCTCTATGAATCTATTTAGATCTTTTTGAAGAGTTTTCATTTTATTATCCTGTTACACTATTCTCTGATCCTGCGGATCCCTGGTTCTGACCCTTGTGAGGGGTTTTCTCATGGCAATGCATTTCTTCCTTTTGTCGGCGATTTCTCCATTCCACCAGTATGGTTGTTTGATTATCCTATTCCTTTCAGCTACTGTTGCTTTCATTTGGGCCCTTCTGATTATTTTTACGAGATTCTGGGGAGTCGTGTCAAGAGAAGGTGGTGTCTTTTCCATTTCCTCCTTGAATTTTTTCTTGTCCATATATTCAGTTTAAAGTTGTTTCTGCTTTGGCTCTATGTGTTATGTCGATGTTATATATGTGATGGTTTTGGGTAGACTCATGTTTTCTTCTTCTATTGTTGTCCACGTATGTACCCTGCTTGTTATTCGCTCAGTCGAGAGTGTAATATTGATATGCGTTTTCGAGAGCCCCCTTTGGAAGGTTGGGGTGCCGTCGTTATGAACCCAGAGGCACAAAGCTGCTATCCATTCCGCCAGGTTTTCTCCTTTGCTGTCTTCTTGAGGAGACCCCCATAGAGGGGATTTGAAAATACTATTTCATACATCTATAAAGTCTCTATTAGGAATGTTTGGTGAAATGTATCAACTATTGCATATTAGGTTATATAAAGTATAAAGTTTGACATTTAACATTAATTAGGTATATCATATATTATTATATAATATAATTATATATATATATATATATATATATATATATGAATAAACAATTCTCAATTTTATTCTAGCGATTTTTCTCAATCATCTCAACCCAATATCATTATATCTACCTATAATGGCTAGGGCAGGTACAACTCTGCGTATAATCCACCGCCTGCTGTTAACTCAAGTGGGGATTTACGACCTTCTTATATATCTAGACAGACAATACAAGATTGTTTTGTACCCATTCACTATGCGTGCCATCGCCTTATAATTTTTCAGTGAATATTTGAATGAAAAAAGAAATCTTTACCCCCTCTGACGGCCCGACAATGACTTTTGCGGGTGTGGTAATGAAGTTGAGATGTATGAGACTATTTTGTACCCATTCACTATGCGTGCCATCGCCTTATAATTTTTCAGTGAATATTTGAATAAAAAAAAATATCTGTACCCCCTCTGACGTCCCGACAATGACTTTTGCGGGTGTGGAAATAAAGTTGAGATGTATAAGATTGTTTTGTACCCATTCACTATGTGTGCCATCGCCTTATAATTTTTCAGTGAATATTTGAATAAAAAAAATATCTTTACTCCCTCTGACAATGACTTTTGCGGGTATGGAAATGAAGTTGAGATTTATGAGATTGTTTTGTACCCATTCACTATGCGTGCCTCCGCCTTATAATTTTTCAGTGAATATTTGAATAAAAAAAAATATCTACCCCTTCTGAAGGCCCGACAATGACTTTTGCGGGTGTGGATATAAAGTTGAGATGTATGCGATTGTTTTGTACCCATTCACTATGCATGCCATCGCCTTCAGTGAATATTTAACTTTTTCAAAAAATTCTATTCCCTCTGACGGCCCGACAATGACCTTTGCGGGTCAATTCCAAATTTTCTTCTACAGCCCTCCCTACGAACGATTTTAAGATAAACAAATCCACCCACCCAAAATACGAATTATCACTTAATTTGGAAACAGAATTCTCACTTATTATATCATATATACCACTGATTACCATTTTCCTAATGCGTGATCATTTGTTTCCTCCGATAATGATAAAGCCTTTCCAGTTTGAGAATAAGATGCTAAAGAGATTAGCGAACTGATCGGGAACACAAAACGGTTCTTTCTACTCATGCGCGTGCATAGGAAAGGACCGCCCAGTTTTCACTCCCGTACAAATGTTTAGCCTTACAGAACGACCGTTTTATAAAAAGTTCATGATCTCTTGGAATAAATGGAACTGAATTAAGTTGTATTTGGCGGTAAAAACGGATAGAAGATCTGATATTTCTGTAAAAAACGTTGTTGATTCAATTGTTGATATTGTAATATTGGAATCGAAAACGGAAGGGTGATTCGATAAAATCAAGAAGAATGTACTCCATTCCTTAGTGTATGACATACTGCAGTGGAGGTATTTTGTTTCCTCCAGAAGTAAAGCGGCAAAAAATGGAAAGAAATCTTGTAGATATATTCCAAATCTGAAATTAATGTACACTTAGAACAGAAATAATTACTGCCTTTATACTTAATAATTAAAATGATCACGTGGAATGTATGAACGTGAAAATCACTGATACCTGGAAAAATCATCACAATAAGTATGTAAATATAACTCAAAGATGAGGACTGTTCGTTTACCATTCGTTGATACTTTAATAATATTATTTATCCACAGCTGGCATGTTATTCAGTCATTATGCTTCTGTTTACAAATGTCTCATGAAGTAAATAAAACACTAGTGTGTTTTATAACTCATAAGACACTGCCTCATTTTTCAAGTGAAACTTATTTGGGCACAATGAGAGTAAAATTTCAAGGTCGAATCTGTTTAATAAACACAGAATCTTGACATTGACTTGTGTATTTATTCTACAAAGTGTAGGTCTGGTTTACAGAAACAAACTAGAGCTTCACTGAATTTCTTGAAGCCTGTTAAACTTTGGGTCCTTTGTATTTCGATATCCCACAGTCCATCAATAAATATCTGCACCACCAATTGTTCCTTGAAATCCCTCGGGGCTTCTACGTAGACAAGCTGAATGAGTCTCTAGACACAGAATATATACCCACATATTCTGGCTATATATTCTGTGCTCTGGACGTCTGCTTCAAACACCTCTAGACTTTCTCCAGATTTCTGCACTCGTGTTTTCAGCTGCTCTCGATGTTGGTTGCCGTATTTCAATTATAAAGCAGCAATAAGATCTTCTTAATTGCGATTTGAGTCTTCTGGGATGGCCGGCAACATTGCCAAAGCAGGTCCCTTAACAGCCACTATAAGTGACGTCGCCTTTTCTTTATCGTCCCATCCATTGGCCGGTGCCGCCGCTTCGAACTGTTTCCGATATAGGGACCATGGCGACTGTTCATCAAAAGTCGGTGGCAGGGAGGCAAATTTATTTTCTAGTTCTTTTACATGCTGCATTGTTTTCTCATGCGCCACCTTACTTCTTTCTTTGCCTCTTCTCGTACTACAGTAACTTCTTTTGTTACCTTACCGTCCATTCCTTCCTTGTTGATTTCTTCCTTCAGGCCTACGATCTCTCCTCTGTTTTCTGGATAATCTGTTCGAAAAGTGCTTTCTGCTGTTCCTTCTTCCTCCTGTCCTTTCTCTTTGTCGCCGTTCTTTCTCCTGTTTTTCTATCCGCCGCCTCTCCTGTTCCTCTTGCTTTTCTCTTTGCCGTCAGTCCTCTTTTCCTTTCTCGTTCCTTTCCTTTTGCCGGAATTTCCTCTTCTTGTTTTTCTATCCGCCGCCTTTCCTCTTCCTCTTGCTTTACTTTCTGTCCGTGTTCCTTCTGCTCTTGTTTTTATTTCTGCCGCTGTCTCTCTTGCTGTCTCTTTTAATCATTTCCATTATGTCCTCCATCTCATCGTATGGTGTATTTCTCGTATTCACCACTGTTCTTGCTCGAATATTCCCTAAAAATCCTCACGACACTCACGATTAACTTTAATGTCCGTGTTATTTCACTTTGAAACAACTCTGACCATATCAATACTTGTTTACAACTGAAATGAACTGCACTGAATAGACTTCACCTTGAACTAGGTTCTTTGTTTCTCGGCATAATATTCACAAAACTAACTGTCGCGTCCGTGATTGGCACGACTTATGTATTCAAAACATTTGCCTACAATTTTCGAGGTCCTTTCTTCCGGAACCGCCTCTCTTTTTCTCTTTTTAGTCTGGAACGTGCGAGAACAGTGGCGGACTTATTAATTTTGTAACAATATATAGCGCAAAAAGATGTCCAATCACTTATCATTAGATGTTGGATCCATAGTTGTTTATTTTAAATTTAGAAATGCCCTCAAGAAATTACCTCTAGAGAATGCATTTTACACATTGAAATAATTTTATGATGTAGTATGTAGTGTTAATTTTTTTTCTACAATCAATTGCTGTCTTTTCTATTATTTATCGAGCATCTTATATACCTTCAGTAGTCACTTTTATCTATGTATCCATATATTCTAGACTGCTCTGATTTTGATGGTATAGTTATTCTAGTCCCAATTGGAACGGCAATAAAAATAAGAGCACTACGAGGAGTGTTCATATGCACTGCCCGGCAAATGGGAAATGTATATACCACAAGTGTTTTTACTTTCAAAGCGTTCCTGGTCCAATCATAAAAAAGTTCTGGCGTGTGTATCTAGTTGCCCAGATTATTAGTAAAGGAGCTATCAAATATATTTTAGTACTAAAAGCTCGGCTAACTGGATTGGACACATGTTATCTGAAGCCGCATGATTTCCCGAGTTCACAATATTCCTTAATCAGTGCCGTGTGTTGGTTAGGTTAGGAATTATCCATTGAAAATAATTTCATCAATATGGCTTTCTGGAGACCTTTCGAAACAAATAATAAAATTCAGTTAAGATAACATGTGTCTACTTTTACATGGGGTGATCAATTGCTATGATTGTAAGAATAAGTAACTGAAAAATAATATACCGACGCCTATGTCAAGGCGGCATCTGCAAAGATAATTTCTTCTCGAAACTTTTTATGTCGGTCCAATTGGGATTAGAAATACTATATGTTCTATATTTTTATCTAGGTGTTTTCTATTATTTTATAACGTTATGTCCACGAGATTTTATGTCTTCGACAATAAAGCATTTTTTGATTGATTAATTGATTGAGTGCAACGTTTCATGTAACGTTTCAAACGAAATACTTCTGTGCAACGTTTTCATGTAACCTTTCAAACTAAACGCTTCTGTGTATCATTTTCATGTAAAGTTTCAAAGGAAAGGCTTCTGATGCTAAAAGGACGGAAAATTGGAGTAGGGAAACTTCTTTGGGCGCGATGAGAGTAAAATTTCAAAGTAGAATTTGTGTGCAACATTTCAAATGAAACGCTTCTTTCCAATTTAGGAAAAGTCTTCGTGTTTATAACATACCTACTGTGGATAAAATGTTGTATTGCATTTCATGTCTTATTAAATATTAAACACGAGGGCGCAGCTCAAGTGTTTGCTTTTATTGGTGTTCATAGGGTTGTGATATGGTCACAGCATACCGAATTTTTTCCGCCAAGGTGACTGGTAATGCTGATTGTTTTGGCATGCTGTGATATGGTTTGGTTTGTTTATTATGTGTTTTTAGTTTGTCTTGTGATCATAAGACTTTAGTGTTTTATTGACACACTTACACACTGGTGTTTTATTGACCTCATAAGTCGGTTGTAAACATTATGACTTCATAACATGCCAGATGTGGAAAAATTACTATTATTCAAATTTAGATTTACGGATTACTTTATTGATAATGAGGTGAAGGTTTGAACTAATAATATACGAGGTGTTTTCTCAATATCCAAAATGAACTACTGAATCAACTTAATTGAAGCACAAATGAGTTATAGTGTGAATGAGCTTGAGCACACATCCTGACAGTTACGGCGCCATCTCTTGCAATCTGACTTTTGCCTATCGTTCGTCGAAAGAAAATTAAGAAGTAGAAATATTTCTCAATAAAATGAAGATGACAAAATAATGACGTGTATGTTATTCTGTCATTTGTTATTGTGATTGTGTCAAAGTGGTCAAAACCGAGGTAGTCTGTTGTCGACAAAAAAAGGAAGAATTGAAGTTGAAGACACAATTGGTAATTTTACTCACAAAACTATATCAAATATCTATGAACATTGTAATTGATATATGTGAACAATAATTTATAAATTCGTTTTGTAATTCAAGAGAAATGGGTTTGTGCAAGTGCCCTAAAAGACGTGTTACAAATCAGTTTTGTTTTGAACATAGAGTTTGCGTTTGTGAAAACTGCATGGTGACGAACCATCCCATAGTAAGTTATCTTTTGGCATATTTATTTAAAGAAATCAGGTGTGTGTATTGATAACAGATTGAAAAATATTTCCATATTTCAGTGTGTTGTTCAATCATATCTGCAATGGTTACAAGACAGTGACTACAACTCGATATGTGAGTTATGCAGCAAAGATTTGAATGTTGGGGACAGCATAAGATTAACTTGTTATCGTGAGTATTATACCAATATTCCAATACTTGGCTCTCAGCATTATTTTTTGTTCCTCAGATGTTTTTCACTGGTCCTGTTTGGATCATTTCTCGAGACAGCTTCCACCCACAACAGCTCCAAGAGGATACACCTGTCCTTCCTGTAAAAGCCCACTTTTCCCTGCAGCAAATTTAATTAGCCCTGTTGCAGATGTTCTTAAAGAAAAGCTGGCTGGTGTTAATTGGGCAAGGGCAGGGCTTGGTTTACCACTGGTGGGTATAGATTTGTAAGTGGCACCGCAGTGGCGGAATCGGACGAATTGTTCCGATAGTGCAATTTATACGCATTTGCCCCTTTAATAAATAGAGACTTTTTAAATAAAGTTTGACAGTTAAATTTTTTCTGTTACAAACGTGAAAACTGCGGTAGCGTTGTGATCTGGCGTGTATAAACTGCGGCTGAAATTCTGACCCGGTTTCGAGAATTGTACTAGTAATGAATTAAAAGCAGATCGAGACGAGTCCCCATAAGGCTGCATTAAAGGGCTGAACACACGCACTGCGAACATGTGATTCGCCTGTCATCATAGTGTTTACATGTTATTTATTGTCAAGTTGAAAAGTGTTTTATATTCGTGATGGAGCAAGTGCTTGCAACTGGGTTTTTACCCATTACAAGTGCCACATTGTTTTATTTGAGAATCAGTCTGTAAAATAAAATAATAAAAAACCTTTTAAAGGCAAGCTTTTATTCAAATGCGCTGAAAAGTAAAAAATAGTTGCTTTGGATGTGTGGGTAGGTTATTCCGTGAGTTATAGATTCAAGAGCTTGTTGCACAAAGTTTTCAGTTCGAAAAGTGAAAAGCTATCTATAACTCATGAAATAACCTACGTCACACATCCAAAACAATAATTTTTTACTTTTTCGCGCATTTGAATAAAAGCTAGTCTTTAAAAAGGTTTTTTATTAATTATTTTATTTTGTACTTTTTAGTGAGTATGCCTTAATCTATGCATTTTTGTTAAAGCATCGTTATTATGATCCCTTTTTTCTGTAAGTTTTGAGCTATCTAGTTCTTCAATGAGGAGACCATCTATAGATTAACTCGTCCGCCCTCCTGGAGCTGCCAGCTCCAATTTATGAATTTTGGATTGAATCGAACCATAAACATAAATCTCGTCCACCATTTTGGAGTCGCTATTTTGTTTTTTTCTCTAACAAAAATCCATAATGCATTGTCACGGGAACTGTACAACTGCCAAATTTCACGTTAATGGGACAACTAGAAGTGGGCCAAATTTAACTTGTAAGATTTGATTACACACATCGGGACAGGTGAAACTAAATAAAAGCTTCTAAAAAGGAACAGCATAGTGCATTCCTGTGTCAGGTGCAGGAAGTAAAAAAAAATTTTATTCCAGCATACATGCGAAAGTGATTAACCAAATAGCAGGGACAACAAATCAGCACTCTGTCGAATTAGAGGTGAATAAATACTTTCACAAACAGTTGATAACATTTAATAAAAACTTATATGTCCAATGTTGCAGTACATTACATGAATAAAAAAAATAAAAATAAATATATTGAAAATTTTTTTTTTCTTTATACATATATTTTCACATTTTTTTTTATATTGTTCGTTTACTGTCAGAATTTTACTTGAAAAAATAATTTTGGATGTGTTTTATATGAATATTTTTTTTTTCATTTATGCTTTTTCAGATTACTATAATTATTAGTATGACATTTTTTCATTGTTTATATCAATGTGAAAATTTATCAGAAATATTTATTAAAAAACTTGAAAAAATTGTCAATTAACTTCCTTTTGTAGATTTATTGTAACAAAGCTGTCACAAGAACTTCATGCACTTGCAGAGTGAATGGTTATTGCGAATGTAAACACTTCTATGCAGTATTTTCATACATAAACGCTCACCGAGGGATGTCCAAACATTCGATTTGAGGTTATTTGCGGCCGAATCGTTTATTGTCGTTCATTTATTATACGCACACTTTCGACACTGGGTCTCTCTTTGATTCGAAGGTTTTACCAGCCGAATTACAACACGAACTAAGTGTGCATCGAAAAATTTAAACTTTCAAACTTTGTAAACACCTGTTTTATCAAAGCTATGGACGAGTTCGCCCGGTTCCGCCACTACAGTGCTGCACGTTGAACTCCTCCCCCATGCTCCAAGTCCAGAATCCTCATACATATATTATATTTGCCAGAATGACTTTAACATCAGAGAATAGTGTGAATCTTGATTCACTGAGAGAGTATAATGAAAACTACTGACTCATCAGAATAATCAGGATAGTCTCCGGCACTCAAATAGTAAATTTCTAGATTTTATCCATGCTTTTTCTTATTTCTATTTGTTCCGTGTTCGCCCACTAGGGTTCCCTATCTCATTTCTCACACCACTAAGTATTTGGCCTTATTCTGGTTGTGTAAAAATGAAAACTTGTTCATTTCTGAAATATTTAATTATTTTTGAGATAATTTAAATTTTATTAATTGACATTTTTGTTGTGAAATCAAAAATTGACCCTGAAATGAGCAGCATACTTTTTACCTTTGTCCATTATCACAAGGAAAGTTCACTTCATGGCAGGTGGAAAACTGCAAAAGAGTTTTAAAAATATTATGAACTTGGCATCTGCTGAAAAAACAGATACATGAGTTATGAATCAAACAGTATATAAATTCGGAATGATATATTATTTCAATTATTCTCTTCTCTTTTCCAATTATTTTTAAATATTTGTTTTGTAATATGCCATTTCTTTTCATCTTAATTTTTCTTATATTAATATTCTGGATATATTGGTAATCTGTCCTTCAAACTAATGTTGGTTCCAGTATTCTTTTCTAATTTTTAGTCCTGTCAATGGACCTATTAATGTTATGTTGAATGTTTTGAATTGGCATCTATTTCACCATGATATTTGTATACAATTTATTAAACAATTTAGACCCATCTTATTTTAATGAATATATTCATCAACAAAAACCCCATGAACTCTTCGTTTTTCAAGGGTTTCGATCAGTTCAATAAATTACAAAATGTGATTAAAACTAGTGACTGAACATTATCAAAAACAAGCTATTGAGATTTTATATTTTTTGTCGATATATTTACTTTTTTTAATAGTGATTTTTGTATATTAGGATATCCTATTTAATAAAGATCTATTTATTTATAAACAGTTTTTAACTACATGGGAATTATTTTAGCTGTCTGAAGAAAGAGAAGTAAAGGCTCAAGTTAATCATGTCTCACATCCACCAAGAGTCACTCCTAGTCCATCACATTCCGTTGTTAATGTTGTCGAAGATCACGGAGCTTTCAATAGAACTGACAGCTTTCAGAATCCATCAAATCGAAGAATTTTTCAAGACATTAGAGATATTAAAACTGTGACGTTTGATTCTGATGATGATAAATACAAGAGGAAATCTGTTCTAGAACTTATTGGTAACTGGTGGAAGTAAGTATTTAAAATAATAATACCTTCCTGAGGAAACTCAGTGTAATACATAAAACAAAAGTAAGAAGCCACTTTTCATTAAAATATTTGATGTGTCGTTAAAAATAGTTGCATTCCTATTACATAGTCAAGATCAACATAATATGCTATTGAATTCCTCCATGCCAGGAAATCAGCAGTATTCATTGAAGCAGTCTTTCACAATGAAAATTTCAGACCTCCATCATTATATAGCCAATCAAATATAGTTATTTCAAAAACGTTATCATGACAACAAAAACATTTGAATAGGGTGTCCTAGATGAAATTATACTGGACATTTTCAACAGTAATGACATAAGCTTGTGTGCATAAGCTGTGATTCATTGACCCTATTCATATTTTAGAAAAATTGTTCTTACTTTTTGGATGTTGGAGGAAAAATGTCAAATTCATGAAATACAAAACCAGAATCTAGAATACAGATTAATAGTGGACAACAAAACAAGCCATGACCAACAATTGAAGATAAACAATTCTGAAAACGGTTTTGATTTTATCGTATAGTCCGACAGTGAATTTTAAACTTCCTCTCAGGTTGAATTCTGATCTTCTATTCCAAAATAAGACATTTCAAAATACTATTGAATTTAATAGGTTCACATTAACTAAAGAATTAATGTGAGCTATTTTAAAACACTATTGAACTCAATGGGTTCATGTTAACTAAAGAGTCAAATCAAATAATTGGGATATGTCAGCATGCCTTTCTTTGCAGTTTTGATTCTAGTGATTATCATTTGGAAAGTCAGGCCTGTTCTTTAAAATTATTCATAAATTTGGTGTGAAATTTTCTCAGTGAATATCATGCCCCCAAATCATTCCTGGAAATTTTTTCTTCATCCTAAATATTTTGAAAATTGACAATTATCCCTTGTCTTCGACTAGGCATAATTTTCAAAATATTCGGGACTTTGAGCAATTGTGATATTATAAGTGATATGACTCAGATCTATATATAGTTTTTCCCTTGAGCAAGGATGCACTCCAAACATATACTGTGATGAAGGAGAATGATAAAGTACATGATAGATCCATAATTTCAGTTGAAGTGGGTTTTGTACAACTGTCCTAAGAGACATTTTACAAACAGTTTTGTTTTGAACATAGGATATGTGTTTGTGAAAACAATTCAATCCGGAAGTTAGCCAAATTTCAAAGTCGATTACAATGGCCTCTCAGTAATTTATGCAGTAAAAGCGCACCAGCTAGCTAGACAAGCATCTGAAAGGCTATTCACAGGGCCAGAACCTGTGCATGGGATTAGCAAAAACCGATGCAGGACCCTGATCGATGAGTGGATAAAAAGAAGATACCAACAATATTGGGATGAAACTGTCGGGCAAATACACAGCAGGGCAGGGCACCCAAACCGGACCCTGACGGCTGACCTTCTGAACCTGAACAGAACGAAGGCACGTATAATAGTAGGTCTGTTGACTGGACACTGCGGCCTAAGAAAACACCTAAACACCATGGGAGTATGGAGGGAAACCGTGGAGTGTAGGCTATGTGATGAAGAGGAGGAAACAGCCTCTCATATTATCTTCGACTGTGAAGCCCTAAGCAGAAGGCGACCCAGAACCTTTGGAGAGATCAGCCCGGAAACAGGCATGAATCCGAAGAACCTTATTAACAGGCTACTAAACCTAATTAAAGGCACAAACCTGTTTGAATGAGGAACCACAGACGACAGAGTGATACAATAGACCCCAGCTGGTCGCAGTGTCCAGGGAAGCTAAGTGCCAACCCTGTCTCTGGCTCGTCAGCTTTCAACCAACCAACCAATTTATGCAGCAGAACAGCCAATAGGCGTGAAGGTATATTTTTTTACGGCAATGTATCCAAGCTTGCTTGCCGTTAGATTTAGGACTAAATATAGAATACCCAGATGTGACAATTACTTTCATCTCTATATCTACTGTTCGATCCAACACATTAATTTTTTAATTACTTCAGCAATTTGAATAAGAAAAAAGTTTCTTAATGATTGCAATTGATAGAATTGAAAAGTAATAAGTCAATATAATTCAATTTCTCTATAGGTGACTAAGCCCAAAAAAATAATGTCACAACGGGAAATGGCCAGAATATTGCTTTTTTTCATTTTTGAAACATTTAAAACTATTCTCTCCATAATAAAAATAACTTCTTCAGTATGTCAGGCTAGAGTTGACCATCCCTTTCATTATCAGTTTGTTAATGCTGGTTGTCTAGCAATGGCAATGAATTGCGCTGTGATGCGTATATCGTGAATTCCGAGTATCCGAAATAAGAGGAGGAAAAAAGGTACCGATCAACTGAGGCTGAATACTTTTTTTGGACCTGGACTGAATGTGGGATTTGAAAAATGAGAAAATTTTTTCATCGCATGAACGTGGCGAATGATTCACGAAGAGTTGAGTGCTTGTTTCTCATCCATTATTGAAATTTTTCTTCGTGAAGTTTATGTATTACTAGTTTTTCGGTTGTGAGTTAGTCACTGGTGCAGTTATTCTTTGTGTGGAACTAGTACCTTTCAAGGATTTATATTAGTTCATGTCATCCTATGTATTTGTAAGTAATTTGCACATCTATTCAATTTTTGCGATTTGAAAGCAAATCATTCTTTCAGGCAACACCTTCCACAACATATTAGCGTTGCTATATTCTGTTTCACATTTTATGTGGCCCGAAACCCTCCAGAAAAGAGGTATGTCATATTTATGCACACTGTGCATACTAGGGCATCCTGTGAGTAAAATCATTTTAGGGTCCTAGTATTGGTCTTAGCACTGGCCTTAGTATTGGCTGATTTGCACAGCGGGCAGTCTCAGTCGAAGCCAAGTTTTTGGTTCAGCAGGATTTGGAGAGTGACATTTTCCCTGACTATTGGAATTCAAGATTGAAGCCTAAGAGCGTTATTGCTCGATATTTGCAGATAAGATGCATGATATATGTTTTGTGACAGTCCCAGACACCTTTATATACATATTGTTTTTTTTATATAGCTCGCCCGCCCTCCATACAGGGCTATTCTTTTAAAACTGTTCATAGAGTGGAAAGCCACTATCACCATGAACTAACCCTGTTGATATTATCACGTACATACAGGTGAAGGGTCGCTATCAATTTCATTGGTAGTTTCGAGGCGTTTTATTACTTTGTAGTAACCATCAACAATACATTATTTCTTTCTATGCTCGATAAGGACAATATTTTTTTTGTATAACTGATTATTGAATAAAATAAATAAAGGAAAAGGTATGACTTGCTATTTCATCCCAATCTCTCAATTCCACACCTGCTGAATGTGACTCTTGAGTATCCTCGAACGAGTTGCACTTTATGGTACAGGGCGGTCTCCAAAAGAAGTGGAGGTTTCCAGTTTAAATCTGCGGTCATAAACTGGTGGTGCCCAATTAAATTATATTTATTTGAACTTGGTATTTTCTTTTTGTTTTTAACCCAGCATACTCTCTGACTGGGCGCTGCACGCTTATGTACCGTGCCTACCGCATTCCGTTCTAAGTAGATTGCTGGAAAATCGGCGTTACACAGCCAGAAATAATCCATGACAGCTGCTTTACACTTCTAGATTTTTAAAGGAGTTGCAGCAATTTTGTATTGTCTTTCATCTATCAAAAATTATATTTTGTATTTTTCTAAAAGGAAATAGTTTCCTTAAAAGTTTAATAGAGGGCATCCAATGTTTTTTCCGCAGATATTGACTAATTATACTTTATACAATGGGACTAGTCAGGTTTGAACATTTGGCAACGTTGCAATGGTAATGGAAGCTTGCAAAGGTTTTCTTGGTTGCTCAAGAGAGTTCTTCATACCAAGGCCGTACCCAGGGTTGTGGAGTATTTATGTTGGGTCAAATAAATACTCCATATCCTTCCTCTGATCCTCAGTTCTCTCGAAGGAGTAGGCACTCGAGTAGGAAGATTGAGACCTTAGAGAGAACTACTGGCAAGACCTGGGGAGTAGGCAGATTGAGACCCCAGTGTCGAGTTGCAAAATCCTGAACCCCACCTAAGTGACTACAACCTAGGAATAGGCAGATTGAGACCTCGGTTGGAAATCATTTTCTATCCTAAGTGACAACACCTGAGGAGTAGGCAGATTGAGACTTCAAGTGAAATCACATCAGGACCTGAGTGACTACAACCTAGGAGTAGGCAGATTGAGACCTCGGTTGGAAATCACTTCCCCTTTGTTACTTTTTTCAATATCTTATATTTATTTTATTTTTTTCTACTTTTCTTGAAAATGGCTCCAAAATGGGAGCCAAAACGTCGAAATTACCAAATTTCTAGACGCAGTACAGAAAGTCTCTACAGGATTTATCCTCATCGATTTCTCAAGACTGATTTGTAAAATTATCAAGGGCATTACATTTGTTAGTGATCTTAAAGAAAGAAAGGATGATTAAAAGTTGAAGTAAAGTAAGCTTGTTTCAATGTTAAAAATAATCCTAAACCAGTTTTAAAGGCAAAAATCAGCTTAAGATACAAATGCTGTTTCTGTAGATAGTTTATAGATGAGCGCCAATTCCAATTTCTAATTCTTAAATCCTTTAGAAGTTGCTTCCGTCTTGGAAAATCAATAAGGACGACCCTCAGCTTTCAGATGTTGAGCGTATCGACTATTGTTATGCCTGTTTAGATGTTACAAACAAGTTCCTGACGCATAAGTGTCCTGACTCTAAAATTGTCTACCAAATTACATGCACTCCAACAATAGTTCCAATTCATAGTTATTCCTCTCACTACTATTTTCTAAGAAAAACGTTATTTTAGTTTCCTGAAATTCCATACTACACAGAAAAAGTTATTCGTAAAATCAGTACACTAAAAATTGATGGAAATAATGTGGAAAATAATGTTTGTCTTGAAGTAAATGGCCAGTCCTGTATTTCTACATTCAATGGTGTCTTATAATCTCCTCAGGAAGGGTAAACTTGGTAACATTACCTTTTACATAAAATTTATTCCTTTCCACTTATTGGTTGCTCGGCTACGTATATCACGTAGAGAGAGTTATTGAAATTTGGTGAATTCGATGATTGAACTGATATGGCTGTAAAAAGTGTTATATACATATCGCTCCTGGGCGAGAATAACGTCAGAACTCAAAAACTTCATTTTACAGTACATCAAAAGTAAAGTTCACTTACATTGTGAAATCAAAGTTCAAATAGTTTAGAGAGGACAATTTTAATTTGACATTTTGAATTTGGGACTAATTCAAAACTCTGCATTTTTGAGTTGTGACGTTATTCTTGCCAGTGTGCGATATATACAGGCTCATTTGAATATGCAGCTTTTTATATTTTAAAATAGTGGGGAAAATGATTTCTCATACCCTTGCTCATTTCACAAATGTCTTCTCAGTGGTACTGAGTGAAATGCTCTAAGCTATGAATAAATGAAATATGAAGGTAATTTTCTACTATTTTAGGATAACCTTTGGAGCACCTTTACAATCCAGAGGAGGAAAATCAACTTGCAGAAAATATTGTATGTTTGGAGCACTCATTATATTTGGTATAATTTTATTTATGCTGATAATGTCTAGATTAGGAACATATTCTGTAGATAGTGATCTAGATATGGGTAATAATCAATTCATCAGAGTGCAGCCCGACAATGTAATATAGCACAAAATGAAAACAAATATTTTAATATAAGAATAGGTTTTAGGTCTATTTGAATTTACTTTATATGTACATAAATATTGATAATAAACTCATTCAGCTAGCTAAACTCTTATCTTTCTCTTTCATGAAGTGTTGAGTGTTTGGTAGATGTGTGCTTCTGGAGTTTTTCAACTTTGAAGTCAGTTTTGTTGCTTCTTTGGACAATTTGATTCACGGGAATTAGTACAAATGAAATTATTTTTGGAATCTCCAAATAGGATATTGCCTAAAAGTCATTTCTGCACATAAACTATTTTTCTATGCATGATTTTTGGGATTATAACCTTTCACAACCTAAAGAAAGTTTAAAAATTAAAACCAAAATATAATGTAATCTTAGTAAAAAATTTGAAACAAAATAATTTAAGTCAATTACTTTCTCAACTGATATATAGATTTGTTAAATCAATAAGTTTTTTAACTTCTCTTACCTGTCTTTTTCTTTGAGTAATATTCTGCCATGCTATGCAAGAAAGTCGAATGTGCAATTTCCAAGAAAAACTAGTTATGGCCAGTTGCTATATAATGACCCCAGCTTTTTTTATAGTCATACCAAACTTCAGAAGTTTTGAATGAAAAAAAAGAACAAGTTAGGATCACCAATAATGGGAATCGTACCCTCGTCAGAAGGAAAACAGTGAGCTCGGTATGGACACTTGTACCACTGAGCAACTGACTTTGTTTGATATGAGGCTTTTTTGATTACATGAATTATGTCACCATCTCCAGCCATACTTGCTGACACCAGCAGAACCACCACTCCATCCAAGATGCTGAGTAGACATTATCTCACGGGACGAGCCATCTTGGAACGATCCGGGAAAACATTCAGATTTCGCACTTAGACATAGCAACACCAATTTTTATAATTGTATATTTTAATTATTGTAATGAAATTGATTTTTAAAAAGCAAGTTTTGTGCGCCGTCGATAGTTAATTGGTGCAGTCGGTAGGATTGTTGAAATCGCACGTATTCAAATCATACCTATCAGAACGTAGCCATAGTGTCTTACTCAATAGGGTGGAATCCAAAAAATGTGAAATCAACTGTGGTGTCCCACAAGTCTCAGTTCTAGGACCTGTCTTATTCCTATTATATGTCAATGACTTGGCCAAAGTGGATATCCAGGGCCAATTCACTATTTTTGCGGATGACACCACAATCCTCTGGCATAACAAAAGTATTACGGATCTGCATGACCAGATCAGTGTGGACCTAAACAAGGTAAAGAAGTGGTGTGATGCCAATCTCCTTTCGTTCAATATTCAATAATACGAACATTGTCTCATTCAAATGTGATATCAATGAAATCCCATTGGAGAATGGAACAATTACAAATGTTTCAGAGAACAAGTTTTTAGGGTTGCATATTGATGGAAAATTAAGATTTGAAAGCCATATCAATAAATTGTGCAGACGGTTGGCGGCAGGCTGCTATGCTGTACGATTGTCTCTAACGAGCTAGATATTGCCAATGCTATTAAATATTGAAGAAAAATCTATGATCGAAAAATTGTGTTTAGAATTTTCCGATATTTTTTACTGAGGATACTAATCTTTACTAATAAAATAAAACATCGTATAAGAACTACCGATGAAACCCTTGTGTATACAAAAACTTATAGGTATCCGTTTATTCACAAAAAAGAAAAGTCTCAAATTCAGAAAATGTTGAATCAAAAAATTATCAGGCCCAGTAGTTCACCTTGGTCCTCCCCAATTTGGGTAGTTCCCAAGAAAATGGATGCCTCTGGCAAGCAAAAATGGAGGGTAGTTGTTGATTACCTAAAATTAAACGAAAAAACTATTGATGATAAGTACCCTTTGCCTAATCGATGATAAGTACCCTTTGCCTAATATTACCGACCTTTTGGATAAGTTAGGCAGATATCAATATTTCTCAACCCTAGATCTTGCCAGCCGTTTTCACCAAATTGAAATGTGTGAGGAAGATGTTGAAAAGACAGCTTTCAGTACGTAACATGGGCACTATGAATATCTTCGTATGCCTTTCGGTCTCAAAAATGCTCCAGCAACATTCGAGAGGGCGATCGAAAATATTCTTAGGGGGATTCAAAATGAAAAATGTCTTGTTTATTTGGATGATATTATTATTTTTTCAACTTCTCTCCAAGAACACATATAAAGGTTACGAGCAGTATTTCAGAGGCTTAGAGACTCTAACTTCAAAATTCAGTTAGACAAATCTGAATTCGTGCAAAGAAGTGGCCTATCTTGGTCATATAGTCACACCAGATGGTGTTAAGCCGAATCACGATAAAATCAACGCAATAAAAAAGTTCCCAGTCCCAAAAACAACAAAACAAATTAAAGGCTTTCTAGGTTTATTAGGTTATTACCGTAGGTTCATAAATAATTTCCCAAAATCACCAAACCACTAACTAAATGCCTCAAAAAAGGTGCCCAAATTATTCATGATAAGGAATTTTTAACATGTTTCAAAACGTGTAAAAATTTACTTATAAAAGAGCCAATACTTCAATATCCGGATTCGTCCAAAGCTTTCAATTTGACGACAGACGCGAGTAATTTTGCTTTAGGAGCTGTTTCGAGCCAAGGGCCTATCGGAAGGGATCTCCCAGTGGCGTACGCGGTGAATTATAGTACAATCGAAAAAGAATTATTGGCAATCATTTGGGCAACAAAATACTTTCGACCATACCTCTTTGGCAGGAAATTCAATATTATAACTGACCATAAACCCTTTCAATAGATCTTTTCATTGAAAGATCCAAGTTCAAAATTACTAAGATGGCGAATCAAACTTGAAGAATTTCAATACGATATAATATACAAAAAAGGAACATCTAATACAAACGCAGGACATTAATAACTTTGTCAAAGATTACGTTGCCCCAAACGTACAGTATCATCTTTATTTCGAAAGACCAGAAAAATACGAACCTTTTTGCGAATTGATTAGGCGCAATTTCAAGTGGCCTTCTTTAAAGTTTAAAAGATGCAAATTCAAACTCGTTGACGTCACAGATAAAAATGAAATCCATTCAATATTGACTTAGAAAATATTTTGATCAACGATTATACGAACGAACACAAAGAACGAACCAAATTACTTTACTCACAGATAAACGAAAAGAAAAAGTCATTTCAAAATTGAACAAAAATCGCGATAGTCCAGAACTTTTCAAAACAAATTCGAAAGCCTTTGTAAAGAAACACTTGAGACAGAAACATGCAAATACATTTGAAAACCCCGATATCATTACAAAAACAGACGAAAACAGCAAGACTGTTTCCACAAACAAACATGAAAAAGTACACATGGATAACCTGAAAAGACCCCGAAAGAAAAGCTGCAGCTTCAGTAAATAGTTTTTCTATATATTTCAGACTACCACTTGTTGGACTTCAAGAAAAAATTACCCTGAAAAACTTAGAAAACAACCCTGGTATAATACCCTTACAATTAGGAACCGCCAAAATTCAAGAATACCACCACACGCTAATTCATTACTATGACTTGAACCCAATAATTATCGAAGTCAATATATTACACCGTCAACATGGACAAATTTTAGAAGCACTCAGTATCAACAATGACTCATCAACAGACACTGAAAACTACATAAAAATTTTGAATATAACGAAAGTAAATACTGAAAACAAACTGAAATAAATTATTCCACATCCTGAAAAAATGAAAAGCGGATTGATAAATGGAATAGGATCAATATTTAAATCGAATACAGGAAACCTCGACGCAGAACATTACGAGAAGCTAATTAGAGTACTTGAGGGAAACCAAAAGAAATTGGCTTCTAGTGTTCTGAAGCAAAATTCAATTTCAATGGATCTGATCAATAAATTCAATCAAACCATTCAGCAAATATCCCATAACGAAAAATTTCTTCAATCAAAAATATATCATATTGCCGCTATATTCCAGAAGAAAACCTACAATGAAAATAAAGCATACGTTCACGATATTGTCAATCAACTGATAGATATGTACGAAATTATCAATTTAGCATTACAGGATATCGAAAACTGTTTAACCTTTGCTAAACTCAATATTATGCATCCTAGTATAATAACTATCACTGATCTCTTTACAGAATTGTCAAAATTAGAAAAAATCATTGCAATCAATCAATTTCCTTTTGAAATCACTCTGGAAAACACCTTGAAATTCGAAAAGATAATAAATATAGAAGAACAATAAAATAACCTATAAAACCTAACCCTAACCTATAAAATAACCTATCTACTACAGTTGGCTGCCAGCAACCAGCTGCTAGAGTATCCTAGAGTCTAGAGTCCCAGTATGCATTTTGATATTGGAGTCCAGACCAGACACTTATCCGTCAGTGTCAAAATGTTGTCTTTCTAGTTCTGTTGAATTCTGAAATGCTAAATGATCAGGAAGGAGTATTGTAGGGAATTTAAAAAAATCCCCAGTATGCAAAATAGTATATTAAAGTATAAGTGGATAAAAAGGGCTTTAAAACACGCGCGATTTTTCGAGCACGACGGCACAGCCGGAGTGCTCGAAATAGAGCAAGTGTTTTTAAGACCAGTTATCCACGAATACTTTACGTTATTTTTTTTATTGGTGCACTTTGAAATCATATATACTGGTATTATTACTACAAAAAATAGAAATAAGAACTAATAATGCAAGAAGGTTGAATTCGTCATGTGACATCAGTATACCTTTCGTTGTCATGGAAATGAGAAAAACATTCATTTGCAATTTGTTACCAAAGATCAATATTTGTTGTCACCAGAGCTCAAAAATGAATGATTCTAATATCGATTTTTTGAATAGTGAGGCAGAATCGCGGTTAATACCGCGAAAATCCAGTGATATATATAAAAAATAATATGAAAAGTTCATCAAATGGATGGAGGAGCACATATAAATGAACGAATTGTGAATAATATTTTATTTTACGTTACAAGGTACTCCTGTCAGATCAATAATCAAAAATGTGTCATTTAGACTTCACGTTTCTCGATTTGTTGATGTTGTCATGGTTACCTTTAAAAAACGCGCGTTTTTTAAAGTTCGATTTAAACACGCTGGGGCGTGCTTTAAATGGGTAAAAAGAGGCACCAATAAAAAAAACTCATATTATTTACGTTATTATATGGTAACCTAGATACATTATGATTATTGTGCCCATAATGTCTCAATGACCATTTTAAAGTCGTTATATGTCCACCAACATAACAAAATCGCAGATACGTTATATAAAAATCAAATCTGATACGTTATCTGAAACTGTTCTGGTACAGCAAAAGTACTTATATACGAGTATGCTTAATTAAGTCCTTTTTTTCAGATCATTTGAAACTACTTTCTTACGGGAAAAGTACTTTCTCAAAGAGTAACAACAACTGAGCTGTTGTGTCTCAAGTCTCTTCTTTTTAGGTTTTTTGGAATGTATTAAGTACATCATAATATACCTAAATTTATCTTTCCAACATATGCTATTGATGGATTATTTACAATTAAAGTCAAGTCAATACATAGAGCTTTCCTATGAAAATTAATAAAATATTTGAAAATACACTATTGAGCATAAAGTTTGACACAAAACTGATATATCAATTTGTGCCTAAGCTTAATTATGCTATCTATCTTCTGTCGAGTTTATATTACTATAAATCATGGTCGGTTATAAATGACAAGACAGATTATTAGAATGTATGAATCAAAAATCAGTTGAATGATTATGTCCAGTGAATAATAGTTTATATATATAGTGCTTCTCAAAAGTCCCCTCCCCCCCTCTTATTTTTGGAACGATTATACATAAACAAGTGAAATTTGGAAACTGAATATTAAAGGTTGATAGATGACGAAATCGTCAAAGATGACGTCACAAGGCCATTGTGACCAATAATTTCAAATGGAACCCTACGGCAAGCGACACCTCTTTTAAAAGGTATCGAAAAAACCTATTCAATGATACTAATTTTGTTTGTGTTTATGGCAGTTTTGGCAACTCGCTTTTAAATAACGCAAAGCTGTGATGAATTAAATCAGTTAATACTAAAATTACAAATTCAAGCTTCGCCTCTGGATAGTTATTGTCAAATAAGCTGACGTTTTTGTTATTAGTCTCCCTAATTCGACGTTTTTGTAATTGTCCAAGTTTTTGTACATTTAATAATTTGTGTATTGTTGATCGAACGTTTAACTGTTTTAGCAGCTTTTGGTACTTTTAATATTTTTGTATATTTTAATAATTTGTTGAACTGTTGTGAGCCGAACGTTAAAGTGCTTCAAGAAGCGAAATGGTACGTGCTTTTTAGGTGATAAAGTAGCAGCGATCCTTGGTGAAACTGGACAAAATATTCCTGCAGCAGAACGCATTTTTAATGAAAGGTTTCCCGATCGCCCCGTTTCGAGGACTTATTTAAGGGAGCTTCTTCGTAAGTTTGAAACAACGGGTAGTATTAATGATGCGAAACGATCTGGCAGACCACACATTTCTGATGATAAAAAAATTTATATACTGGCAGAAGTAATAGTTAATCCTACTTCTTCAACAACTCACGTTGCATCTACCTGTGAAGTCAGTCGAAGTACAGTACACAGGGTGTTGAAAAAAAACAAATTTCATCCATACAAATTAAAAATGGTTCATCAACTCTCCGACGACGACTCAGAGCGAAGACTAGAATTTTGTGAAAATATGGAAACTAAAATTAACCAACAATTTGTTTTAGTGACGAAAGTACTTTCTATCTAAATGGAAATGTAAGTACACAGAATGTGAGGTATTGGAGTGACGCAAATCCTCACCTGTTTCGTGAAACACATACCCAATTTCCCCAGAAGGTGAATGTTTGGGTAGGTATCCTGGGAAACCACATCGTTGGGCCTCTTTTTTTAAATACTAATTTAACTGGTGAGGTTTATCTGGAGCTGTTGCAAAACGCAATAGAACCGTTAATCCTTGAAATTTTGGAAGATAATCCAGATGAATTCGGCAATTTGGAAATAAAATTCCAACAGGATGGTGCTCCTCCACACTATTACGGTGCAGTAAGACGGTATTTGGATGAGAAGTATCGTGGTAGATGGATTGGACGACGAGGTTCAACGGAATGGCCAGCTCGATCACCGGACCTCACACCTTTGGATTTTTTTCGTTGGGGGGTACCTTAAATCGAAGGTTTACGCCACTGAACCTGAGAATATTGACGTTTTAAAACAACGTATTGTTGCAGAATGTAAGGCTGTTTCCGCAGACACATTTGCATAAGTACGAGAAGAGTTTAAAAATAGGATATTTCACTGTCATGAAGTAAATGGAGGTCACTTCAAGCAATTTCTTCAAGTAGATACTGATTCTTAAATCTGTAATTAATATCATACTGAATGGAATTTAAATTTCAATGTTTACTAATGAGCCATTAAAACTGCCATAAACACAAACAAAATTAGTATCATTGAACGGGTTTTTTTCGATACCTTTTAAAAGAGGCGTCGCTTGCCGTAGGGTTCCATTTAAAATTATTGGTCACAATGGCCTTGTGACGTCATCTTTGACGATTTCGTCAACTATCATCACTAGTGAGTTTACAACCTTTAATATTCAGTTTCCAAATTTCACTTGTTTATGTATAATCGTTCCAAAAATAAGAGGGGGGGAGGGGACTTTTGAGAAGCACTGTATTCAGGTAATTATTGATAAATATTGTGTGATTCAGTTGATTCTATATGTTAAATAGGGATGATTCAACAAAACTGTTCATATGTTGGAGGGATACATCATTTAAGTAAACTCGAATTTGAAATAAAAAAATATATATCAAAACATGGAACATCAAACAAAAAATAAACAAAAATATACATTTCTCTGTAAAAATAAAATATATAAATAATTATTATTTACTGAAATCTCGGAACTAAAAACTTTTAAAATCCAAGAAGGGTACTTTGAACCTGAACTTTCAGTTTTCATTTCATTTTTTGGTTTCCCTTAATATCATATTTTTTCATGTCTTAGCCATTCCATGGCTATTTTCTCAAATAAAAAATCCAAAAATGTTGGTACAACATAAAAAAATATGTATTGAAATATTTTATTAACAATGCTGTCAGAAGTATTTCTCATTATCTCGCATAAGTTCGATAATAATCCTTTTTTGTTGCTTTTTTGAGTATTGGCCATAGGGTTTTTCCAGACGCTACAATAAAATATAGTGTATAGTATAGTTTATAGTCTATTTGCTTGTGTCGATCCATATATCATGTTGAAGTTGAGAGTTGTATATTACCTTATTGTCCATGATGATATAGATACCTGGGGCCATAAATATATCTATATATAGTTTTCAATCGTCTTAAGGATATTTCCGCTCGAACGCGGAGCGGTCTTGGCGCCGCGCAGCGGCACAATTTTTCAGACCGCAGTTTTTTATCGCACGGAAAAAACCGCGGCGCGGCCGCGGTTTTTCACTTGTGGTGTTTGCAAGACCGCGAAGCGGTCTTGTGTCTGACATTCATGTTTACGCGGGGTAAAAAATTGCAATAAAACACAATAGTGTGCATCAATAATTTTATTTGTTAACTATACGCTTCGTATGAGCGTTGAGTCAATGTCAATAATATATACAGTTATCTATTAATCATTTTGACTATTCAAATATAAACTTTCCAGCTAATTTGAGTATTGTGAATGATACTATTCAATTATTTCGGCATTCAACAAACTGATCAAATAATCCAATCTACTTCCGGAATTCATGCCATATTCTTGGGAAAAAGATTCAGCTATGTTATTACATATACGAATAGTTTCATTGGGATCGCACTGATAGAACTCGATGTCATTGTGACTCCAAGGGAGAGTTTGTGTTGTATTGGGAATTATGAATCTTTTATCATCATCATATGATAGTGCTACTTTATTTTTCAATTCCGTATACATATCATGTGAGATGCTTCTGAAAGAATTCATCTTCCTAAAAAAATTTCCACCATTCTCAACTATTTCCTTGTAATCCTCCAATGTCAATTGATTCGTTATCAGAGATCTCTTCACCCCTTTGGCTCTCTTTACTTCTGTTGCAAGAGATTGTACATAGTATGCTTTAGCACCTGTACCATAAAAACTAATTAATGGATCATTGGGAAACTCATCTTTGAAATTACCCAAGACTGAATTTGTTACAGGTATGCTGAATTTATTATGTTCAATGCAATTAGATGTGTCAAATCTATTTATATTCGTGCTGATGAACTCATAAAAATGTTCAGTATTTACTTTTAAAATTAGAGAATCTGTGTCAGTGTAGAGTAGAGAAGCATCCTGACCAAATTCTTTCTTTATACATCCATAGTAAAAATCATACATTACAGTCTTGGATAATTCCAAAAAGAGAATCCCAAATACAGTGATTTGTCATAATACACTTTCACTTTACCCATCTGAATAGCAACGAAATTTTCACTAAATATTGTACAACTTGTGGCTCAGTGTCACGAGCGTCGGTCTTGTGTCAACTGTTTCCACCTGGCGCGGGTTCGATTCCCGCAGCTGGTGAAAAAAATTTTCAAGGTCCCAAGAGTGGTTTCGGATCCCACTATAAAAGGTAAGGTCCCCGTGATCTTAACTCGTACAAGTTTTCATTAACTTCTGAGGGTTGGTCAAACAACTAAGAAAGCGGTTAAAAACAATTTTACAAAAAAAAAAAAATTTTTTTTAAGTTTGGCCGTGCAATCAGAGCGCCCGCTCCCATACTTCTATGGGCATTATGCCAATGTGTAACAAGCCTCACATCGATCATATTGTCAACGTTTTCTATCGTTTTGATATGAACTGCATTATTCATTAACTTATAGAAATCTTTCTCAGACTTATTATTAGATCTATTACGCATTTGAGTGTTGAGATCGATGTAAGGCTTCATCCAACATGACTGCTTGAATCTTAGGATTCTATGAGTATGCATAACAATCAAACCATTATTGACGGCCTGTTTCAAGTTCTTATAATGAACCACATACTTTCGCTTATCATTCAAATTTGGAATCTTGCTTTTGGAATTTGGTGGCACTATACTTTCTACCAGAAAAGGGAGGTCTGAATGTGCATCGTGCAATTCTTGAGGATAATGTATGTCAACTTCAAGGACATATCCATATGGATCATTGTCTGCCACAGCCATAATGTCTAAATTTGTGATTTCTTCTCGAGTTAGCCAAATGAAATTAGATGTAGGTAATGGTTGTGACATACTATGTCCATATGAATTTGTACCATCCAAATAAGAAATGAATGATGATTGCTCATTGGGATCGAAATCAGGCAGAAACTTATTATTTTCTATATGCTTTCTATCGCTACATTGACTAATACCTCCACAAATGACTTTTTTGAAAAAATTTATCATATCAATGTCAGCAGTTCAAGTTCAACTTTGTATATTTCAACATTGCATCCCAAGATAATCCAGGTGCAGTATAATATTGAGCTGGATCCAACTTATATGTATCTAAACAAATCCGTCTAAAATTCTCGAATATATCACACAGTAGTAGAACATCAGATTTTAAATATAAATCCGAATATTCTCCAAGACTCTTACAATCAAATAGTTCCCAAACACGTTCGGCTATCATATAATCTTTCTCCGATACATGTTCCTCATTCAAATTGTCATAAAACTGATTTTTGTCGGCAAATTAGGATGATCCAACTTATTGATGTTGTCCACAAAACTATAGGGAAAAACACCTTTCTGCCTCATTAAATTGAATTTTTCTTTATCGGGAAAACATTATAACATCTCAACACATTGCGTATCACTCAAATTTGCACCCAACTTTTCCAATGAACTTGACATGAACTTGAAACTATCTATAAATCTCATTTTCAAAAAAAATTTCTTCATTTTCCCCTCTTTACTTTGATAGCTATGTGTGTAGAGATGTTTTGTGAACGAAATGTATTTTTCCTTAGTTTGGGGAATAACATCAACCTTATCCTTTCCTCATACAATTATTTAATGAACATATGGCAATCATAACCACTCATATTATGGCATATAATGGGGATGAAATTTGGTATTTTGAAATTCAAATTACAGGCAGAGTGCGCGGCTGGATATCTTTTTCTCCCCGTGAGATGGCAGTGGTCTCTGGCTCTAACTTCCCCTTCTGTGAAAGGTTTTTCACATATACCACAAGTGGTGGCATTATGAAATTCCCTTTCCTCTTCTGGGGTTTGTTTAGTCATCGGTTTCACATACCTTAAATGATTATTATATATATTTTTTGAATCTTCTATTCGCATTGTCAAATTTTTTGCCGCATCAGCACCTCTATATGAAACAAATTTTGTTAATTTATCATCAAAGGAACATTTTATCAGATAAGCAAATGAGTAAGCTTCGTTTTGGAAGGTTCTATTCGTGTACGCGAGTTCGGGATTCGGTTCGGTGGTTTGTATAGGCTTCAGAATCGATTTAAAATCTGCATATACTACAAAAGGTACATTCAATTTGTCTTTCGAAATTTTCAAACATTAATGCATTACCGGCAACCATTTTCCCATATTTATTGATTCTGAAATCAGATTGCGGTACTGTTGTACATACATGATTACAATCGTGCATCTGGTGACGCAACAGAAATCTATCATTCGAAAAGTACAATAAACATCCATCACAGAAATATTTTTTGTGTTCATGAGCTGAAATTTGACTTGACACCAATCTTGAAAGATCTTTAATCCAACAATAATGAGTATTTCCCACTTCATCTGTGATAAGCAATAAATTGACATGTCTTCTGAGTTTTCTCTGAGAGTATCGCAAGGGCCCTGTTCTGACTTGTTAAACTAATTGAATGATGTGGACTGTATCACTTTTTTTTAACTTTATTTCATGAATACAAAAGGTAATGCTAGTTTTTGCAACACAACGCTTCAATATGACAGATATGACATGAATGTCAACATAAACAACATAACTTCTTTTGTCTCTTCGCGAGCAATAAATCTATAAACTAAATAAGCCAGTAGCGGCACTTGTTCGGAGGGGTGAGTTTCGAAACATGCCCCCGGCAGATGTTGAAAATGCGACAGCTTATTTTCCGGAACTTCGTATAGTAATGGATCTGGCATTCCTTGGATAGACCTCCCGATCAAGAAGTGAGCTGGGGTGAGGGGTGTCAAATCATCAGGTTCGGATGATAGGGGACTTAAAGGACGGGAATTCAACACAGCTTCAATTTGTGTCAAAAGGGTTTGAAAATCCTCATAAGTTAATGACAAATTTCCAATCACGCGCCTAAGATGATGTTTAACGCTTTTTACTCCTGCCTCCTATAACCCTCCGAACAAGTGCCGCTACTGGCTTATTTAGTTTATAGATTAATTGCTCGCGAAGAGACAAAAGAAGTTATGTTGTTTATGTTGACATTCATGTCATATCTGTCATATTGAAGCGTTGTGTTGCAAAACTAGCATTACCCTTTGTATTCATAAAATAAAGGTACAAAAGTGATACAGTCCACATCATTCAATTAGTTTAACAAGTCAGAACATGGTCCATTCGAGCCGCCGGATTAAGCATTAAAAACATTCGGTTGGTTCAGTTCAGCAACAAGTTAATGAAGTCGTAAATAAGCGCAGCAGATTGCGTGAAGAAGAAAGCAAGTTAACTCCCATTGAAAGCGACATCAGAGTGAGTTCCTATATTCCAAAGCATTCCTATTACTCCATTCCCTTCAAAACAGTTTCATATTATTTTCCCATTCAAAGCATTGACACGCATTGACAATTTCCAATCATGTCTCTAGGGACCCTAAAAAATCAGAGAGAGTCTATTAAACAAAAACTTCATCTCTTTGAAAAATACGTCAGTAACGTCAAAAAAAATATTGCAGACAATCAAGGTGTCATCAGTGACATTGAATACATCAAAATCGAGAAACGCATATTTCGATCGGATCAGTATCTAAATCAATTTGATCAAGTTCAAAACGAAATTGAATGTTCATCGGAAAGTAAAGATATCGAAGATGAATATTCAGAACGCGAGTTATTCGAAAATAGATTTCACAAAAGCATGTCCGACGCAAAGGCGTTTCTCTTTTCAATCGCCGGAGCGATTCCGATTTCAAAAACTGCTCCCGCCAACAGTGGCGTACAACAAATACATTCAGAAGGGGTCAAGCTCCCTATAATTCAGTTACCGAAATTTGACGGTTCATATGACCAATGGATGGAATTTCGGGACGTATTCAAATCTTTAATTCAGTCAAACGGACAAATAAGCAACATCCAAAAATTTCACTAGCTTAGAGCCTCACTAACGGGAGGAGCTGCGGAAGTTATAAAATCAATGGAATTCACCGATGCCAATTATAAGGTCGCTTGGGATATGTTATGTGATAGATTTGAAAATAAGAGATTGTTAGTTCAAAATCATGTTAAGGCCATCTTCAATCTAAAGCAGATTACGAATGAATCTTCAACGCAACTTAGAAAAATTAAAGATGAATTGAATAAGCATTTGAGAAGTTTGGAGCAATTAGGTGAACCCGTCGAAAAGTGGGACACGTTGGTGATTCATATTGTAACAAGCAAGTTAGACAAAGGTACAAAAAAGGAATGGGAAAAGGACAGATATAATAATGATGTCCCCACACTTCAAGAATTAAACAATTTTCTAAAAAATAGAGCTGACCTGCTCGAAACTATTGAATCACCCAACGAACCCCAAGATAAACAATTCCAAAAACGCGAACATGTAAAAAATATTTCGAGAAATTTGCATGGCAAAAATTCCACAGAGTCATTACGCCAATACGTTTGTGCCTATTGCAAAAAGGAACATAGTATTTATTATTGCCCGGAATTTTTGAGACTCCCTGTTAAAGAACGAAAAATCAAAATACGACATTTACAATTATGCAATAATTGCTTACGCAGCAATCATCAAGTGAAAGACTGTCGTTTCAGCGGTTGTAAGTACTGTTCAAACAAACACAATACTCTTCTTCATGAAGAAACTTCTGTACTGCACAACGCTCACGTGAAAACCGAAAACGGCAACTTAGACACGGCCGACGAAGCCGAGTCGAGCGAATCCCATACGAACAGTACATCAATATGCACGCTGTCAAAAAGGGTTACAGCCAGCAGTGTGCTACTTTCAACCGCTTCGGTGTTTGTCAGAAATGATAAGGGCGCGGAACAAACTGCACGAGTTCTTTTGGACTCTGGTTCAATGTCAAGCTTCATTACAACTGATTTAAGTGATAGGTTAAAATTACCGAAAATGAAAACTAACTTAGCCGTTTCAGGATTCAACAACGCGCTTTCATTTGTGAAACATAAATGCAATGTACGTGTACAGTCAATTCATGATTCGTTTTCTTTCGAAATCTCATGTTTTGTCATTGAAAATATAACAGGAATTTTGCCCGAATCAAACATAAGTAAATCCAATCTTGATTTTCCAATTGAAATTCAACTAGCCGATCCAAACTTTCATATTCCTGGAAAAATAGACATTTTAATTGGAGCAGATTATTTCTGGGAATTATTATGCAATGAGCAAACAAAGTTAGGACCATCAAAGCCTATTTTTCAGAAAACAAAATTGGGTTGGGTAGTTGCGGGACCCATTCAAGTTCCACTTTGTCGCTCCACTTGTAGTCTTAGTAAAAATCTAGATATCGAAACACAACTGACTAAGTTTTGGGAGGTTGAAGAAATGGGTCACAAGAAAGCATTTTCCAGCGAAGAAATTTTATGCGAACAAGTTTTTTCAAATACGGTTCGTCGTGATACGAACGGAAGATCATTCACGAAAATTCAAGTTCTTACCAAAAGATACTCATTGAAAATTAGCGAATACGTCATCTTGCGATTATCAGTTATCGTTTAGAAAAAGATCAGTCTAACGAGAAACAAAACGTTTAAGGATTTTAATGATCCTTCATTAGACTGTCGAGATTCAGATTTCAGAAACGGGTTGAATACTATATGCCGCACCGGGTGTTTCGCGAAAAGCATCACCACTAAATTTGTGAGTTTTCAATGTGCCCTTCGACACATGAGTAAGTCTAAATGATCAAAATGACGGTCATTATACGGATGATTTCATCAACATCTGCGATTTGAATGCTTACATATTTAACGAGCGATATCAAGATGATGTAAGGCAAATGATAGAGCCTCTGAGCAAAGAAAATTTTCAAAATTGATATTGGGTCAAACCTGGCGATACGTTGCGAAATTATATTGCAAAAATTGTGGAAGCACGTTTGACTTGGGATGAGAAAATTCCTAGGAAGATTTATGATCAATGGTGCGAATTTGAAACCGAATTACATAATTTAAATGATTTAAGGATCAATCGAAAAATTGTGTGCAATGAATATACCGACATAGAATTGCACGGATTCAGCGATTCATCTCAAGACGCGTACGGAGCCTGTGTTTACGTAAAATCTTCTAATCAAAATAACGAAGTAGAGGTCAATTTATTAATTGCAAAATCAAAGGTAGCTCCTCTTTCGAAACTGAACATACCGCGCTTAGAGCTTTGCGCTGCGTTACTTTCAGCCAGACTGATATCAAAGGTTGTAGAATCCATGAAGGTTATATTCAAAAATATTTATTGTTGGACCGACTCAACAATTGTTTTAGGTTGGCTCAAAACATCCCCGAATCTATTAAAACCATTTGTTGACAATCGAGTAGCAGAAATACAAAGGTTAACAAAATCATACAGTTGGAGACATGTTCCTACAAGCGACAACCCCGCAGATATAGTATCCAGAGGGATAAGTCCAAAATATATTTCAAATTGTCCTTTATGGTGGCATGGGCCAACATGGCTTCTAAAAGAAGAACCCTACTGGCCATATTTGACTTTGTCAAACGATAATTTGCCTGAACTGCGCAAGGTTGTATCCATTGTTTCTTCAAATGCACAAACATTCCCGTTCTATCGATTTTTAAAATTATCAAGAATCAAAAGAACTATGGCTTACATTCTGAGATTCATTAGAAACTGTAGAACGTTGAAAGAAAATCGCGAAATAGGGAAACTTACGGGCTCAGAAATCGATATCGCTTTTATGTCATTGATTAAAATGTCGCAAAAGGAAATGTTCTCTTTCGATTATGGCAGATTGAAAGAAAATAAACCATTGAAGCGCGATAGCAATCTTCTAAGCTTGAATCCATTTTTAGACCCAGACGGTCTAGTTCGAGTAGGAGGGCGGTTAGCTTATTCAAAATTTGCCTACGATAAAAAACATCCCTCGATATTGGATCCCAAGCATGATTTGACAAGATTAATTTTTGAATATAAACATATGGAACTTCTTCATGCGGGACCACAACTATTACTGTCAACTATACGCGAAACATTTTGGCCAATTTCTGGCAGGAATATGTCAAAAAAGATAGTTCGATCTTGTATAAGGTGTTGCAAGTACTCGAAACAAGCTATTGCACCTATAATGGGGAACTTGCCGAAGTCTAGGTTGGAACCTTCTCCTCCTTTTAGTAAGGTAGGCGTCGATTATGCTAGCCCATTTATTATAAAAGATAGAAAAGGTAGAGGTGCTAAAGTATCCAAGGCTTGGGTTTGCGTATTTGTCTGTTTTCTGACCCGCGCTATTCATGTTGATTTGGTAACTGAGTTGACTGCAGAGGCCTTTATTCAAGTTTTAAGGCGATTTGTATCACGTCGTGGCAAACCAACAGACATTTTTTCGGACAACGGAACTAATTTCATAGGCGCAAGTCATGAATTGCAAACTTTAGGTAGTTTTCTGATGGATAATTCTGCACACATCAGTGAACAGGCCCTAAATATTAATGTTAATTGGCATTTCATTCCGGCCAACTCACCCCATTTCGGAGGCTTTATGGGAGGCAGGAGTAAAAAGCGTTAAACATCATCTTAGGCGCGTGATTGGAAATTTGTCATTAACTTATGAGGATTTTCAAACCCTTTTGACACAAATTGAAGCTGTGTTGAATTCCCGTCCTTTAAGTCCCCTATCATCCGAACCTGATGATTTGACACCCCTCACCCCAGCTCACTTCTTGATCGGGAGGTCTATCCAAGGAATGCCAGATCCATTACTATACGAAGTTCCGGAAAATAAGCTGTCGCATTTTCAACATCTTCAGAAGTTGCAACAAAATTTCTGGGAGAGATGGAGCCGCGAATACATAAGCGAGCTTCAACAACGTTCCAAGTGGAAACAGAACCAGAGCGAATTGAAAGTTGGTCAACTCGTTTTAGTCAAAGAAACTAACTTACCTGTGATGAAATGGCGTTTGGGGCGAGTCCTGGAGTTAATTCAAGGAAAGGATGGCGTTTGCCGTGTAGCGTCAGTGAAAACTGCTGATGGAATTTTAACCAGAGCTCTTGTGAGGTTGTGCCCGTTACCAGTTGGTGCCTGAGTGATGTACTTTTTTTTAAAGTCTTGATTTGCTAGAGACTTCCAAGGCCGGGGGCATGTTCCGAAACTCACCCCTCCGAACAAGTGCCGCTACTGGCTTATTTAGTTTATAGATTTATTGCTCGCGAAGAGACAAAAGAAGTTATGTTGTTTATGTTGACATTCATGTCATATCTGTCATATTGAAGCGTTGTGTTGCAAAACTAGCATTACCCTTTGTATTCATAAAATAAAGGTACAAAAGTGATACAGTCCACATCATTCAATTAGTTTAACAAGTCAGAACAGGCCCAACCACCTCATATTTGACTCTCTCATTTTCAATCTTAGATTCCAAACCATAAACATTAACTGAAATATCATTCAAATACTCAAACATTTTTATATCACATAATTTTACTGGAAATTCTATAGCTGTTACATTCAAGACAGTCTCATAATGTGGATATGATGACACCTCCGACACTATATTATTTGTGGGAAATAATGCAGATGTCACGGCCCATGCAAAGCATTGGTCCTCATTTTTTACGTTGACAACACCTTTTCTTCTCTCAATGAATTCGGGAAGTTTCATGTAGGATGATCCGCCAAGTGGACTGTATTTGTTTATGTTCACCTCAAGGAACATAATTTTTTCACAACTCAATCCTGAAAAAATAACTTTCATTAAATCTTTCATCATTTGCAACAATTAGCAATTTGCATATCTTCCGAAAAAAAAATATGTTATTCTACATCGTTCATCATTCATTTCTGTGCAATTGAGGAAATCCATTACGAATATTTCACTCAGTTATAAATTAAAACATGAACTGGGATTCAAATTTACATGTAAACGCGCCGCTTCTCCGCGCCTATCTTGTGACGTCAGATGGTTCCTGTTATTTTATTGTTGTCATTAAGAATATTAGAGTCAGCGCTACCGTTTTGAGAGTAATTACTCCATTTGTAAGCAATTCAAAAGCTTTGGAGTAATCGTGGAGTAATGACGAATTGTAAGGATTTTGTAAGCATTTTGCACTAGCGCCAGTTGTGGTTGTTTCAGGAATATTGATAGTCGATACTATTTCTTCCAACCCAAATATAAATTCAAGTTCACTTTTAATGTGATATTTGAAAATACTATGATAATAAAAATATTAGTACATATAAACGAAGGCAGATGAAATTATAGTTGACAGTTCGAAGCAACTAGTGGTAAAAAATTGAATTGTGTGGAATAATGATGCGTACGTCCACCAGAGGCGCTAGGAGTACGTTTTTGAATGTGACGACAAAATTGGCGTTTTCAATTTCGAATTATGAAAAACATTACATATTTTTTCAATATCTAAGTTCGTTGCTGATCTCTCTAGGTGGTAGTCTTTATGTGCAAATCAAAATATTCTAGAAAGGGGGCACATGCGTATTCCCTATTGCATTTCCAGTTCAATGGACATTTGTGAATATGTGCCGCTTCTAGTCTAGTTTGTTCTGGTTTCGTTTCAGAATCAGTATCTATCAGAACAAGTCGACCCTCGAAATCATCCATATATACCATAGATTATGTATAAATTAAGTTTGTAAGGATTTTGTAAGCATTCTCAAAATTCTGGGAGTAAAACTCCGCATTTTGATAGACGCTAGTCAGCATATTGTATACTTTCAATTGGCAGCACTGATTAGAGTATATTAGTATCAGGCTCTTCGACATCGCCCTTAACGTTCTGGATATTTGATTTGCTTGTGTTTGTGATATAATGGAAGGCAAAACCAAAGGATTTCACAAATATTGTATTGTTTCAATGTGCAATAATACGTCCTCTAGTAGTCTATAATGTGAGGTTATCTACGTTTTTCCGTCCACGATTTGTGACGTGTAGAGAGTCGCAGTTGGGATGGAGGAAATTTTACGCGCAGCGTTGCCAAGTTTCCCAAATATCATGCTTATTTTTTTTTTCCAATAATGAATGATTGTTGATGATTTTCGACTATGATTTATAGATTAATTCAATTTCCAAATCATGAACTTATTATGAATAGCCAAAAAGCAAATGAGTCTTTAATAAAAGAATAAGTTTCATATATATTGTAAAATCCACTCTTAAAATTTGTACAATTTGTGAATGTCATCACGTGACAGCAAACGCGCCTTCTATTGGTGTCACGTCAAATGGCCAAACTGTCTAGGTTTGAAGTAAATGTTTTGTTTACCTTCAGTTTTCAGTTCAGTCAAGTTGTATGTTTAATGTTGTTAACTTTGTATTCAGATTGAATATTTGAATTTACGGTCGTTTTTGAAAGATTTTTATTGCATTCTTTCGTTTTTTTTGTGATCTTGTGTTTGGTTGACCATGGAACCAGGATTTCAAAAGGCTGACGGTGATACCTGTCATTTTTGACATTATTTCGCTTATATTTCGGTTAATACGAAAGTTAAAAATATTTTCATCAAAACAATCCAAATAACCTATAGAATGCACCTATACTCTCAAATCGATTTGGGGCGCCGACATTTTTTGTCCCTGGTTTTAAATCTGAATATGTCAAAGTTAATATTGGACGAACTGAAATATTTTTTCATCAAAACATTTGAAATAACCAACAGAACGCACCTATAGTAGCAAAACAATTTGGGACACCGTCTGGAAGATAGGAAATGGATAAAACTGTCATTTTTGGCATATTTTTGCTTTTGGTTAACGAAGTTAACAATTTTTCACCAAAACGATCTGAGTAACCCATAGAATATACCCATAGTCTCAAATCAATTTGGGGCACCGTCCGGAAGACAGCAGAAAATAGAAGCCATCATTTTTGACATATTTTCGCTTATATTTCGGTTAATAATACTGGACGAACGTTAAAAATATTTTCACCAAAACAATAGAATGGAATGCACCTATACTCTCAAATCAATTTGGGGCGCCGAAATTATTTGTCCACGGTTTTAAATTTGAATATGTCAAAGTTAATATTGGACGAAATAAAATATGTCAAAAATGGCAGCTTCTATTTTCTCCTGCCTTCCGGACGATGCCCCAAATTGATTTGAGACTATGGGTATATTCTATGGGTTACTCAGATCGTTTTGGTGAAAAAATTGTAAACGTTCGCCCAGTATTAACCAAGATAAAAGCGAAAATGTGTCAAAAATTACAGTTTTTATTCTTTTCTGTCTTCGTGGCAGTGCACCATTACCTTTGGATAAATCAGTAAAAATATGCCAAAAATGATGTTATTATATTCAATGTTTTCACTCATAAACATAACACATAACTACGAAAGATATATCCGAATTGACTTCTAAAATTATTCAATTAATCATGGTCGAAAATCATCAACAATCTTTCATTATTGGGAAAAAAATATGCACAACTAAGCATCAAAATCGCGGCTATGATATTTGGGAAACTTGGCAACGCTGCGCGTAAAATTTCCTCCATCCCATCTGCGACTGAAACCTAAAGGTAAACAAAACAGCCTTCAAACTAGACAGTAGACAGTTACAACCATTTGACATCACACCAATAGAAGGCGTGTTGGCTATCGCGTGATGACATCGACAAATTGTACAAATTTTAAGAGTGGATTTCACAATATATATGAATTATATGAAACTTATTCTTTTACTGAAGACTCATTTGCTTTTTGGCTATTCATAATGAGTTCATGATTTGGAAATTGACATTTTTTGAAAATTGTCCATTATTACTACAAACCTAAATCACGCTCCTCAAGCTAGAAATGCGACATTTGAATGCATTTTTAATGAGGTGTACACCACCACCCAAGTGAACACATGAATTCGTCCTATGTGCGAGTGTTCTATTGTGAGAGTTGACTTGACCATATGGGATTATCACATGACAACAATTACATGTATAGAGTGGTTCAGGTGGTGAGTCATCGCCATTGTTCAATTTAACCCGTTTCACTGAAGGACCTGGCAATTTCCCATTGATGCCGACGTAGATTATCACTACGAGTTAAATATTTACCACAATCACACGAATACCTACATTTCACCAACTTGTTGTCAATAGCTCACTGGAGGAGACACTGATTCGAAATACTCTTCTCCTGGACTATTTCAATGAAATATCTCCACCCTACAACAAGTCCGATGCGATGCGCAATCTGTATGGATATTGAGGAGATTCTATTGACATCCAGCGCACTCATCAATACTCGCAGTTCACTCTTATGCTCTCTCACAGGATGAACACCCTCCTCGCTTGGAGAGTGCAAGGATTCATCAAGGTCATGACCACACAGAATATGTATGCCTACGCCACAACTTTAGTTGAGGTCAAATAAAAACAAAAACTCAAGATCAAATCTCAAGGTTGCCGAAATAACCCCAACATCAAAACTGAAGGTCAAATCTCAAAGTCAAAGCTCAATGTTTTGAATCTCAAGGTCAAATTCAAGGTCAAAACTGAAGGTCGAATCTCAAAGTCGTCGAAACCCAATGTCAAAACTCAATGACAAATCTCAAGGTCAAACACACACACATTGCACACCTGCAAGCATTCAAGGTAACACGTGACGTCATAGTGGTGGGGGGAGACGGAGACCCAGAACCGGCTTAAATTTCCTACTTCTAGAGAGTCCGAGAAAAAGCTAAGAAAATAAAAGTGGTGTGAGAAGAACTAGAAAAAAAAAGTGCTTAACTGAAGATCCAAAACCACCACGACAGGGTTGCCACATCGCACAATTCCGTAAAACCACCGACTTTTGATGGGCAGTCGCCATGGTCCCTATATCAAAAACCTTTTCAATTAAGATACATATTATTCATTGAAACCTGGTTTTGTCATTGTCAACGTGAACTGATGTTTGGCCAAGCGGTTGGCAAATTAAATTCAATCCTAAAGATTCATTACTTCCGTGAGCTCGGAAATGCAGACAGATTTTGCCAGAGAATCACAAATATATTTTACCGGAAGTGAAGTCCCCGGGCCATCTCTGAACTAGGAGAAATCTGGATCCTGGTAGCACTTTCACTGACTCTAGACTTTGTATCCTTCCTCACCAACTTATAATTATTTTCAGTAATCAAAATGTATTCTGTTTCCTTTCAGAGAGGGTGTGTAGCATAATAATAAGAAACGAAACTAAAGATTGAGCTTTTCAACGAAATATAAATCATTTTATTGAGCTCTTATTGCAAAATTACAAGTGCTTCAAAAAGTTTCTCATCCATACAAACATTATGCAGTTAAACTAATGACTGTCTCTGACGAACTAAACTATGTTTTCTAAACCTCTTGTAACACTCTCATATTGGCATTATTTTAGAGGGTAAAAACATATTTTTTAAGAATATTTTATTTAGTGACGAAGCTACTTTCACAACAAATGGAGTAGTTTTACCACAAAATGTTCGGTTTTGGGCCACGGAAACCTCAAAAAGTAGTATGTTTTCAGAAAAGGTAAACATTTGGTATGGGACACTGTATGAAAGGGTAATTTGCCCATTTTTACACGCTTTATATTAGCTTCACTTGTATGTTTGTTTGTAACCGACTCCTTTGGGCGCGATTTTGACCCACTTCCAGACGTACGAATGATTTGAAATTTGGAAATCCGGTAACAATGCATTAAAAAAATTTTGTTTGAAAAAAAAAATGGCGGCTCCAATATAGCGCACGAGTTTTGTGATTATGGTCCGATTCGCTTCAAAATTGGTAGCTGAGGGTTTTCGTGGTCAGAGATTATGATTCTTGGTCAAAACTGAAATTTAAGAAGGCGGCTCCAAAATGGCGGACGAGTCTTGTGATTATGGTCCAATTCTATTCAAAATTGGTATGTGGGGGTTTTTGGGGTCAGAGATTATGATTTTGACAAAATTGAAGGATTCGAAATGGCGGCTCCAAAATGGCGGACGAGTTTTGTGATTATGGTCCGATTATATACAAAATTGGAGAATAATAGTCAAAAAAAATTATTAATAATAATAATAGTTCAAAAAACTAAAAAACACGCTTTAATAGAAAACAAAACTGAAAAGTTGAAGATAAATATTAGTTTAAAAACTAAAGTACACGCTTTAATAGAAAACTAAACTGAAAAGTAGAAGATAATTTTAAATGAGTTTGAAATAAGAATACAGTGATTAACAACAAATTTATTTCATCGTAAAAAAGCGTTTACTTTTACCAATATCTGTCCATGAAATATTAACAACAATTGACATCAAGCACCCCACGCTTTTTTACGATGGAATAAATTTGTTGTTAATCACTCATTAAAATTATTTTCTACTTTTTAGTTTAGTTTTCTATTAAAGCGTGTTCTTCAGTTTTTAAACTATTATTTATTGATAGCAAGCATTGTGAAAAATTATCGAAATCAAAATTTTCCTAATCGTTGGGGTATTCTCTCACATAAAAAGTTCACAAAATCGCGAATGGAATCGAGCAGAACTGTGCAGAAGAATTCAACTAGCTTGTGCAGGAATTACTTCGCAACAATTACGCAATACGTTGAAAAATATTCGCAAGTAATAATATGATAAAGGTATTGATTTGAATGGAGGCTTGATGGAAGCCACAAAAAAATTAATTGTACTCATTTGATATTTTATTTCGTATCTTCTCCGTTCTCTTCATTTGCACTGATTGGTAGGAATTCGTATTCCCCTTGTTTAGAGCAATCAGAAATAAGATTGTATTTCGTTGATTTATTCGAAACTATTGACACCTTGATGAAACTTATAAAAATTGATTCTTCCATAACTTTTTTAAAAATAAAATTATTTGAATGAAATTTCGGTCCATTTTAGTGGTTTTGAAATGGCTGCTACAAAAACATTCATTTTTCCTTAAAATTTTCAAAATAATATTGCGAAACTGTACGTTAATATGAAGAGTTTTTCTCTAAGATTTACAAAAAAATAAAATATAGCCATTTAATTCTGTTGTTTTTGAACGAGGTTTGTTCGTTTGTGTTGATAACAATGCTATTTGACAATTTGAATTCTTTCAAATAGGATGAATAGCAATTTCAGAATCGGCCTATAGAAATCACATAATTATTCGATTTCAAAAATGTACTTACTGTGACTGGCCGAACTTTTCATTCGGCATCCAATCGGAAAATAGCATGCGATAAGCTGTCATCTAATGTTGACGTGAAATAACTGGGGACTATTGCATAACACCCTAACTATACAGAAGCGTAAGTAAAAGGCGGCACTTTGATCCTCAAGCGGCGAATTTTCGTGACCGCCCTTCTCTGCTAAGGGTGGGTATTATAAAACTATTTCGACAGATAACTAGAAGTTAACTTGTGGATGACGTCACATGTTATAGTTAACTTCAAAATGTAGCAGTTAACTTTATCGGGTGGAACGGGTGTCGGTTAAAGCTAACTTTTGTAACGAACCTAGGCCGGACCTGTCGCCTCACGCGTTGCCATCGACAGCGATGAGATCATCCCCGGAGATATTCGAGAACCATCCAGTCGCTCTTCCGCGGAAAACAACGGTCAATATTGGAAACAATTGGAACATGCCGTCGCCAACTGCCAGAATTCGAAAGATCGGGAATTCTGTAACGGAGATAAATAGACAGCCCTCAAGTCTCACGGACAGTCTGAACGAGCCCATACCATCGAGCTATACAGTGGCGTAATATAAATTAAGTTGTAGATTTAAGTGTGAAATAAATTATTAAAACCAAGTTAAGTTTATTTAAGTTACAGTTGGTGTCGGAAGTGAGATTTTGAAAATAAACAAGTGATCGTGGAGTGGATAGTCAGAAAAATAAATTGATAGACCTTTTTGTACGCCCAAAATAGACAGTGGCCCGGTTTTCGCGAAGTGGACAATTGTGCGTGGGAATATAAACTGATACACTGTTCGAGTGAAACAGAAAATAGACAGTGGCCCGGTTTTCGCGAAGTAGACAATTGTGCGTGGGAATATAAACTGATACACTCTTCGCGTGAAACAGACAATAGACTGGTGGCCCGTGGAAAAGAATTCGCGAAGTGAATTTTTAACAAACTGATAACTTTTCGTGTAAAACAGACTGATACCTCGTCAAAGACAAAATGTGTTCAAGAAAAGTGCGCCTTGCGGATTTGAAGGTGGCGGAATTGAAACAGGAATTGGAGGAAAGGGAACTGGAAACAACGGATAAAAAGCAAGTACTCCAGGAAAGACTTGCAGAAGGACTTATACAAGAAGGTGAGGACCCCGAAACATTTTTATTCGAAGTTTCCTTGGTTTATGCACATACTATCGCCGATATGTGCTGGGATTCGCCAACATCGCTAAACCACTGACCAAGCTCACGGAAGGCCAAACAAAGTTCCAGTGGTCCGAAGAATGTCAAGACTCATTCAGGAAGCTGAAAGGAGCTTTGATCAACGCACCTATACTGAGCTATCCCCTACCCAAAGGGAAATTCATTTTGGATACGGACGCCAGCAACGTGGGACTTGGAGCTGTCCTATCTCAGATCCAGGAGGGACAGGAGAAGGTCATTGGTTATTTCAGCAAGACGCTTAGCAAACCAGAGCGCAATTACTGTGTCACCAGGCGAGAGCTGTTAGCTGTTGTAAAGGGAGTGGAACACTTCTACAAGTACGTGTATGGAAGAAGATTCCTGTTGAGAACTGACCATGCAGCTCTCAAATGGCTCTTACAGTTCAAAAATCCTGAGGTCAAGTAGCACGTTGGATCGAGAGACTCCAAGAATTCGATTTCGAGATCGAACATCGAGCCGGAACTAGCCATAAGAATGCAGATGCCTTGTCGCGAAGACCATGTCCAGATGATTGCTCACATTGCCGACGAGCAGAAGAGAAAGAAGCAACACTTTTAGAACCGCGGCAATGGATGACAACTGGAATGACAGCAAGATCCAGAAAGACCAAGGAGAGACCCCGACCTTGGCTTAGTCGTCAGCTGGAAGAAGGCAATCGAAGACCATCATGGGAGGAAGTCGCAGGTTACTCGCCGGCTGTTAAGTCCTATTGGGCACAATGGAACTCTCTTATTCTGGACAATGGGATCCTGAAACGGGTGTTGGAGGCCGACATTGGTGGGAAAGACAGACGCCAAATAATTGTTCCCAGGAACAGAAGAGAGGAAGTGCTGCGGGAAATCCATGATGGAGTCGCCGGAGGACATCTGGGAGTGACGAAGACCCTGCAGAAAGTGAGGCAACGGTTTTACTGGGCCAATTGTCAAGCTGACGTCCAGGACTGGTGCAGAAAGTGCGCTGTATGCGCTGCTAGCAATGGACCTCGAATACGACCCAAGGCCCCGATGCGCCAGTACAACGTAGGCAGCCCGTTCGAGAGAATCGCCATTGACATCGCCGGCCCGTTTCCCGTATCCGACCACGGGAATAAATACATCCTTGTGGCAATGGACTACTTCAGTAAGTGGGCGGAAGCCTATGCCCTGCCCAACCAGGAAGCCATCACCGTCGCCGACGTCTTGGTGAAAGAATGGATATGTCGATTCGGTATTCCAATGGAGCTGCACTCGGATCAAGGCAGAAATTTCGAATCCAACCTTTTCCAAGAAATATGTCTACTGCTGAACATCCGCAAGACAAGAACCACGGCCCTACATCCGCAGTCCGATGGAATGGTGGAACGGATGAACAGGACGATCAACCGCCACTTGTCCAAGGTTGTCTCTGACCATCAAAGAGACTGGGACCAGTATCTTCATTTGTTCCTGATGGCCTATCGATCCGCAGTACACGAGTCAACCGGTCAAACTCCTGCTAGTATTATAATGGGCCGAGAACTGCGACTGCCTTGTGACCTGAAGTTTGGGATACCGCCAGGACAAGACACTGCGGAGAGGACTACGTCAGCAAACTTCGGCAGAGAATGGACGACATCCACGAACGAGTCCGGTTGAACATCCAGAGTGCCAGCGATAAAATGAAGAAGACCTATGACATCAAGGCCGACGCTGGAGGATTTAAGGTTGATGACCTGGTTTGGCTGTACAACCCCAAACGTCGTCGTGGACTATCACCAAAGTTGCGGAACTCGTGGGAAGGCCCGTATAAAATCGTGAAAAGGATAAACGACCTTGTGTACCGAATCCATAAGCCACCCGAGGAAACCAAGGGTCGTCCATTTCAACAGGTTGGCCCTTACGCTGGAAACCATGACCAAGTTCGCACCCTCAAGCCACCGGTGGATGATATGACGTTCGAGAAGTTTATGTCCTTGTATTCAAACGGGCAGAAAGTTCTACATGGGGTTACTAGAGAGGAGTCACGAGACCTTTTCGAGGTGCCTGCTGACTACGCACTAGCGCACTGTGTGGCAGAAGATCTTCGAATGTCAGGGGCATCGCCGTAGTGTTCTCCAAGAAATTTGGTCAACTCCAAACACTGCGGGAGCAGAATCCAGAAGTTGGTGGGGTGCTACAGTTGAAGAAAGGCCAGAGAAACATCTACTACCTAGTTACCAAGAGGCATTCCCAAGATAAACCGTCCTATGAAGATGTCTGGAAGAGTCTCACCAAACTAAGAGATACTATGGTGGACCAGAATCTGGTGGATCTAGCAATTCCAAAATTATCCTGTGGTATTGATGGGTTGGACTGGAGAGTCATAAGAAGTATGCTGGAGGCGATATTCAGATCCAGCGGCGTCAAGATTTTGGTTTGCTGTAACCCTCTTCCACGACCGATCATGAAGACCGTGGAGTGTTACTTCCATCGAACTTCACGGTGCAGATATGGGAGTCATGCAGATATCGTCACACTCCAAGGATGAAATTTCGGGACGAAATGTCTTTAAGAAGGGGGCAATGTAACGAACCTAGGCCGGACCTGTCGCCTCACGCGTTGCCATCGACAGCGATGAGATCATCCCGGGAGATATTCGAGAACCATCCAGTTGCTCTTCCGCGGAAAACAACGGTCAATATTGGAAACAATTGGAACATGCCGTCGCCAACTGCCAGAATTCGAAAGATCGGGAATTCTGTAACGGAGATAAATAGACAGCCCTCAAGTCTCACGGACAGTCTGAACGAGCCCATACCATCGAGATATACGGTGGCGTAATATAAATTAAGTTGTAGATTTAAGTGTGAAATAAATTATTAAAACCAAGTTAAGTTTATTTACGTTACACTTTGTAGAAAATGGTGGTTTTCGATCATCGACAATTCTCCTGCTCCTGTCAATATTGCATATGAGTCATATAACCTCAATTTTATTGTTTTGATTTTTCGTTTTCGCAAAATGTTAGCAAACGATATCCACGTTATTTTTGAGGAACTTTTGACCGATGATGAAGAAGATGCTGTGAATATTGTTGAAGCCCTTCGGCGACAAAGGATATTTAGGAATCGGTAGACCATTTCACCTTGTGGAACGAAACATAATTTAAAAACCGATTTCGACCATCAAGAGAGTCTGTACGCTTGTTAATGGGGCACATTGAAGCAAATTTACAAAGACCAACTAATAGGTCAGCATTTCTAGTACCTACCTATTTTAATTATTGTAGAATTATAAATATTTTTATTTTTAGAAATCATCCTCTATCGCCAGTAACACAAGTGTTGATTACACTCAGATTTTATGCAACTGGTAGTTGCTGGAGATTTTGGGGGTATTCAGAAGTCAACTGCTAGCAGTGTTATTAGAAAGGTCACAGGGGAAATTGCATTGTTATCGTCGAATGTTTGAATTAAAAATAAAACTAACAAAAATAATACCGGCCCTAAGGGCCGGTATTATAAATATGTTTTGAAGTTAACTTTAATTTTATCAGTCAAGTTAACTTGAACTTCAAAATGCCAGTTTTATAAAGGTACCATTTTTTAAATAAAAAGAAGAAGAAGGCAACAAGGTAACCTACAATTTTTCACTTGGCAAAACGATCCCGTTGAACTGGAATAAGTTTTCATCATTTTCCATGAGAAAATTAACGTAACGTTCTGGTGCAGACTAATCTAGGATTGAGCGAGTTTTTACTCGTTTTTAGACAGACGATGGGCTCTTGAAGAAGAATCCAGTCACTTCCCAAAATCCTCCTGTATCGTCTGTGGGCAAGATAATAGTGAAAAAGAGAACCTTCAAAGAGAGTTGTGAGGAAAGAAAATAGAGTTAAGAAGAGGAAAAAGAGAGATTATTCAATATACCGAAAATTATTCATACAGTATGGAAAAAGGGTGGCTATAAATGTATATCTAGGTGGTGACACATTGTTTACTTTTCAAAACATTGATGTTTACATGATTTTAGCCATTGTACACTTAAAACTTGTCGAATCTCTTGTGATTGTTGACATTCAATGAAATTCTGGTTTACCTGGTGAATATTCTGTTGACTATTGTGTGTGTGGCCAAGAAAAAAAGTGAAAAAGAGAACCTTCGAAGAGAGTTGAGAACAAAAAAAAAGAGACTTAAGAAGAGAAAAAAGAGATATTATTCGACATACCGAAGATTATTCATACAGTATGGAAAAAGACTATATGTTTATCTAGGTGATAAGGACACATTTTCACACCATCTTGCTCGTTTTAAATGAAATAAAAAAACTGTTTTTGTTAGTTTTATTTTTAATTCGAACATTCGACATAACAATGCAATTTCCCCTGTGACCTTGCTAATAACACTGCTAGCAGTTGACTTGTGAATACCCCCAAAATCTCCAGCAACTACCAAGAATGAACCAGTTGCATAAAATCTGAGTGTAATCAACACTTGTGTTACTGGCGATAAAGGATAATTTCTATAAATAAAAATATTTATCATTCTACAATAATTAAAATAGGTACTAGAAATGCTGACCTATTAGTAGGTCTTTGTAAATTAGCTTCAATGTGCCCCATTAACAAGCGTACAGACTCTCTTGATGGTCGAAATCGGTTATTAAATTCTGTTTCGTTCCACAAGGTGAAATGGTCTAACCGATTCCTAAATATCCTTTGTCGCCGAGGGGCTTCAACAATATTCGCAGCATATTCTTCATCATCGGTTAAAAGTTTGTCAAAAATAACGTGGATATCGTTTGCTAACATTTTGCGAAAACGAAAAATCAAAACAATAAAATTGAGGTTATATGACTCATATGCAATATTGACAAGAGCAGGAGAATTGTCGACGATCGAAAACCACCATTTTCTACAAAGTTAACTTTAACCGACACCCGTTCCACCCGATAAAGTTAACTGCTACATTTTGAAGTTAACTATAACATGTGACGTCATCCACAAGTTAACTTCTAGTTATCTGTCGAAATAGTTTTATTATACCCACGTGGTACATCTGTCACTTTTGAGTGGCAAATTTGAATTATGAAGTTCTAGGCGCACCTGTTTCCGCATACTTTTCTGTTTGGTTATCGATTCGATTGGAAAATATATTCTAGGGTTCCTTCTCAGTTGTTAAACATTTTATTAACAATCACTTGCGAAGAGCAAAATCAAAATGAACACTTCAAATGCAAATACGAAGAAAACCACCGGAAAGTTAGGATGTTTACAAATGTACCACTTAGATCAGCACCCAAATGAAGTTTGGGCGGGAAGGCGGACTTACGCTTCTGTGTAGTTAGGGTTTTCTGTGCTATTGCTATAGTGCTTCACTAGTTTTACACCAGGGTTGCATTGATAATTGCCCCTCACTCAAAATTTAATGGCAGGGCCATTAATAGAAGTCAACTTTTATGATAAACCATATTTTGTAGTGAGTTCAAAAACTATGTGCACCAATTCCCGAAAGGAACATAAAATTCGCAATTCGTTTTTTCCAATAGAATTCAAAATATGCACTAAGTGCGCACCGGTTTTACCAATAGAATTCGGTATTAGTATCACTAATATCTTAGTGCAATACCTTTTTTTCGTTTGTTTTTTTAAATAAAAGTACAAACAAACTTCAGGAGGTGATTCTGCATGAAAAAATAATGCTATATAATTTTTGTCCGCAAATGCTTCGTTTTCCGAGATACGGGGTGTTAAAGTTTTTCTTAAAAACTGACTATTTATTTATTGCTCTGAAACCGGTCGAGATATGCAAATGAAATTTGGTGAGTTTTAAGAGGTAGTTATTGCGCATTTTTTGTAATGCAATTAAGAATTTTATGTTCATCATTGGCGCGCATACGGGTAACAATATCAATTTTTTTAAAGAAAAAAATGATATGCCACTGAGGTATTTCAAATAATTTTTGAATTCCTCGTTCAATTTGTGACAAAAAATCTCTCTTGCCTTTTTTTCGTATTGGGCGCCGTTTTTATGCAAAAAAATAAAACATTTCAACGCGTATTTGACATTACTTTAATATATTATTTAGTGCGATGCTAGTAGGCTACTGTCAACATTCTGTTAAATAGGGATATTTCAACGAAATGACAAATTAGCGTTTCTTCATTTTTAAGCTTTTAGTTTGGTATAACATTAATGATAATAAATAATTAATTTTTCTTTTATCGAAAAGAATGGAAAATTATACAAATGCGAAATTGTCAGATATGCATTTTGTCTATGGTCGAAGTAATGGAAATGGTCGGCAAGCTCGACGATTGTATGCTGAGTTGTATCCAGGACGTAGGGTACCCCATCACACAATATTGCTCGTCTTCACCAACGTTTGCGCGAAAATTGTACATTTAAGAAACAAACGGCTGACTGCGAGTGCCCTCGAGAAGTACGAACTGTGCAACTAGAAGAAGCAGTTCTCGAGTTAATTGCGGAGTCACCTGAAACAAGTACTCGAAAAATTGCCAACATACTGTATATAAGCAATTTCACTGTATTTAAAATTCTTAAAGAGCAGCAATTGTATCCGTTTCAAATTCAACGTATGCAAGCTCTACTACCTAGAGACTTTTTTCCGCGCCTAATTTTTTGCCATTGGATTCTTCATCAAATCGCTCAAATTCCTAATATTTTAAATGACGTTATGTTTACTGACGAGGCTAATTTTGGACGACAGTGTATACGAAATTTCCATAACAATCACCTCTGGGCTGAGGAAAATCCACATGGAATCTTTGAAGCTCATTTTCAGCATCAGTTTTCAGTAATGATCATTCACTCGGTCCATATTTCCTCCCAGAACAACTGACAGGCGACTCTTACCTCAATTTCCTACAGGAAGAGTTACCTGTTCTTCTTGAAGAAATTCCTCTACAGCTGAGACAACACTTCTGGTTCATGCATGATGGTGCACCAGTCCATTTTAGCATTATTGTACTTAGATACAGTATATCAAAATCGTTGGATAGGTAGGGGAGGTACGGAACATTGGCCTGCTCGATCTCCGGAAATTTCTTGCCCGCTTTTTTCCCGTGATATTGTTACTTTTCTGCCAATTTCTTGAATGACCTGAAGGCAGTTTGGTCCGAAACCACCTAGAGTATCAAATTCCATGGGTGATACGATGTAATTATGTTCAAACGAGTGATATTTCATTCGCTTTTGTTATTATGCCTGTTCCGATTTTCTGGGGGCTATAATGGCTGTTCGGATATTTGATTTTGCGAACACGTCTGTGCATGTCACGTCCCAAATCATCGCTCGTCCTCTCGACCATGGTATCAAAGTAATGCCGTCAAGTCGTTTTCTATCTTCCTCCACAACGACAACATTTGAGAGGGTCAGAAACGTAGGACTACTGATATACGAAGACTATCTCGATCTAAAAAGGTACCTAACTGGGATGACGGAAGAACTTGTAGCCATTTTCCGGATTCCTTAGCAGAAATTGCCTGTAGTCTGGCTCGTTCTATGTCATCTGCTTTTTCGAAAACATTCTCTTGACGATTAGTCATTATTGGTTGGTCCCAGTCTTTCTGTTTTGATCGATCTGCTTCTCTTGGCATCACCGCACCTAGTATTGTCATGTATCTATCGATTGCTTCATGTGTAATTGTAGAAAAAAAAATCGTTATCATGACAAGTAATTTTGTAACGAATTTAGAGCTTAGAAATGCGGGTAAGGCGATGTCTTGGGTTCGGCGAAAACCTAAACCTCCTTTAGCAATCGGAAGCGTTGTCTGTCATCCGGATATTACATATATGTGGATATCTCCATATTGCGCAAGTTCTCAGTGTATATAATAATTTTGGTAGGCCTAGACGATTTATGAGAAGGTAGAATGCGCCATGTGAACTGAGATCTGGTAACTTATCGCATAAGAGTTTCGATATGATTTTGCGTTCTTTCAATACAGTAGGTATATATTGATTCTTTTGTGATGGAAGAACCTAACTCTTTGAAATTTGTTGGTTGAACTAATCGAATTCCTGGTAAATATTTGGAAATAGGTGAGTATATTTCTTTGCATTTGTTTTGGTTAGAATCATCAACATTTCGTTGTTTAACTGTATGTAGGCCGCTGAGCTTTTCATATTCTTTAATTTTGCATATAGTATCATGGTATCATGAATCAAATCTGTTACTTTCCCTGATAAGGTGCAGTCACCTAAATACCATTCTTAAAATGTGTCAGAAGATGAAAAGAGATAATTCGGTAAATATAATTATATATAGATAATTACTATCCCATTCCAGCGGATTTTCGTTCTTAAAAATAATCCGCAGATAAATCCCTATACGATGCTGATGACCGGGTTCCGCTACTTGGAGGACCTGGGCGAATTTCGAGTTCTGGAGGGACATACAATGTGTCATTTAATATATAGTCATCCCTTTCTCGCACGTAATTATGTAAAATACAGTTTTATGGTAATTGCAAATTCTTTCCGGACATTCATTGGGTTTGTAAAAGTTTGTTGACGAGTTTTTCATGCGAAATGAATTGCTTATATATAGATGAGTCGCTATATTTTCCGTATGATGCAACATATATATACTTGTGAACTTATAATCCGCACAGCAAGTAAAACTATCTTTTTTTATTATTATAGTTGAGTGGACTTGGTTTTATTACTCTTATATATTTTTATCAACCATGGCACCAATGCAATTGGGATAATTTGCATTTTTACTGAAACTATTTGCTATCTCAATCCATATTTCCTCATTTAATTCTGGGAACGCGGTTTGTCTCATGTTCTCCCAGTAGATATAGCTAAGAGACTTCGGGCCCACTTTAGCACTTTTTCCCATGTAAATTCCCATAAGAAAATCTAAGGTCCAACGTGGTCATTTTGCGACCTTTTACCTGTTTAGATCTTTATGAGACCATCATCAGGTTCTCGACGTTTCGAATCTTCATCGGGTTCTCGGCGTTTCGATTCATCTTCAGTTCAACCTTTATTAGACCATCATCAGGTTCTCGACGTTTTGAATCACTCTGGTTGTTTACATTAGATCATAATGTTTCGACAAGGATGACTTTATGTACTATCACTTGAATATTCACCCCTTACCTCAAATCAGATCCTTGGGGAACACCCATTTTTACTTGCTCGAGGCCTATATTACCCTGGATTTTTCCTAGATCTACTGTATTTTAGGGGTCAACCTGATGAATTTCTATCATTTAATAAGATTTTTATCATTATTCCACATAGAGGGGTTTTTTTTAGATTCACCTATTTCACCTAGTATTTCCCTAGATCTACTGAATTTTAAGTTAACCTGATGGATTTCTCATGGATGATTGACTTTTTTTTCCCCGGATCTAGGGAATTTTTCACGTAGGTTGTGTTTAGATTAGTCGTTTCAGGTGGATTTTTATGGTTAATCTGATGGATTTCTCATGGATGATTGACTTTTTTCCCCAGATCTAGGAATTTTTGTATGTAGGTTGTGTTTAGATTAGTCGTTTCAGGTGGATTTTTAGGGTTAATCTGATGGATTTCTCATGATGATTAACTTTTTTCCCCAAATCTAGGGAATTTTTCACGTAGGTTGTGTTTAGATTGGTCGTTTCAGGTAGATTTTTTAGGGTTAACCTGATGGATTTCTCATGGTATAAGTGATTTTTGCCCTGGATTTACGGATTCTTTCCCTAGATTTTTCTGAATTTTGAGGGTTAATCTCATGGATTTCTTAGGTTGTATTAAAGTTTTTCCCTAGATCTAGGGATTTTTCATGTAGGTTGAGACATGTTTATGTATAAATATAATATTTTTGTATGTTGTTTGTGAAGTCTATGATTTGAATTTAGAAGAAGGTTCTTCGATTACGGTTGTTTTGATGTGATGGATGTTGTAAATCTAAGTGAGTTTAATGTTTTTAAATTAACCCAACATAACCAAACTCTGCTAACATTGTTAGTATATGAGTATTAGTGTCTTCGCGAGCATTCAAATGACATACATTTTTTTTAATTAACCCAACATAACCAAACTCTGCTAACATTCTTATTATATGAGTGTTAGTTCCTTCTGCAAGAATTCAAATGAAATACATTTTTTAAATCAACCCAACCAAACCAAACTCTGCTAACATGATAATTCATCATATTATATGAGTGTTAGTTCCTTCTGCAAGCATTCAAATGAAATCAATTTTTTAATTAACCCAACCTAACCAAACTCTGCTAACATAATAATTCATCATATTATATAAAGGGTTAGTTTCTCTGCAAGCACCGAAAAATGACTAACGTGCGTTAAAAAACGTTGAAAACGTCTGAATGTATGTTGAAAAAACGTTAAAACGACTATACTCACATAGAAAAAACGTTGAAACTTGTAGGTGAGCACACATTTTTTTATTATTAAACCAACCTCAACCGCCGTCACAAACACTATACTATGTAGGAGGTGAAGAAATAAGACATTTTTTGTATACATATTTTATCGAATTATAAAAAAATATAATAATATATAGTAATAGTAAATAATAATATATAATAATAAAATCCGAGAATATAAGGTGTTCTTGACCTCTACTCCTCCAATGCTGCAATCCTCAGCGAAATCAATCGATGTCCATCAACGACTGATCATAGATGGAGTAATGTCCCCAAGGTAACGTCAGGTGTGATCCAGGACATAAGAATCTCTTGTCGTCCTCTCCACTCAGAGCGATTTTTTCTTGTTCCATAGAAAACACCTGGTGTTTTTCGCTTCTGATCAATCGTTGTTGAACGTATTTTTTTGTTGAATTTTCCAAGCATTCCTCAAAGTCTTCGAATTTAATCATATTATCTACAACGGCTTTTTTCACACCCTTCGCTTTCTTTGTGGTTCCATAATTTGACAGAATTTGAAGAATTTCATCTTTTTCATACCCTTCTTTTTCCAAATTGTCTTCAAGTTTTTCAATTTTGTCTAAGGGTGTAAAAACCTTAGTTGCATATAATTTCGATCTCAGTCCAATGAAATCGGTCATAAGATTGCCGTTATTTTCGTCCTTCATTATCCCTAGAACTTTTTTGTTAACTAAAGGTATGTTATACTTATTGTTCTCAGGATAATCGCCAGTATCGAACATGTAATTGCAATCATCACGAATGATTTCATATACATCGGGACATTGTATTTCATAAATCAGCGAATCGGTATCGGTGTATAATACAGAACAATTCTCTCCAAATCTTTTCTGCATATAATCATAGTGGAAATCATAAATTTTAGTTTTGGATATATCAAGGATACTAAAGCCTACATATATTGGTTTGTTGAAATACATTTCAGTTTTATTTAACTCCATTGCCGTGATATTTGCATTAAATATAGTGACTGACTTGAATTCAGGTTTGGAAATATATGATTCAGCTCCATATCTACCCTCCCATTTTGTAATGAGTTTCACATTAGAATGTTTCCTGATATTTTCAACGGTTTTCCCATAAACTGCGTTGTTCATTAATTTATAAAGATTTTTTTCGAAATTATTTTTAGCATTTTTACGTGAATTTGTGTTTAAATCTATGTAAGGCTTGAGCTAATAAGACTGCTCGAATTGAAGAACTCTATGAGTTTTTTTTAGTACGAGTCCGTTTTTCAAAGCCTGTTTTAGGTTAACGTAATGAATAATATATTTTTCTTTATGGTAGAGGGTAGCCATCAGCTTAGTTAACCCCCCAGATTTAGCGGGAGGTTTTCCAGTTTTGGAATTTATATGCTCAGGGCAGAAAGAAATATCTTTGTGTTGATCATGAAGATATTGAGGATATTCCAGATCGACTTCTAGAATATATCCTTTGTTGGATTCATCAGGAATGGAGGTAACATCGATGTTGGATTCAACCCACTCAAAACCTACATAAGGAAGAGGTTGAGACATCGCCCAACCATACTGGTTATTAATGTCAAAGTACATCAAATAACTGTCAGGTTTTGATGAATCATATGATGGTAGATATTTATTGTTGGCTTGAGCACGTCTGTTTGAGCAAATTTGGCTGAGTCAACCTCGAATACCTTTCTCGATAAAAAGAAGCATATCGACATCGGAAAGAAGTTCTAGCTCCTGTTGAGTATGATATAACATACATTGCCAAGTATAACCAGGCAGTGTATGTGTATTCGCGGGATCAAGACCATAAGTTTTATGACTACTATCGCGAAATTTTTCAAAAACGTCGGCTAGGAGGAGAATATCGGTTTTCATGTACAAGTCTACATATTCACCCAACGTTGTGAAGTTGAATGCACTCCACACGTTTTGAGCTCTTTCGTATAGTTTTCGTGGGCATGGTTTTTCGGTAAGAGTATTATAAAAATGTTCAATAGAGGGGAGAGTCGTTTCATTGAATTTATCAAAGGAATCAAAATAATCGTAGGGCATCACACCTTTTTTCGTCAGCAGATCGATTTTTTCATTAGAGACTTCTGGAAATTGTGCTCTTAAATTTGGAAATTCCAATAGATATGATGCTAATTTATCTAGAGAGGAATTCAGAAAACGGAAAGAATCTATAAATCTTAAATGAAAGTTTGATCCGCCGATGTGTTTAGTAAATGAAATATATTTTTCTTTCGTCATTGGAAGCAAATCAATTCTTCCTATTTTTTCAATAATGAAATGACTATCATAGCCGTAGAGATTATGGAACACTACAGGGATCATTTTGCTATCATGATTCATGAGCAGCACCGTGATAATTCGAAGAATTATTATTATTATTATTATTTGTTGGAGAAAGATGAAAATGGTCTCTAACTTTTTCATCGCCTAGAGAAAACGGCTTTTCACAGATGTGACAGTGAGTTGCTTGTTGGAATGCAGTTTCCTGTTCCACAGTCATATTCAAATCGTATTGACAATTGTGAATAGTTTCAATTTCTTCTGTTAGCTCCAAAAGTTGGTTTGCGACCATTCCATAGAATTATCCCCTCTATACGAACGGTAAAAAGAAAGGGTGTTGTCGTAAGAACATTTCACATAGTAGCCAATAGTAGCAGGTTTATGCAGTTGATATTTTGCTCCTTCTTGAATTTTGGTTAGAATACTCTCGATGTCTGCGTATACTATAAAAAGTACCTTTTCTTTGAATTTATAGTCTTTAAATTTGAGAATAGTTTTTTCACCGGTTGGCATTTTAATTTTACAGTCATTCATTTTTCTACATAATTCAGTATGATTTCGCAATTTTTCCTGTGATCTGAAATAATGTAGGCATCTATCACAAAAATATTTTTTTCCATTTCTATCACTTAACTGTTTGGAAATGAGCCTGGATAGATCCTTGATCCAACAATAATGATAACGAATCGGTTTGTCATCAGAATATTGGTTTTGTATGAGAAGAAGGTTCACATGTTTATCTCTTTTTTGTGATGTCAAGAAGGAAGGAAGGACGGACAAAGATTTACCTGATTTTTTCAATGTATAAACGTTAACCGAAATGTTATTTTGTTTTTCAAAATTTTGAATTTGGTGGATGGTCATAGGGAACTGTATCCCTTTGAGCTTCAAAACTTCGGAATAATGGGGATATTTTGATGTACGCTGCGCGTTTTTTTTAATGGGATACAAGGCTGAAACAATTGACCAAGCAAAGCAGGCTAAATCATCATTCATTACGTTAATACAGGCTTCTTTTCGCTTAATTTCGATCGGAAGTTCAATATATGACGATCCGATTTGTGGAGAGAATTTATTAATGTTTACCCCCAGGTTAACAATTTTTTGAAGTGCCCACCCGCTTTCTTTCCCACAAAATTCTCCAAGTTCAATCATTATAGGTTTCATCACTTTATCATCAAACCATAAATCCAAGTCAGTGTCATGAAATATAGGAGAATTGGCTGTTGTAAAATATTTATATTCAGTTTTTACCATATCAGCCTTTGCGAGTATAAATTGCCCGCAGAATACAAAATTTACCTTTATTGAATCGAAATTCTTTAAAACGTTATGGACTCTTCGTTTGAAAAGTGATTTACAATCGGAAAAGAAATGCTTTGTATCTTTATGGAAAAGATTAGAGATTGTTCCTGTTCGTATACGAGAACCGAACGCTAATTCACTGTCATTCCAATGAACCCGATGTTTAGCTGTTACATTGGAATCTTTGAGTCCTGCTCCTTTTTTCTGTTCATATTTTATTTGATTTCGCAGGGTTTTGATATTCCTTAGGGTTGCCTGCAGCTGTTGAGATTGAGGTTGAGGGTGGCCCAGAGCGTACGAAACGTTGGATACGAAATCTGATCATGGAAAAATGAGGATAATTTACTGTCGAATAAAAAACTACTGTGACATTTCTTGATAATATACGAAATAAAGTGGAAAAAAACGAAAAATCTAAATGACAGAATTTACTTTTCCTATGATATCTCAATAACCGGCCCTGATAATCTCGATTTGTTTGAACTGCTTGACAATGCTTCTATGAAAGCAACTTTTTCTCCATTTGACCGACCTTCTAACTCTTATGGTTTAAAAGTTACCAATACAATCCCATTAAAAAAGTGGCCACTCTGTATATATCTCGGGTTCGGGATGGTGAAACTTGTTAAAATATATATATATATATATATATATATATATATATATATATATATATATATATACATATATGTTTATTGAGGTGTTGTTCACATGTTAAACAATACGTATGCCAAATTTTAATAATTTCCTAATTCAACTGTCTCGTGGCGGTACTACCTTAATTTGATCGAGTACGCACAATTGAAATAACTAGCAAATCAATATCTTCTCCTATGATGACAGCAGTCCTTTGATGTTCTGATTCTGCAATAGCTGTTTCGACGATAAGGACATCAGCATCATCTCTGGCTTGTTTTGTAATGATATTAATAGTTTTTAATTTCCCAACAAGTATGTCAATAAGGTTTTTTTTATTACATCGATTTGACAAAAACTTCTCTTGGCTGATTGGCACAATTATTGTTTAACAAAAAAAAACTTCATAAGATATTGAAAGTTAGAAAAATCGAATTTAAACGGTTTTCTTCACATAAAGGATTCAATTATGTGAAGAAAACCGTTTAAATTCGGTTTTTTCTATTCATTCCACTTCACATGGCACTTATCTCTCATATTGAAAGTTGTTCCGCATTGTTTTAATGTTTTTACAATAGTCCGAGTACCCGTCAAATACAATTATACTCGAGCCATAATGTGTTTGCAAATATTTAATGTATTTATCTAAAACAGAGAAAGTATCATCTTTGCTCCATACGACGCGGTGCAGAAGAAATCCACCATCGATAATGTATGTTGTTACATTATCTTCATCAAGTTCGATATCAACAGATGTCATATAATGTCGCTTTCGTGTTTTTTCTCATGCCTTTATTATCAAATAAATATGTCGGATTCGGATCTAATTAGTATTGAAGATATTGTTGTAGATTACTTTCAAACTTTTTGCTTAGTTATTCTCGGAAGAGTAGTAACGGATCTACAGAAACTTTACAATCGTTAAACCTGACAGATTTGTTAACAACTGAAAGCGGCAAAACTTCATTGGCACGTTCTGAGTTTATTTCCTTTTAGTGAATAATTAACTGTAAGCCGTACTAAATATTGTGATTCACGGTTGACCTTGCGTCATAACATGTATGACTGAGCGCTCCGCAATCTTCGCCCTCTACCTAAAAGGGTTGAACGTATAAAAAATATTTTAAGACTAAATTTGTAGAGAATTTTATTCACTACAACTTTTATGGAAATACAAATATCATTTAGAGTATAGGAAGCGATATATTTACGAAAGACCGATTTTTGCTACCTTTGACCTTGAATATTTTAAGACACAGACACGAGATCTTATGAGAGTTCATAGCCAACTTTTAAAATGCCAAAACAAAGGTTTGTATATATATATATATACACACGAGTTTATAGCTAATTATCTTTCATTCCAAGGTTTACTCCATATTTTAGCCTATGTGACTGGATTATCAGTCCAAAGCATCATTATAACATGGCTTCTTTCTACGCTCGAGTTCTTCAATGCGAAGTCTAAAACTCGTCCAACATACTGAAGCCGCCATATTGAGTTTATCAATTTGAATTAAAAAAATCTGCAACTCCTGAAACTCTTATATATCGACTTTGAGTTAGGATCGAACCATAAATAACAACATTATTCGTCCGTCATATAGAGCCGCCATTTTGAATTTCTAAATTTTGATTCAAAATTCAATATATGAAAACCTAAACCCTTAGATATCGACTTTGATTTGGATCGGAACTTAAATAACAAAATGCATCCGCCATATTGGAGATGCTATGTTGAATTTGCAGTATATAAAATCATTTAAGTGTATTGTCATCGGAAATACACATGTATGCAAAATTTCAATTTAATCAGATAACGGAAGTTCGTCAATATCGACTTGCAAGATTTGTAGCAGACAAACATACAGACAATTAGACAACCAAGCAAGTTGAATAAAAGTTCATAAAAAAAGAGACTGCTTTTGTGAGACAACTTTTCTGACATACAACCACGTGCCATATTCGAAGAACTCTTAGTCTTAGGCAATTCACGCCGCTACATTTGAGGCGTTATACTTCTGAATGCCCGTAGAATGATTTTTTCTGAGATTTCAAGAGTGGCTGGGGCTGTTGCATAGTAAACCTTTTCTTTAACATATCCCCAAATAAAGAAATCGAGCACAGTGAGATCCGGTTAGCGGACAGGACACCGTACTGGACCATTGGTTGCAATAACTTGATTATTAAAATGCTCTATAAGTAATTAAAAACTTCTCTTGTATCATGAGGGGGTGCTCCATCTTGTTGGAAGTAAATTTGCCGTAGAACTGCTAAAAGTAGATTATTAAAGATGATCCTCGATTTCATTTTGAAGAAAACCTAAGCCCTTACCCCTGTTAACTGACCTTGAAACAATATTCTGTTTCCAACGATACATTGACGCCAAACCTTTCTTGAAAGTTGCCCTCTTTGATTGCATATTGATTCTGTTGGGCCCAGCACCGAGTATTTTGCTTATTGAACATACCATTATTTGTGAATCGTGATTCGTCGGAAAATAGAATAAATTTCATAAAAATTTGGGTTAACTATATGATTTTGAAGCAGCCAATCACAAAACACTACCCGTCTATCGCCATCGTCAGCATACAAATGTTGATGTAACTGATATTTAAATGCTCGACATCCGTGCTTTTTCAGTATTTTTCTTGCTGATTCGTGACTTATCTGCATTTCTTGACTAATTTCTTTTAAAGAAACCGTTTTATCAACCTCAACCATAGCAAGAACGTTAATCTCAGTCTCTTCATTTATGATAAACGTCTGTTCCGCCTCTCGATTTCCTTCTTGCCTAAAACGATTCTCAACATACGGATAATACTGATGGGCTGGATGTTGCCGATTGGGATATCCCTGAGCTTACAACTCAGCAGCATTCCTCGAATTTATATGACATTCTCCAAATATTAATAACATATCCACTTTTTCACTTTGAGTATATATTATTTTGTAAAAAAATTTGACTGAAATTTAACGAAAATTAAAAAACTTGTACTGTCTGCTCATAAAGCTTATGTCACTGTCATTACCTAAGTGAGTGTTTTGTTTTCCAAAGATGACTTGATAAAAATAACTGCAAAATATTATGCATCATGGCACACTTGACAAAACTAAATAAGTTATTATCCAGCATTTTCCTTAGTAATATTTAATGTATGTTCTTATTTTTAATCCAATCGCAAATAAATTAGTATCGTTAGATTCGTCAAAAAATCCTTTTTCAGAAAGTGCTAGTCAACAAATGGTCGCCATTTGAAAAATAATAGTTAGACACGAAAATGTCATTTTGGCAACTTGTCTTATTCCTATCTATCATACTAGTCACTAAAACTTTGCGATTGTAATTTTCTGACATCACCTGAGGTCCTCAGATTAGTTTACGTCCGATCATGGCCACCTAGATGCAATATTAAAAGTGGCTCTAAAAAACTGAAGTAGGCGTAAAAACTTTTCAATATGTCACATTCTGATCCAGAATTGTCTCAGAAATCCAAAAATGTTACAATATACAGGGTGTTCTATTCAAAAATTCAAAACCGGAGCCATTTCCGGTGAAACCGGAAGTAACCGGAAAGTGAAAAATATGCGAAAACTCTCCTCTTCACACACAATTTACCTGTGCCAAATCTTATTTTGATACACCTAATATTCTAGAAGTTATGACTCGTCTAATAGATTCGTTGACACCCAGTATAGAGTCGTTAGAGGCGTATTCCGGTCGTAGTTGCCACACTCAAGTTAAACCCTGTTCATCCTTTCCACTGATTTGATTTCTCTAATTAAACTATATTTATAAGTACTAGAACATATAAACAAATTGCATACAAATTGATTGTTCTGTACGCTGGCATTACCTATAGGTGTTATAATTGCAATAAAACACTCTTTACTTATTTCCCAAGAAAGTGGAACACTATATACTCCGTAGAGTATAGAAGAATAATAATTCTTATGAAAAATCTTTAATAATAAAACTATTAAATTAACGATTTCGTAATAAATAAATTATATTATACTACGTCCCTACATAGTCGTTTGGCGGGTTGCTGGTACCCTGAAAGTCCCGGTTCTGGATATGGTCGTGCAGGTGGAGCAGATGATGGTTGTTCCAGGTACCCTCATTCATATCCCCAGCCTCTTTCTGGTGGTCTGAAAGAGAAATGCATGAACATTACCACAAACAATACCATCCCTAGTCATTAAAATTTCATTTTTAATTTGGTTTGATAATTCATAAAATACATTTGACAAGAAAAACAATGTTTACCTTTCTGCAAAATTCATGAACTTCAATTGAAATTATCCTCTTGAACAGCACCGTCATTCCATTATTTCTCTTCTTACTGGTTTCAATTAACGTCCGCAAACCTCTCTCCTTCACCACAATTGTTGGCCTTCCATCCCCCAGACTTTCATCACATATCAGACACTGGCGATCCGACATATTGAACCACAGGAAATAACCTGAAACGTACCTATATTCTCAGATGATTCTCTGAAGTGATCTCTATCAATGCCTGTCGAAAATCGCACTAACTCACTAACACTCACTCCGAACTGACAGACCACGACGAATAGGTATAATACCTCATACCACTGACTTTCACAGATTCTTCCAAAATTGCCCATTTTTATATGCATCTCTCGCCCTTAGAAACTCATTAAGAGGCAGGCAGAGTATCAATTGAAAATTTCCATAATTTAAAAATAATTATCCATCGAGAAATTGTTAAGATCTTCGAGTGCTTGTTCAAAAACACCCAACAGGTAATTTGTTCTACAAGAGAAGCAATTAAAGATGGGTAATCTGCTAATAGCCCTTGGGATTTCAATTATCCGAACAAAATATGAGATAAGCACTCCGGCAATGAAAATATTTGGATTAGTAAATTCTAAATATTGAACATTTAAAAATATTCAACTACGTGAATTTGGAATCTTTCCGAAAACAAAAGCAATAATTAATAAAAAAAAACTTTTTAAAAACAAGCTTTTATTCAAATACACCCTAAAAAGTACAAAATAATTGCTTTGGATGTGTGACGTAGGTTATTCCGTGAGTTACAGATTCAAGAGCTTGTCGCGCAAAGTTTTCATTTCGAATACAGATGCGACAAGCTTTTGAATCTATAACTCACGGAATAACCTACGTCACACATCCAAAGCAATTATTTTGTACTTTTTAGGGTATTTGAATAAAAGCTTGTTTTTGAAAAGGTTTTTTTTTATTAATTATTTTATTTTGTGCTTTTTAGTAAGTACCCCTAACACCCACATACCAATTTTGAATCGAATCGGACCATAATTACAAAACTCGTTCGCCATCTTGGAGCCGCCATCTTAAATTTGTGAATTTTGACAAAAAATTCATAATCTCCGACCCCGAAAACCCCCATATACCAATTTTGAATAGAATCGGACCATAATCACAGAAATCGTCGGACATCTTGAAGCCGCCATTTTGATTTCATGAATTTTGTCTGAAAATTCATAATCTTCGACCCTGAATCGAATCGGACCATAAACACAAATCTCGTCCGCCATCTTGGAGCATCAATTTTTTTTCTCTAACAAATGCATAATGCATTGTCACGGGAACTATGAACACCTGCCAAATTTCACGTTAATCGAACAACTAGAAGTGGGTAAAATTTAACTTGCAAGATTTGATGACAAACATCGGGACAGGTGAAACTAAATAAAAGCTTGTAAAATACATAAGTTTGACACTGCGTATCTTGGAGACGATGTGCAATATTCACGGAACATTTTAGTTCGCTGAGATGCATATAATAAATGCCTGGAGATTTTTCAATGTTACTTGGGTGCCCAAAAATCAAGAAATAGCGATTTTCGTAACACTACCTAGCAACTGAACAAGAGAAAGCCTTTTTTTGAATTGCTCTTCCTTTTTGAGATGCGTAGATTATGAATTAAGAGCAAAAAACTGAATACAGTACGAAATTTTCGCTGTTTTTTGCGAATATCTCGGAATGCCCCAGGACATTTTGTGAGCAAACTTCAGATTTGAATTGAGCATCCCAAAAAACTTATAAAACCGCAGGAAAACCGGTTACTTGAATTTTATCCACGAGAGGGGCTTTTTCGTTACCGTTTTACTGGACTATGAGCAGTGCTTGTTCCTGACAATTGACCCCGGGCATCGACTTCTCTTGAATTTTGGGTACTGGTTACTGGACTTTGCAAAAAATTATGTGCTTCAAGGACGACTTGAAAAACACTCCAGAATAAAGACCCAACCAAATACCATAAAAATTTGAATCAAAAAAATTATTGAATTCATAGCATATTTGTTTCTTATTTTTTTTATCAAAATATCAGTTTGTCCTAGTACCAATAATAATCAGACATTTCATTTTGTCACGTTAAGTGAACACTGTGTATAAAAACATATTTGAAGTATGTCTTTCTGATTTTTCTGCTTAGCAAGAAATGCTCGTGTCATTATCATTTCCTTTCAAAAAGTTGTTTTCGAAATTTTCAGTTTCCATTTTATGTTTGTGGATGTATCAGAAAGAACATGATATCGTTCGAAATAATTGAAATAATATTCTAGAATGTATAAAGTTAAACAAGATCGACTATTGAATCGTAATTTGTCGAGAGATGAATTTTATTCAAAATATAGGCCTCCTCCACCACCACCAGGTAAAGAAGATTATTGGGATTTACAGTTCTGTAGATGGTGGGGATGGAATTGGGTGAGAAAACCAGATAAGGTAATCCCTGCAGTATACCGCCTGCCACGGTAAGAATTTTACAATCATCTTTCAATTCCTATTTTACTTAATGGACTTTTTATGACATTGTTAGCAAACTTTTCCATACAAATCTGTTCGCCAGTGTTGAAATTTGGTTAATATAATATGCTCATATACAGGGCCGGAGAGAGCCAGCATTGGGGCAGAGTATGCAGCCAGGCCCCTACCTAATTTTCTTTTCTATTTATACCATCAGTTTTTTTGAATATACTACAACTGAAGGCGTTGGCTTGGTACTGGAATGAATATTTACCAAGAATATGAACTGTTCTTTTATTCTGAATACTATAAACCATAATATATGAATCAACCACTGTGTGTGCAATCTGAACTAATGAATTTTCTGCAGAAAACATTCGTTTCTAAATACTTATGACACATTCGAAATGGAAAGGAAATATTTTCAAACTAAAATATGTTTTATTTTTATTTTATAACATGTTACACAATACTAGTACATTTCCATTCCCTGGCACTATTCAAACCCTGGAAAACCTAAACATATTTTTTCAATCGTTGATTCTTCTGATTCTGGAATAAACATATCCTTCTTCTCTGCATAGGTAGAAATTGAAGTTTGCCGAGCGCTTGTTCACTATTAGATATTATTGTTGAAATAAAATGTGCAAATGAGATGTTATGCTAGCAAGTTAGTGTGGGAGTATTTTTCTTCAATCTCGGTTGAACAAAATTTTTGTCTTATTGATTTCGAAATGAAATATGCAGGACAAGTTCTCAATATATTATGAATCAAACTACCTGTTACTTACAATAACAAAATTTAACTAACTATTCGATGGTCCTGATTCTAGCGGTTCTTCTACTTCATTACAACTAAAATCCAATTTTGGAACGAAACCCAATCTGAACAAATTTTATTGTCCTCTTTGAGAACCGGCTTACATTAATACTCCATTATTTTATAATAGTTCAAACACAATTCAAATTTGTCTCGCTGGCAATGAGGAATGAGATTCGACAGTAGATACGGGAGCATTGTTACACCTCGCGTTACTTATTCAATGGGGTGATGAGTAAGATGGAATTGCCACAATTTATTTGATTTTTTAAGTCCAATAATTTTTAACAAACCTTATTTTTTATAGTGTCGAGGAATTCCTATTTTTTTGTAAAATATGCTAGTACATCTGACCAATTTATAACTGCAGTTGAGAGGCATTAATACCACCAAAAAACGTTGATAAATCTAGAGAATGTGATAATAAATCCTCAGAATGGCATTGTTTCCAAGAATTTTGGAATGATCATTTAGTGAAGTAAGTGTTTTACCATTTATGGAATCATAAAACATCACTATTCAAAACCTAGGATGAAAATAAACCACAAGTTTCAAATACCACTTTGGCGATATTCATACATGTTTCAAATGTTAAAAATATAAACCATGTATGTGGAAAAGAGTAAACAATTAATATACGAATGAAATAGGTACTCCTGTTCGGAAAATATATTGGAGCACAGATTCATCACACCGGTGGTTCTTAATTTTTGTGGGAGCTGTATTTCACCAGTCAGGACAATTAGACGATTTACCGCCCCCTCTGAGTGGGAAGAGGTGAATGAAATGTCGAGAGCGCCTGACACAGAATACTGAACTACATTAGTATTCTGTGCTAGAGTTCGTCCAAAATTGAAACGACCACTTTGGCCTTCCCCTACCTAACAACCAATTCTTCTCGAAGATGCCCGAACTGTGGCTATTAATAGAAATTTCATAGGCGTACCACATTATTTGGTATAGGCGATACACGAGACGTAGTTTTTGGCGGACGAGTTTTGTGATTATGGTCCGATTCGATTCAAAATTGGTATGTGGAGGTTTTCGGGGTCGGAAATTCAAGAATTTAAGATAATAAGTACACTACCTATTTATTAATCAAACAAACCTAACCTTTCAAACGCTGCATGCCAAGACACTGGTGAAGATTCTCCGTAGCATAAGCTGCCACAGTAAATCGTGTCCACTCGTGTTTTCCCCTCTCTACCCACCAAACGGTCGTTTCAATATTGGACGAGCTCTACTGATGGAGTGGGCTGTGTGGGCACAGCCCATAGAAATATAATATGGCACAGACAAATCTTTTGGTCGTTCAGTACTAGTAGGAATCTCGCATTGATAAGGGCTGGTGGCAGATGCACTGTCAATAGGCTTTTTCATTTAGATGACAAATGACTAACTTTGTTTACCTGTCAGACCCAACGGCATTGACGGCGATTTTTTTTAAGGAAATACAATATTTCCGTGTTTTCCTATGGATAGTTGACTTGAATTTACATGGAGAAGAGAACTCACCATTAGAAAATATTCGTGAACATTATTTTATCTACGAATTAAAGGTTTTTGGCGGTATAAAATAGGTAATAATTACTTAACCTCACTTAGGCCCGATTTCACCAACCTCTTTAAACGAGTTTTGTTCAAATTGAACTTAGATTAAGCTTTCTACACGTCATATTGGATTTCACCAGGAACTATAAACCGCGTTTAAATCTAAACGGCGTTTCCACTTAAAACGGGCTGAATTTGGCCAGTTACGAAGTTAAACGACGTTTAGTTCATTGGTTTCGTGCACATTTGACAGATGGTTGACATTGGAGGTGAAACAACCTTACTTTTCCGATTTGTTTATGTTGGAGAATTGAACATTTTTACCTATTTCAAAAAGAATTCAGTAGTTGGATTACATGTGTTATTGTTTAATTCGTAGATGATAATGCCTTCATATTGTTCTGTAGTGAAATGCAATAAAAATGCATCAAAAGACGGCCGAATACGATTTTTCAGGTAAATTGTACATGTTTGTATTTTTTACCCTGTTATCAGAATTCCATCTGCTGTTGTAAGGAATAGAAAACAATGTGGAATCTCCCAGAGAAGGCAAGCAGCCTAGATACATGTCATCAAACGAAAATACTGGTCTGATAAGTTAACGAAATATGGTAGAGTTTGTTCCAGACATTTTCACTCTGGTAAAGGAAATATGTTGTACCAATTTATTCAATAAGCTGGGTGCCGAATGAAGTCCAAAGAAGGAATGTATTTGATGAATTATATTTTCACATTCCAACTTGAAATTCATTGTAGAAGATATTGTCACTTTTATCAAGTTTCTTCAAAAACTAAACTTTGAACACCAAACACCCACAAAAATATCACAAAACATGAGCCAAACACGAAAGTTATCGGTTTTCAATTTTCAGGTTATATTTTCACTTGGCTTTGGCTCCTCTACAAAACAACGAAATCTATGCAAAAATGACAGAAACGTACATATTTTACTATGTTGCCAGCTTTTGACTGTCCTTAAACTAAGTTTCAATAAACTCGGTTTAGCTTTCGTCTGTTTGTGTCGGTGAAACTGGATCGAGGTTTATCAAGATTGAAATCTGAGTTTAGTGAGAACGGAGTTTAGTAAAACGCCGTTTATCTGTCTTGTGGTGAAATCGGGCCTTATTCAGTTACGAACGCCAATGTATGCAGGTGCATTTGTCATGAAGTCGACTGTTGACATAATGTGAAAATACCGCTAATTTTGAACTAAGCCAATCTCAAATTGTTATTTCAAAACTAAAAAACTAACGAATGGCTATTCACTTTCCCAATAGCCAATCAGACTTTGGATCTCAAAACGAGCGCATGCGCCCATAAAAATCATCTAAATGAAAAGGCCTATTGCGTTAGAAGATTCCGAATCATCACTTTTTAATTTCGAAAACAATGTGTTAATATTTTTTGTATTCTTGATTATATTTTCTTCTTTTGCCTTAGCCTTTCTTTACACATTTTTTTGAGTACTTAAACGTAATGAACTAATTGAACATACATAAAATATACCGCTGCGAGAACATAAACAATAGAAGCGCGCGTAACCGATGACAGACGGCGCGCGCGATGCTAAAAATTATACCTGACCCGCGCCGTAGAGTAACAACAACATCGCAATTGTATCTTATCAATTTCTATCATGGAATCGGGCTACGTAGGACTTTGTAGAAGTAATCAAGTAGACGGGGCGCGCTTCGGAAGCTCTACATCTCTATAGAAAGTATGATTTTTTGTAAGTAGGTATTATACTTACTTTGCCTTATGGATTATCCTTATGGAGTGGGTGTGCCCCTTTTGCCCACCTGTAGATTCGGCACTATACGGAAGTGTTAATGATATATAATAGGCGAGATCACTAATTTCTAGAAAAAATACCACAATGTCCAGAACAATGAGAAAAGTGGTTGGATTTTTTTTCCATTTTTTTTTAGTAGTTAAATCCCAAAATCCCAAAGAAATGCTCCTACGAAAACCGCGCCAGGATGTGACGTACCAAGTTCAGAACTATCCAGATTGCAGAGAGCGCAAGATAATTACAGAGTTGCCAAGCGTTATACATAATATGTTTCTACAATGTGAGCAGTCTGAAAAAATAATGACATACACTCGATATACATACATATAATTCAAGAATAACTAAATCAAGAGCAGCTATGAAATGAGGAGTCTTCATTTCAATATAACACAAGTTCTGTTGTTCTGTTTCATTCATAGGATGAAACAGAATAACATTTCCTTAGAAATTTCACAAAATAGTGACACTGGCAACTCAGGAAAATGTCAAATCAATGGACTTATATATTTCTTTTTGAGGGTCTCGATCCTTTATGTATGTAGCTTTCTATAGGAGTCTTGGGAATGTGGCTCAAAATATTGACATCTAGGTAGTTAGTTGCCTAGTATATATAACTTGTTGCGTGAATGACGGGTGCCAGTGGTTGAAAATTCGACAAAAAAATTGAACAAATTCAGTTTTTGGAAAATGTGGGGCTTATTAAGAAAAAATCTAATATTTTGATAGACTATCAACTGTTTGCGATTGTGCAAGAAGTTAGATTACCATGTATTTATTCTCTTCAACCTTTCGACGGGGGGGTCGTCTTTATCAGGAATAATTACCCGGCAAACATCACCTAAATGGCGCTGTAAAGGCGAGATGCTTACCTTCCGGCAATCATTCAATGACCCATCTACGTCTACAAATAATGGGGCCAGCTCGCCCGCGTCCCTCCGGCCGGCCGCCAAAAGAGCCGCAAGAATAGCCAATGAATATGTAAGTGGAACACAACAGGGCCTCTGCTGGCACTTTCTGACCACTGCTGGCCCACATATGATGGGGCATGATTGGCAAGATGGTGGTCATTATATACAATAAATAATAGTTTAAAAAAACTAAAAAACACGCTCTTATGGATGATAACAAAAAATTAATTTTATTTAAAAAAAAGCGTGGGGTGCATGGTTTCGCCTCGGCCAACAATTACCTGTGATCTGAGACATTTCTTACTTTACTGCCCTAGGTGTGTAATGTACTATATAATTATTGATACCATGCACCCCACGCTTTTTTTTAAATAAAATACATTTCTTTCTTATTTTCTATTTTTTTTGTCTGGTTTTCTATGAAAGCGTGTTTTTTAGTTTTTTTAAACTATTATTTATTTCCTACTTTTTAGTGTGGTTTATTTATAAAAGCGTGTTTTTTTATTTTTTTTTAAACTATTATTTTTATTATTTTTTTGCAAATAAAAAAATGGAATAATCTTATCAAATCAGATAATCATAATCTCCTACCCCAAAAACCCCCACATACCAATTTTGAATAGAATCAGACCATAATCACAAAACTCGGCCGCCATTTTAAAGCCGCCATCTTGAATTTTTTCAATTTTTACGAAAGAATCATAATATTCGACCCCAAAAACCCCCACATATCAATTTTGAATAGAATCAGACCATAATCACAAAATCGGCCGCCATTTTGAAGCCGCCATCTTGAATTTTCCAATTTTCACAAAAGAATCATATATTCGACCCCAAAAACCCAGATACTAATTTTGAAGCGAATCGGACCATAATCACAAAACTCGTACGCCATATTGGAGGCCGCCATTTTGTTTTTTTTTTCTCACACAAATTTCTCAATGCATTGTCACCAGAATCATGTACACCTGCCAAATTTTAAATCATTCGGACGTCTGGAAGTGGGTCAAAATCGCGCCCAAAGGAGTCATACATAAAACATAAAAGTGAAGCTAATATAAAGCGTGTAAAAATCGGAAAAACTTCAATGGTTTTATTGTTTACCCCGGCACTTCTAGATGGCGGTGATATACTGGATCACTTCTCAACACAATACTGGCCCATTTGTAGATCATTATATAACCGGTGTTATATACATTTATAAATATGTATATTATGGCTAGCAAAATAGTAGGTATAGGAAAAAGTTGTTCGGAATTTAATAACGAGCACAAACGCGAAAATTGTGGCCTTTCCGGAGAAGTGTTATTTTCATTTCATTTTAAATAGCCCTTAGATATAATAAAACTTTTTATGCAAATCGCTTAGATACCCTCTAGATACAATAATTAGTCTAGGAAACTCAGTGAATAATTTTGAATCATTATTTCTGTTCTTTAAAATTATTGTTGCAAATCAATTATAATAAAATAATTCACAATGAGTTGCTATTAAAAATTCAGATAAAAATTTTTTAGCCATAAAGTTGTATCAAATGTATTTGCAACAAGAAATATAATTTTCAATAACTCAAAAATAGTAACATGAAATTACTACTACTTTACTGGTAATGCCTAGGTAAGTGAGAAGTTCTATTACATGAGGTTGTTCTAAATCAACTGTAAAATATTTTTTGTTTCAAATAGGTCACAATTCCTTATTTGAGCTCATTATTGAATTTCAAACAACTATATACCAAAACATATTGCTTTATTTATTCAAGACATGGGTGGTCTACTATTGATCCTAATCAAAACAATTTTTTGTATACCTCGTATACATGCACCAATTTACTACGATGGTTGCACTTCAGTGAAGTTATTTAAAAAAATCCATTTGTTAGACTTTTTGATATAAAATATATAGATGAATAGGTAACGAACATTAAAATTGCATATAAAATGAAATAGACAAAAATTAAATATTCTTCTATGAATAAACAAACATAAAACGAATATTCCAATTTAATAAAAAAAATTAATTCCAAATCTTGAGACTCCTTGGGATTTTATTTATTGGCCCTCCCTCCTTCCCTGTCGGGAGCATTTCGTAGCCAAACCTTTATGGTGTTCTCAACTTCACTAAATGTCGCATTCTGGGCCATTGGATTTTTTCTTACACATACTGAAATCAAAAGAAATCTACTGTTAATAAAATATTATACATATTATATAAAAAATAATATTTTTGTCAGACACTGCCCTCTGGTATAAGAGCAACCGTAGGACATGTGTATCGAGCTCGTTGGCCTTCGTCATCACGGTGTAGCCACAGTTTATAGGTAAAGAAGCAGTTAGCTCACTTGGCCCAACTGCATGTTCCAAGGTAACATCCACTCTAGGGAAAGAATTCAGGATGCGCAGAAGACTGTACGCGATTATCGCTCTTCGAAGTATACGAAAAATGTCAGTATTAGTAACACAGTAACACGCGGTATGCGCGAAGGATAAGAATCAGAGTTGCGCAGTGTACAAACGGGAACATAAAGATCAAAGTGCCGACGCCAAGTGAGCGAACTGTTTCTTTAGCTATTTCTTTAGCTATAAACTGTGGTGTAGCCAAGCGCAACACTTGGTTGCAAGCAAAACAACAAACAAGCCCAGTCAGCAACAGAACCGTGACCATTGGAGGCGGCTATAGCTACTTGCGTTTCAACCATCCCTTGCAACAAAGTGTACATATTTTTGTACTTCGCTACACTTTTACTGACGAGGGCCAACGAGCCAAAGAGAAGTGTCCGACAAAAATGTCCTTTATTCTTATATCAGGGGTGCCTTCGATATATATATATATATATATATATATATATATATATATATATATATATATATATATATATATATATATATATATATATATATATATATATATATATATATATATATATATATATATATATATTATAATAGAATTGATTGGGGATGCAGTCAGTTGGAGTTGGGTGGCCACAATTCAAAGAGTTCTCTTTTGTATATCTTTGCTTTCAGAAATTCTTTAATCTATTTTCAAAGACATCTAAAAAATTGTAATAGTAAAATATAAAAAATACTTAGTCAAAACATTTCTCATCTCCTACTTACATCGTGAGTTTGAAAATGGAGTAAAGAATTCCGAAAGCTAAGATATACCCAACTGACAACATTCCCAATGAATTCTATTATTATTAACAAATCCAGTCAAAATACACACGCTTATTTATATATATATATATATATATATATATATATATATATATATATATATATATGTTGAGTTGGTTTCTCGGGATTCTCTCCGCGTTCTGTGATTTTGGTCCTCAAAAGGTCCGATTTCACGACGTTTCGGCAAATTCACATTTGCCATATTCAGGTGATGTCTATAGTTTGGAACTCGAATCTATCTAAATTTTAGCCGGTAAAAACTACCCTAAATATGAACCGGGTTATATCGGTAATAGGAGAATGAATCGAGTATTAAGGAAGGTATTTCCAAAATTCTAATTCCAAAACACGCCATTTTTATTTTTGCTTGAAAATAATTTTTTTTTAATTCTGTATTTTGCACTCAGTCGGTAGATGTAGATTGTAGGGGGATGATATAAATACATTTCAGTTCACACAAGTCTGTTGGAAAATATGAGTTGTTTTTTATTTTCCAACTCCCCATAATATGAAAACTAACAAAGTTCCTAATTGAAAAATGTATAAAGGTCGTTTTTTTTTTCAAGAATCTTCAATGATACAGTTTGAACATGTCATTACTACAGGTTCAAAAAATACATATTGATTGCTTTTGAGGTTATATTATGTTTCTGGACTATGCTAATACATTCAATTCATGCAATACTTACTTCATTTACTTATTCAGTCATATCAAAAATGTCTATTATATAATTGGTAATGTTCACTATACACTTCAAACACTCATCACTTTCCAAGTTTTTCTGAGTTAAAATTTAAAAAAAACTTCAACGAACGCTTGTTGTTGTTCTGCGAGGTTCATCACTGAATGGCCCAATTGTAACATGGCGGGAATTAGTATATTAATACTTATTCCAACATCCTTTGAAATCCTCTTTGGGATATTCCGTCTCAAAAAAACATCCTCATGTCTACATTTTCAAAACATTCCAAAACCTCCCAGGGATGTTTGTGCTCGCTGGGTTGCGAAGCGTATCAGTTTCCTGGGAGCTGAGTTCCTGATGTCTGAGGGAGTTAATTAAATCTCTTCGAGGTACTTAAGCCTTTTGCAAAATAGCGCTTGGTAGTCGCAAAGCAGGTGTTCTGCAGTTTCAGCAAAATTCTCGCAGAAACGGGACAGTTCACTGTCTGATCTTCCAATTTTTTGAGGTGATACCTCAGAGGACAATGTCCGGTGAGCAGACCCGTTACCAGTTTCAAGTCTTCCTTGTCCAACTCGAGAAACTGTTTAGCTTTCTTTGGCAATGGGCTCAAAAGCCTTTTCGCTTGTCTTTGCCCTGGAACCGTATCCCTTGATGTGGGCTTTGGAAAGACCACAGAAAGGTTCTGGGCCAGAACATTGTGTGTTTGCCCCTTCCTCAGCAAGGCCATCCGCTTCCTCATTGCCTTCGATTCCATTGTGACCTGGCACCCACATCAGAGTAACCCTATTGTTCGTAGCCAGTTGTCTTAGGGAGAGTCAGTATAGACTTTAGAGCTTTTAGTGCTGCTTGGCTGTCTGATATGATATAGATCTTTGCCCCCCTGGAGTCTCTTTCAAGGTATTCTTGGGAGCAAATTTCTATAGCATAGGTTTCTGGATGAAAAATTGTTGGGGCTTTGCCTAGGGGTTTTGAGAGCCTAAAACTAAGACCCGTTACTCTAATGCTGCAGTTGGGCACGTGAATATTACCCCTGTGATTCCCAGGCAGGCTAACCGCTGCACTTTCTGCAGCTTGATTTGTGCCGAGTAGGTACTGTAGGGTTTTCGGCCACCATACTAATGAGGCATAGGTGACCATGGATTTGATAATCGTTTGGTATAACCAGTATATTATTTTTATCTTCAAATCGCATGTCTTTCCAAAAACTCTGCCCTTCGTCCAGGTTGCCTCTGTAGCCTTGGAAAAAATGTTATTGATATGATTGTTCCATGTTAGTCTTTGGTCGATTATAACGTCCAGGTAGTTGACTTTCTTGGAAAAAGTTACTGAGTTCCATTCAGGGTTGGGGCTTTCAGTTCGTACTTTTGCCTCTTTGTGAATGGAACCAGCACTGTTTTGTGGATTAACATTTATTCCCTCCTTTGCACACCAGCTTCTGATTATATTTAGGGCTGTCTGCATGTAATTGGATATTGGATACTGACGATCAGGTCATCGGCGTAACCTTGAGTCGTAATTCCAGATTTTTGTAGCTTCACTATCAGATTATCCACCGTCAGTGACTTTTTCCCGCTGTCATTCTCTAGTGATCTGATCATGGAGTCACGCGAGGTGTTTTCGAAAGCACCCTCTATATCTATGAATGCACATAGAGCCATTTCTTTGACCAATTATGTCTTTTCAATACTTTTAACTAAGCATTGTAGAGCGTTGATTTGCTTCCTTGATAGGCGAACTGTTTTTTGGGCGGCCTGTCCAAGAAAATTTCACTTCTTATATAACAACAGTCTACAATTTTCCTCATTGTTTTCAGGAGAAAGGAGGTGACACTGATGGGGCGATAGGACTTTGGTTCGTCTCCCAGTCTTTGTTATGGACACCACTGCAGTCTCCCTCCAGGCTTTGGGTGTGTGACCGAAAATGAATCTGGCCTTGAACAGCCTTTTCAAGGAGGGCTCTAGTATTTCAAGGCCATTTTGTAATATTCCGTCCGATTTAAGAGGTTTGAAGCACTTAATGGCCCATTTGATCTTTTGGGTGGTGAAGATTTTCCCCGCTGGGCTCCTGCTGGTTCTGTTGGGGTTGGTGACAACCCCTTCCAGCTGAGCACTTTGCAGTTCGTCTTCAACAGCCTTGGACCCAGGAAAGTGTGTCAGGATAAGAACACGCTTTCTTTCTGGTTTTCTGCATATCCACCGTTCGGATTTTTGATAAGACAGATGCCGCTGGTATGTTCTTTAGAAATAACTTTCTGTTGGCGTTGGGCTGGGGCTAATTCCGTAATCCCCTCACACATTTGTCTCCATGTTCTTCTTTTACATCTTCTGAGTTCCTTGTAGTCGCTTTGTAGTCTTCCCACTGTCCCAGACTTTTAGCTTTATTGAAGTGTTTCCTAAGTTGGGGTAAGTGACAACCCCTTTCAGTTGAGCACTTCGCAGTTCGTCTTCAACAACCCAGGAAAGTGTGTCTGGATGAAAACACTTATGCTTTCCTTCTGGTTTTTTGCGTATCAACCGGTCGGCTTTTTGATCAGACCGATACCGTTGGTATATTCTTTAGATAGAGTTTTCTGAAGGCGATGAGCGGGGGCTAATTCCGTAATCCCCTCACACATTTGCCTACATGTTCTTCTTTGGATTTTTTGAGCCGCCTTGCCCCAGACTTTTGGCTCTATTGAAGTCGGTAAAATCTACCCCTATTATAAAACATTCCAGGTTTGGGTGCGTACCAAAGAAGGATTTTCTATGAAATTGTTTATTAAAAAAACACCAAATACATAAATTTTAATTTTTGTCTAAGGAGAAATTTTTCATTTTTAAATTATGCCCTCCAGACGGTAAAAACGACTCCTATTATAAAATATATATTTCAGTTGTTTTTATGATTTTGCAAATTTCTAGCATGGAATCACTGGTGCATATAGTTGTGAACTCGGTGAACATTTTTAGTCGTGCTCCAAAAGGTCGTGCGAAGTCAGTGATGTTAACATTGAACGTTTTGTACATCGGATCGGAAAATTGTTTCAATAGAAATAATTTTAGTGCAATAACGTTTATATATTTCAGTGAAATGGTATTGTCGTGGGGGGTTTGTTAGATTTAAGGGGAATTTTTTACTTTTTAGCTTTATTTTTTGTGAAAATTGGAAAAGATCAACTAAAATCCTTCCTCAGCTGTGAAACTGCGGCATGGTTTTGGATTTGGAAACCTCTTGCGGAAAGTGGACACGTTTTTTGAATTAGCTTTTATTGAATTGTGGAAAGTCCCCAATATGTTCATAAAAGCTTTAGGAAAATATTTTTATACCTGAATGGAGTAGTTATGATTTCTACATCTAAAAGATATTTTTCAAATTGGAGGGGGCTCCCACATAGAGTAGTTTTTAATTTTATTTCAATATTTGTTTATACCTTTGGATGCATTCATTTCAGACCTATTGGATACTACTTTTTCATTTTCCCGAAATATGTTATTGAAATACTCGTATAGTGTCTAGAATGGGATGGAATTACGAAATATGCACCTTCTTTCGTGAGGACATTACCAGTTTTAAATGAATAAAATTGGGGTTCTGGAATAACTCATTTTATTTCATGTCATGGTACAATAAAATATCAGATTTTTTCAGTTTTATGATGTAAGAGAGTTGAATGTTGAAGGTTCACTGTTGAAAGTTGAATGTTGAGAGTTCAATATCGAAAGGGGAAAACTATTATATGAATGAATATTCTGACCGTTTGTATTTATGTCGTTTTAATCGGTTGTCAACGACATACGAGGGCTGGCTGAAAAGTAATCGGCCTATGCAAGTAAACACGATTTTTTTGGCAAAACTCAATTTATTTCTGAACAAAGTCTCCTCTTAGATTTCTACACTTTATCCAATGATTCTCCAATATTTCGAAACCCTTCGAACAAAACTATTTACAGAAGCCCCCAAATAGGCCTCTGTTTCGGCGATGACTTCCTCAATCGACCGTAATCTCTTATTGCCGAGCCATTTCCTCAGGTTTGGAGATAGATAATAGTCGCTGGGGGCAAATATTGAGAATATGGTGGATGAGGAACCAATTCGTAGTGCAATTCATATAATTTTGCCATTGCGACTGTGAACTTGTGTGCCGATGCATTATCATGGTGGAAGAGCACTTTTTTATTAGTCAAATGAAATGCAAAGCAAGAATATAATCACTGCACGATATTCCATTTTATTCATTTTTGTAAAAATACTAAAGTTGTTCGCTTTCAATAACCATCTATATAAACCAAAAGAAGCAGCTGGCGGAAAATTTTACAGATCTTTTTTTATTTCTTCATTTTAACGTCGGCCTATTACTGCGAACAGGGCTGTACATCGACGCCGGTGAGCAGACTCCCCCGAACCGGAAATTTTGCCGAATCCTCTGGTGTTTCCAACTAGAGTTAGGGATCTTTGACGGGCTCAACAATATCCATGAACTTGCAGCCACCATCTTCACGTCACCTCCGAAGGATGGCATATCTATCGCCATATCTCGTGCTCATTGATATAATGCCTGCAGCTGCGGAAATATGACTACGCTGTAGTTATTCGGTGCTTTCAAACGCGAGTCTTCCCTGGCAGGTGGTCACCCAACCAAGTACTAACCGCGCCCAGCATTGTTGCTACAGATATCAATAAGACTCTCGTCAATCTTTCTTAAATTTTATACATTTTTCAACCCCAAATACTCAATTATACATCAAATTTTATCACTCAAAAACTATCACAAATCCAACACATCTACATCATAAATCAAACACCAAAACTCAAACAGACCAACATAGGTAACCGTTACTCAACAACCTCAACCACACAACCCAAATACACCATCATAACCCTTCACTCAAGCAACATCTATCCGCAAAAGTACACAAACCCTTTTAATACAAAGCATTTTCCACAATTACCTCACACATCCAATGATCGGAATCGGGTTTTTGTTTTATTTTTTTCCCAGACGACAACCATAAATATTGACACCAAAAATTCCCCGACTTTGTGAACACGAAACCACATTACGCGTTCATGAGCTATGCAGGTAGGGAGCAAAAGACTATCCAATTTTTGTAAAAACCCAATGCTGGCATATATCGGACATCTGTTAACTTCAGCAGAGGCATCCCCTCCGATCACACCAGCCCATACGTTTACTACGAATCTATCCTGGAAATTACTTTGCTTCATAAAATGCTGATTTTGCACTGAAGTCAATTGTCACTTCGAAGTGACAATTGTCACTTTCAAAAATATTTAGAATTGCCACTTTGAACTGACAATTGTCACTTTGAAGGACAATTGTCAGTTCGAAGTGACAATTGTCACTAGAAAGTGACAATTGTCAGTTCAAAGTGAGAATTGTCAGTTCAAAGTGATAATTGTCAGTTCAAAGTGACAATTGTCAGTTCAAAGTGACAATTCCAAATGTTGTAAAAACATATTTTGTTGTTGGCGCTTCTCCGCCTTCGTAATGAATAGACCTTCTACACACGATGATATTCTATTAAGGAATCTTTAGAACAGTTATAGGTGACTGGGAGGGCCTTCTGATCAGACCAGTCGTCAAAGTAAAGCAATTTCGATTATGTTTTACTATGATTTTGGCGGAGCTCTATGCGCTGAACTCTTTGCAAGCGCGTACTCGGACACTTTTGTGGGCCGGGAAGCTGTTCCCCGAGGGTCCATGCAATTTTATACGAATATATATTTTTTTTCGAAATATTTTTAGAAGCTTTTATTTAATGTGCTGTGTTTATGTATTTAAGGTCCGATTCTATTTATAATTGGTATGTGGGATTTTTGGTATCGAAGATCATTATTTTGATAAAAAAAATCAGGAATTCAAAATGACGGCTCCGATATGGCTGACGTCCGAGTCTATTCAAAATTGCTATCTGGAGGTTTTTGGGGTCGCAGATTATGATTTTATTGTCAAAATTCAATATGAAGGATCCGATATTGCGGACGAGATTTTTTATTTACTATACGATTTCAATGAAAATTAGTATGTAGGGGTTTTTGGGGTCGCAAATCATGATTTGTCAAAATTCGATTTTTTATTTTGAAGTGCACTAGCGTGCGAGTCGTATTTATTCCACCGCACCAGTTTATTCACTGCCACACGCCACACTCATGAATAATATATCATACGTGGCAAAGCATTGCGTTTTACATAATTATTCCGTCTCCATTGCTGTTCTGGATTCAATTCGACGTGATTAAACCAAAACTACAAAAACTTCTTTTTTTATTTGGACCAAATTGTTCATTACAGCAATTCTATATCAAAAAGTAACTTAAGTGCCTTACCCTTTTGAAAAGTGATTAGTGCTCGCTAAGTCCAATTACTTTCTGAAACTGCTTATAGTCCAAGAGGGGCTGCAGAAAACCTGACCAATCGAGTAACAGAATGAAATGTTTTTAAAATGTTAGTACTCACAGCAAACATAAGAAAAATCAATGACTGCATGGGCAATAGTAGCGCATAAGTTTTTTATGGCCTTTTTTCGGAAAAAGCAACCATAACGATGTAATACATGTCCGAAATACGTTTGACACTTACTATCTTTCCAGTTGGTCAAGTGGTCTAAGAAGCTGAATCATGCTCATGCAGCTTTTTTACATTTTTTCTTTCGAAATTGAAAAATGATTTGTTTTGTGGCGAATATTCGTCCCAGAATAAATCATTTCTCATGTCTGAGAGCTGGCTGCCAAAAACCTGGCCGATCGAGTAACACCATGTTTTCACAAGCTTTCATTTAAATTCATATATGTATGTTTAGTTCAAATCTTGCAAGTGAATTTTGATCTACTTCTAGTTGTCCGATTAACGTGAAATTTGGCAGGTTTTCATTATTCCGGTGACAATGCATTACGGAATTTTTGCCAAAGAAAAAACAAAATGGCGGCTCCAAATGGCGGACGAGTTTTGTGATTATAGTTCGATTCTATTCAAAATTAGTATGTGGGGGCTTTTGGAGCTGGACATCATAATTTATTTGCCAGAATCCATGAATTCAAAATGGCGGCTCCAAGATGGCGATGACTTCTGTGATTATAGTCCGATTCCATTCATAATTGGTGTGAGGGAGTCGGACATCATGATTCCTTAGTCGAAATTCATGAATTCAAGATGGCGGCTTCAAGAAGACGATGTGTTTTGTTATTGTGGCCCGATTCCATTCAAAATTGGTATGTGGGTTTTTTTGGGGTCGTTGATTATCAACTTTTTTATACAACAAAATATTTCTTCAATTGTTTGACCTAGTAACATATTCAAAAGCTTGCCGCGAATATAAAATAGGCATTCTTGTGTGGCAAGATTTTCAATCTGTTACTCGCAGAATAATCTAGGTCAAATAAAAATATTATTTTTTCCTTTTGACTGCATTTGCGTAATGTTTTTAATGATTTTTATTAAAATATTAGCACTCACAGAGACCATAAGAAAAATAATTTCGTTTCTGGGCAGAATTTGTTGTTTTGTATGCTCTCTCTCCGGAACATTTTTCGTGCTGCAACCATACCAATGGAGTAACAGCTTGGAATTACTCTTCAAATGCAGTATTTACAGAGTAAAAAAATAATATATTTTTTTGGCCTTTTTTTGGGTTATTATTATCATCGTTAAATTCCAATATACTACCAAGTTGAACTTCAAACATTTATCTATTATAAAGAAACATCAGTGCCACGTCTATGCCTGTTGAAAATACTTGGCACAAGACTCTCTATTTATCAAAGTCTTATATGCTATTACTAATATATCCTATTAGAGAAGTATTCAGGAATAAACAAATAATCATCCAATAAACAATCATAATTTTTTTTTTCATGTATTTAAATATTTTACAAGGTATATATATATATATATATATAATATATATATATATATTATTTATTTTCTCGGAATAAGGGCCTTAGTCAGTCTTATTATTTATATGTTTCGACATGATTTATGTCATCTTCAGGTAAATTCTTGAAATAATATAAAACATGTAAAGTTACGATACGATTAAAATTCAAAGAGACATTCAAAACTTACAATATAATTCAATTGTTATTCTTTCATTATTTCGTTTCATGATTGAATGAACGTTGTTGAATGTCTGAGATTGCTGGTATCGGGTTTGTTTTATCTGTTATCGTTTTTTTTTTTAATAAAATACTTTGGAGTGTTCGACATATTCAGTTATAGTACGAGGGCTCTATTGCTATAATTTCCGTGTAGAAATGTAAAGATCAGTTTATTTTTTTATATATTTCTTATTGAATGAATGTGGTTTTTTGTGAAGGAACAACGTTTCTTGGCATATTTTTTGGGCAACCTTCCACAGTCTGAAAATGAAAATATAATCAGGAAAATCTATACAAGTGCAGAAAGGGCAAACTAATTAGTTCACCCCGATAAGTTACTGCGTTCACCAAATTATATTTCCTATAGAAAAATGATTCAATTTGTCAATAACTTGTCGTCTTCTGAATTTGCCTATAATTTTTTTTTTTTTATTTAAAAGATACTTCTCTATATAGTGTTTGCTTGACGTTTCGGGGACTATATCTGCCCCCGTTCTCAAAATCTTCTAAATCTCCTTTTGACGTTTCGGGGACTATATCTGCCCCCGTTCTCAAAATCTTCTAAATCTCCTTTAATTGTTTTAATAATATGGATTTTTTCTCGCAGAGTCTTTTTCGCTTTTTCATTTGACGGATGTCCATTGAGATCTGCCAAAAAAGTTTGAGAGTGACGTATTGCTCATTTGATATATGAGGTGTTGTTCAGATCAGTTTATTAGCATTCTACCATATCTCACTTCCTCTCTGAGTAGAGGTAACCATGTATGATCCATTTCAACAGAATTTGTTGAAAAGCAGTTGTTATTGGAAAGAAGAATACAGGCCGTTTCTTTCAATTTTCTCCTCTCTTGATGTGGTTCTTTCATCAAGATTTTTGTCTTATTCCATTCAATCGTATGATCACCATTGGATGTGAGGATATGTTCTGCAATTTTTGATCCGGTTATTTGTCGATTTCTGATGTAACTCTGATGTTCACTTCGGCGCACTTCCAATGGTCTTGACGTTTCACCTATATAACTATCACCACACGAACAAGGTATGTTGTAAACACAGTTTTTGGTACTTTCTTCTGCGTTTTTTGGTTTTGTTTGTGTTAGTATAGATCTCAGTGTGTTTGTTGTTCTAAATGATGTTCTTACATCATACCTATGTTCAATTCGTTTGATCTTTTCAGATAATCCGGGGACATGAGGTATTATGTTGGTTGTGAAATGTGTAGGTGGTGGGAGTACTTGTATAGATTTTCCTGATTATATTTTCATTTTCAGACTGTGGAAGGTTACCCAAAAAACATGTCAAGAAATATATATTTCTTGTTGTGGAGTGAGTGTTTGAAATAAGTTATTGTAGATTTGATTGAGGTTTTTTATGTCGTTTCTATTGTTAATACTATTTGTATCTTTTTTTATATGAATCATTTCGAGGAAATTTCTAACTTTTGGATTTTTCCTTTTGTCAAAATTTCAACCTTGTCAAAATCGAATTTATGTTGCTTTTCCTTTGTGTGTTTAGACAATGCTGTGATGTACATTTTTGAGTATTTGTGGGCTTGAATTCGTTTCTGTAGGTATTGTTTGGATTGGCCTATACATGTACTTTCGCAATCTTTCAAGGTATTTTATATACGGTGTAGGTTTGTTTATTTTTGGAATTTCAGGTTTTAATTTCGAGTATGAAATGTTATTTGAATTTTGTAATCGATGTGCTATTGTTATGTTGATTTTTTCTACCGTTTTACTGATTTTATTGAATAATTTTTGTACGTATGGTAGGTATATATTTTTTTTTTTTTTTTTTTATTGTTATCATTATAGATAGCATGTATCCTTTTTTTGATCGTTTTTTCCACGAAGTCATCTGGGTAGTTATTTTCTTTTAGGATATTTTTTATTTTTTCTAAATTACTTTTTCTATTCCGAGAAAATAAAGAATATACACATATGTGGTCAAGAAATTAGGAAGAAATATAAATACATATATTCATAATACAATGAAATTTTTATCATATATACAATAATGAAATTAATAAAAACTTAATCTAGGAACAAGTAAATAAATTATTTTTCCTTTTTGGTGCATTTGTATGCAAGCTTGTCTTAGTTTTTTTCTCAATCTTTTTTATTTAATTCTTTTTGGTCATTCATGAAATTCGTCATTCTATTGAATTGAATAGTGACAAAAAATTGATAATCTATGACCCCAAAAAATCCACATACCAATTTTGAATGGAATCCGACCATGATAACAAAACAAGTCATCTTTTTGGAGCCGCCATCTTGAATTCATGAATTTTGAATAAGAAATCATGATGTCCGACTCGAAAAACCCCTACACACCAATTTTGAATGGAATCAAACTATAATAACAAAAGTCGTCGCCATCTTAGAGCCGCTATCTTGAATTCGTGGGTTCTGACCAAAAAATCATGTTCTTTGACCCCAAAAACTTCCTCATACCCATTTCTATTGGAATAGGGCTTTAACCACAAAAGTCATCGCCATATTGAATTCATGAATTCTGGCAAAGAAATCATGATGTCCAGCTCCAAAAGCCCCCACATACTAATTTTGAATAGAATCAAACTATAATCACAAAACCCGTCCGCCATATTGTGGCCGCCATTTTGTTTTTTTTTGGCAAAAATTCCGTAATGCATTGTCACCGGAATAATGAAAACTTGCCAATTTTCACGTTAATCGGACAACTAGAAGTAGGTCAAAATTCACTTGCAAGATTTGAACTAAATATACATATATGAATTTAAATGAAAGCTTGTGAAAATATTTCATGGTGTTACTCGATCGGCCAGGTTTTTTGCAGCCAGCTCTCAGACATGAGAAATGATTTATTTTGAGACGAATATTCGCCCCAAAAATCATTTTTCAATTTCGAAGAAAACATTTACCCACGCTCACCCAAGCTCCATTTCGTGAACCAGCTCCTTAGACCACTTGACCAACTGGAGAGATAGTGTCAAACGTATTTCGGACATGTATTACATCGTTATGGTTGCTTTTTCCGAAAAAAGACCATACAAAAACTTATGCGCCACTTTTGCCCAGGCAGTCAATAATTTTTCTTATGTTTGCTGTGAGTACTAATATTTTAAAAACATTTCATTCTGTTACTCGATTGGTCAGGTTTTCTGCAGCCAGCTCTTAGCCTATTAGTAATCGCGAGCATTTCAGAAATAAAAGTGTTCAGTGCTTCAGACTCGGAAGCTATTTTCAACAGTGCTTAGGGCTCTAAGCACTTTTCGTTAGTGCTCGGCACAGCTCTCTCTCTCTCTCTCTCTCTCTATATATATATATATATACGTATTCTTTAGACAGGCCATGGTTTTCAGAGTTCCGAGGGTATGAGATTCGAACTTGGGTGTTATATATATATATATATATATATATATACAGTGTCACACATAAAGTTCGCAACATATGGAAGTTTTTTCAATTAATAGATATAATGAAAATTCGACTTCGCAGTTAGTGTGTGCTTGAAAAATGAGTAAAAAAACCGCCCCTTCTCTTTTGTCATGTGCTACTCTAAACCTGTCAAATTTGAATTTTTTTTCGAAAATCAAAAAATTGCGTAGCAAATGTCCAACATTCATCGACTCCGATGCAGGAAAACTAAAGAAGGTCGACGAGAAGGAACAATCGTCGGCATGTGTCCGGCAAGCCCCGGTTAACAACGCATATGTCGCTATCCTTCAACGACAGAACAAAGGTGTATTCGTAGACGGTCTCATCAATAACGAGCCTTGCACCATGCTGCTAGATACAGGTGCGACTAGGACAATTCTCGGGCCTTCCTTTGCCAGAACACCGGAACGGATTGAACCGACAACTTGGAAGCTACGCACAGCAACAGGGGAGCCAGCTACTGTATATGGCGAGCTACCGATTGAAATAATTTTGGGCAGCACTAAAGTGAAACATCAGGCACTTGTAGCGGACATCGAAGACGATGCAATCATCGGAATGGACATCATGAATTCCAGAGGGTTTGAATTGGATTTCAAAGACGGCGTCATACGTGTCAACGGAGAAGAGCTGGTGCTTCATGGGAGAAGTGAGGAGTTGATCCGTGTGCTGTTGGCTGAAGATGTAAGCGTACCTGAGAGGGCTGAAACCATTCTGTCTGGAGGCTCGCCTGGACGGGAGTGCGAACAGTGGAGACGTGGTGATGTTCGAGCCCAAACTTCATGATGAGAAAATTGGACGAGGGATTGCACTAGGAAAGACCTTGTTGCGTGCTGACAAATTTGTGCCGGTAAGGGTCATGAATGTCAATTATTTCCCAGTGACCTTGAAGAAAGGAACAATTTTGGGGCACTGCTCGTCAGTTTCATCTGTGATCCGGAGCGTACGAGGTACGATTAGCCAACCCAACAACTTGCCCACAGAACTAGAAAAATTAGTTGCCATCTCTTCCAAAGACATAAAATCAGCTCAACAGCCCAAACTAAGAGATTTAGTCAAAAAGTACCAAGACATCTTCGATACCGGACAAGGAAAAGGGGGTCGAACTAATGTGGTCCAGCCATTTTTTTTTTTGAAATTTCGAAGAATGCCAAAGAATAAAGTTGCTCAGTTTGCAATTTTATACCTTTGCTCCAAATTTTGACTCCCTACTGCCACTTCGACTTTTTTCCAATTTTTTTAATTTTTCGAATCTTTCGCTCTACCGATTCGAACGAAACATGATTCAAATTTCATAATTTTTATGAATACGAGACTTCAATGTCATATCTTGCCCAGAAAATACCTACATTGGCCTGTTACCAGAAAGAAAAAAAATTGCACCTCCAGAAATTCGTCTTTGTTGTTGCAAAGTTCATCTAGTTTTTACATTTCATTGTGAAACTGATTGGGATTTTCAATGTATGGACGTTAATATGTCAGTAATCGAATAAACGAATTTCTCTTCATTCTTATTACACTCGTATTTTTTGTTAACGGATTTGTATCCCGTTAGGTGCAGATGAGTTCGAAATATTTTGATGTAGTTTACACCCAACAGTGTGACTGTAGGATGTAAACTGTTAGATGTAATTTTCGAGCAAATAATAATTTTTCGCAACGTTTTTGGAATTAATTTCATAAATCTCATATTCTTTATTTTCACCATTAGATGTGTAAGAAACATTAAACCAAAATAACTATAATCAAATTCACAACAAAACATCGTAACATTCATTGATTGATCTCAATAATCTCATAAAGAACCCGAATTCATCATTCAGTATGCCGCCCTTCCCGTTCTATACAAATTATAGTCCTTTCATTCACAGACTTTGTGGCATTTTTAATAAATAGGGGATTTATGCACAACACTCCCGAATGGTATTCTCTAAATGTTCTTTGTTTGCAAATGGTCTGTGCTCATACACTTTTTGTTTCAGATAATCCCATAGACGAATGTCCATTGGAGATAAGTCCGGTGATCTTGGTGGCCAATCTCGTCCTATCACTTTGCCCCTAAACATCTGACTGAGATACTGTTTCACTTCTACCGTTTGGTGGATCGGTGCCCCGTCAAGCTGATACCACAAATTTCGTCTAACACTTAGAGGCAGATTATCCAAAACTTCAGACAACTGATTCATAATAAATTTTCTATACATGTCTGCGTTCAAATTTTCTCTAAAAAAATATGGTCCAATTATTTGGTTATGTAATAAACCACACCACACATTTGTCTTTCATGAATATTGGTCACGGCATTCTATTACAAAATTTGGATTATTGTTGGACCACCAGCGACAATTTTGGGAACTAACTGTTCGACGTGAAAGTTGCCTCGTCTGTCCATAAAATCCTGTAGGGAAATGAGATATCATTGTCTCTCTCACCTTGGAACCAAAATGAAAATCCTACTCGAATATCGAAATCTCTTTCTTTAAAAGTATGTATGAACTTTGGCTTATAGGGATGGAAATTATTTTTGTGCAAAATTCTTCTCACTGTCTCTGCCAACCCCTGTATTTTCACCAATACTCCTAATATTAGTTTTTCCGTTTCCAACAACGCTCAAACAAACATTGAGTTATTATTCTTCATTATATCTTATTGGATTATGTGGTTTCTTGAAACGATTGTCCTCAGAGCCAGTTTCTTTTAATGTTTTCAATATCCTTCCCACGGTACTAAAGTGAATATTTCTTCCTGGATGCCGGTGATTGAAAATACAAGCAACATCTCGATATGGCACATTCTCACCACATAAAAGAACGATTTCCACTTTCTCTTGTGTGGATAACATTGTACCTAAAATTTATTTGTGAATTATAAATGTACGAAAATCTGTACACAAAACAACTCGATTTATTGAACGCAATAATTTGACATTAACCAAAACTAAAAATTTGTTTCAAAAGCCACTAAGGGAAAATTTTATTTCGATTCGATCAATTGTACTATTTTCTTCTCGAGATGTTGCATTAGTCTTGTATTGTTTAAAATCACGAAATTTTCCTTCTTTTTTCTTTGGCATTTTTCAAAATTTCCAAAAAACTGATTTTTTTAAGATTTTGAAAAAAATTACAAATTTGACAGGTTTAGAGTAGCACATGACAAAAGCAAAGAGGCTGTTTTTCACTCAATTTTCAAGCACAAACTAACTGTGAAGTCAAATTTTCAGTATATCTATTAATAAAAAAAACTTCCATATGTTGCGAACTTTATGTGTGACACTGTATATATATATATATATATATATATATATTTATTAGTTATAGTCAGAAAGAGAATACTCTTTGTTATATCATCATCGAGTTTTCTGAAATGTTTATTTCCCTTATTAATTTTTTGAAAAATATAAGGTAAAAAATACTCACCAACTTGAGAATGTGATGAAAGTCAATACATAACACATGAATTATAATGTTGAAAACTGGAAATACATCCATTTGTCATGGTGCATTTCAAATAAAATATATATATATATATATATATATATATATATATATATATATATATATATATACATAATATTATATCCCATAAGGAAGTACGCACATGCACATGACTGTTTTGTTTTTGTAGGAGATATCCCCAGAAAAAAGTGAAGAGAAAGCATTTCAGAGACCTCTACAACTGCCTCTGCTTCAAAAAACGCCCGAAACCTTCGACTAGTCTCCAAAAATTATATGGCACACCATCGAACAGCGTCGTATTGCGTGAAACTCACCCTTGCGGAGACTCTTTGTCTGGTCTCGAAGTACAGCGAAATATTTCGAGATCACAACAAAGACGTCAGCACAAACGTGCAATTTACACAATGCCACTGCCAACACTGGAAGATAGTTCAAGCTGTAGCTGTTCTTTCAAAGGATATCAAGATGAACTCAGCTGCTATTCATGTTCATCCGAACGCAGGTACTGTCCATGGCCGAATATCAAATAGAACAAAAATATTGTTTTCATTTCCATCTGAATTATAAGATATGAATGGCATTCTATTCGACCAATTTAAACTTCATCGTTGAATAGCTTCCCTAAAAAGAATATCGAAGAGAAACTCTTCGTATACTATAGTTTGGATGCGGTCATAAACTTATTTTTGTCACCAGATTCCCATCCGATGAAATGAACAGTTTTTGTTGACGAATGGTTGAAATGTGATGTATATTTTGAAGTTATTATGTTATCTTATATTCTCATGTTATGCAAATGGAGATATGGTGTTGATAGCTATCAGGTCAACTTCTAAACCTTATTTTTTTGTAAGAGAAATAAAGAAACACAAAGTCATCTTCACACAGGAATCAATATAAGTTGAAACACAATTGGTAGACCACAATCGAAAAATAACTACTTTCCTGGCAAATACCACGCAGAACGTTGAATGATATTCACCTGAAAATCTATGCAAACTTCCATATAAATGAAAATTGATTGCAAATGTTTCTTTCTGATAAGCTCGATTATGTTTATTTTATGTCGGGTGTCCACCTAACAATCCGCATACCGGTTTCAGGCTTTTGGCCCTCATCAGTACGGAGTAGTCACCAGACAGAGATCCGGAGAGCTCTGGCCGAAGCGGGACCCAACATTAACAAAATCACCATCAAGCTTACCTCATCTTTAGGTACGCCGGAAAAAGTAACTTTTAACCGGCGGTACCTAGTGACAGAAAGAAACACTCCATACAATTCTCCTACCTCTATAGGATTCTAAATAATAAGATTCCATCTCAGTAGGAGTGGCTGAATACCCGACTGGCATGTATGTTAAAGATGAGTTTCTTTATTTCTCTTATATATTCCACTTCACTTGGCTTTTTTCTTTAACTTATTTTTTTAGTTGCGTATGGGTCAAATTTGTAGGATGTAATAAAATCCAGTGAACATTTATATAAAACTTAAAATACATCGTTTGTAGACGATGTCAATTAACAATCAGGGACCTGTATTTTCCAACTAGTATTTACAAGTGTGAAATTCTAAATGTATATATTTTCAAGAACATTACATTTGTAAATACGAATTATACAGTGCTTCTCAAAGTCCCTCCCCCCCCTCTTATTTTTGGAACTATTATACATAAACAAGTGAAATTTGGAAACTGAATATTAAAGGTTGTAAACTTCCCTACTAGTGATGATAGATGACGAAATCGTCAAAGATGACGTCACAAGGCCATTGTGACCAATAATTTTAAATGGAACCCTACAGCAAGCGACACCTCTTTTAAAAGGTATCGAAAAAACCTATTCAATGATACTAATTTTGTTTGTGTTTATGGCAGTTTTGGCAACTCGCTTTTAAAAAACGCAAAGCTGTGATGAATTAAATCAGTTAATACTAAAATCCCAAATTCAAGCTCCGCCTCTGGATAGTCGTCAAATAAGCTGACGTTTTTTATAGTCTCCCTAATTCGACGTTTTTGTAATTGTCCAAGTTTTTGTACATTTAATAATTTGTGTATTGTTGATCGAACTTTTAACTGTTTTAGCAGCTTTTGGTACTTTTAATATTTTTGTACATTTTAATAATTTGTTAAACTGTTGTGAGTCGAACGTTTAAGTGCTTCAAGAAGCGAAATGGTACGTGCCTTAGGTGATAAAGTAGCAGCGATCCTAATTCTTGGTGAAACTGGACAAAATATTCATGCAGCAGAACGCATTTTTAATGAGAGGTTTCTCGATCGCCCCGTTTCAAGGACTTATTTAAGGGAGCTTCTTCGTAAATTTGAAACAACGGGTAGTATTAATGATGCGAAACGATCTGGCAGACCACAAATTTCTGATGAGAAAAAAATTGATATACTGGCAGAAGTAATAGTTAATCCTACTTCTTCAACAACTCACGTTGCATCTACCTGTGAAGTCAGTCGAAGTACAGTACACAGGGTGTTGAAAAAAACCAAATTTCATCCATACAAATTGAAAATGGTTCATCAACTCTCAGACGACGACCCAGACCGAAGACTAGAATTTTGTGAAAATATGGAAACTAAAATTAACCAACAGCCAGACTATGTCAAAACAATTTGTTTCAGTGACGAAAGTACTTTCTATCTAAATGGAAATGTAAATACACAGAATGTGAGGTATTGGAGTGACGCAAATCCTCACCTGTTCCGTGAAACACATACCCAATTTCCCCAGAAGGTGAATGTTTGGGCAGGTATCCTGGGAAACCACATCGTTGGGCCTCTTTTTTTAAATACTAATTTAGCTGGTGAGGTTTATCTGGAGCTGTTGCAAAACGCAATAGAACCGTTAATCCTTGAAATTTTGAAAGATAATCCAGATGAATTCGGCAATTTGGAAATAACATTCCAACAGGATGGTGCTCCTCCACACTATTACGGTGCAGTAAAACGGTATTTGGATGAGGAATATCGTGGTAGATGGATTGGACGACGAGGTTCAACGGAATGGCCGGCTCGATCACCGGACCTCACACCTTTGGATTTTTTTCTGTGGGGGTACCTTAAATCGAAGGTTTACGCCACTGAACCTGACAATATTGATGTTTTAAAACAACGTATTGTTGCAGAATGTGAGGCTGTTTCCGCAGACACATTGGCAAAAGTTCGATAAGAGTTTAAAAATAGGATATTTTACTGTCAGGGAGTAAATGGAGGTCACTTCGAGCAATTTCTTTGAGTAGATACTGATTCTTAAATCTGTAATTGATATCATACTTAATGGAATTTAAATTTAAATGTTTACTAATGAGCCATTAAAACTGCCATAAACACGAACAAAATTAGTATCATTGAATAGGTTTTTTCGATACCTTTTAAAAGAGGTGTCGCTTGCCGTAGGGTTCCATCTAAAATTATTGGTCACAATGGCCTTGTGACGTCATCTTTGACGATTTCGTCATCTATCATCACTAGTAGGGAGGTTTACAACCTTTAATATTCAGTTTCCAAATTTCATTTGTATATGTATAATCGTTCTAAAAATAAAAGGGGGTGGAGGGGACTTTTGAGAAGCACTGTAAGTTGAATTTCCTAAATTGAATTTCGAGAGTTGAATTTTGAAAGTTTAAATTTCAATGTTGGATGTTGACAGTTGAATGGCCGAATTTGAATTTTAATGACGAAAGTTAAATATTGATAGTTGAAGCCGCGTAACTTGGATGTTGTTATGAAGAATTGAATGTAAACTAATAAAATTGAATTTCGAACTTCGAAAGTTGTATGTTGAATGTAGAGATTCATTTTCGGGGGAATATAACAAGTGCAATGATTATCATCGGTAATAGCAACGAGTTAAAACCGATGAAAATAGAACGACTGCGCATCGATTTTATAGTCTTTTCTACTCTGTTGTATCATCTCAACCAATCACATAAGTCGGAAATGTACCATGTGACACGTGATTTATATTCTCAAAGTTATAATATTATTGCATGGGATATTTCTGTAGCTTGATGACTGAAATAGAACATTGTAAGGACATCAATGAAAATTCAGTTATTCCTAGAAATAATAGAGAAGATACAAGCAGAAGAAATAAAAATGGGATTTTTCATATGCTGCAATGAAAAAGGGGGTTACTATCAAAAATAATACCGATGACGTCACACCTCTTACACGAATCACCCTGTATGTATGAATTACATTCAAAAATATGGGCAATTAAAAATAACATTCGATTTCTTTGAATTTTCTACGAATTTGGTCATGACTTTTCGAAAACACCGTGGGATATAACAGATGGGAGGCCACATTTTCCAACTGAAAATAGTTTGTAGAAATACTTCGGCTGAGTTTAAAGATGGACCAATTCGGTTGAGTAGAACTTATTCGTTTCAGAATGGTCAGACAAGATGGTGACTTTCAGCAGTAACTTCTCCCTACTTCTGTACTATGTAATTTACCGTAAAATAGCCCACTTAGCCCAGTGCGCATACATATAAGCATTTTGACATTCAGATACTAATAAGCTCTATATTCAAAATGGAAATAAAACTCAAATTGTCCTACCAACATTTGCAGAATATGTCATTTGATAGATATTTTTGAGTTCCACAACCACAATTAATATTCGGAATTTTTGTATCTAACATGTACACAAAAACAGAAAAGGGCGGTTTTTGTTTGAAGGAGAGAAAATCCTTCACCTTGCGGTAGTGTGGGATTTGCCTGAGTCAGATTTGCCCACTAAAACTTCCACCCAGCAGGCTGGTCTGGGCCGTGGCCTCCAATGACACTTGAGCCTTTTGGCCCATTGTATGCTACCTGATAAGACTATGGGTCTGGGCTCTCCACTTGCCCCTCCCAGATATTTTGTTTAATCTTGTCTAAGATGTCTAAAAACCATGGTGTATTCACTTATACCTGTAAAATATTGGGACAAACTGGGGGACACCAGCCCACTTGATAAAGGGAGTTATCTAGAGTTTCAGATGGCGCCGATGTCGTTTCTAGTCATAATTCAGTGAACTACAATTACAAACCAAACAGGGTGTTTTTGTGATTTGTGTCTCTGATCCGTTCTGTGATTGTGCTTTTGTCGCCTTTAAGGTTATGTCAATTCGTTGTGAAATATTTTGAGGTTGATCGATCGATGTAACATATGTTAGAACAAACTATTCCATGTACTTATGTCAGTGTTATATAGAATTTTCGAGAGGTGTTTTAATTCTAATTATGAACCGTACCAATTTATTTTGTATGGTAAATTTTCTATTGATACGGCTCCACCGAGTTGGTATTTCTGTCCCTGTTTGCTCATGATAAAAATCTCATGATGGAGCGGATAATGATTTTATGAAGTGCTGTAAATTACATACAATTACTTAATTTAGTTTTCAAACCAATAAAAGTACGGGAGATGCAATCTCTTTCGTTTTCTGAAAAATCTATATTCTAGTTTGAAGGAAGTGTTTTGCCACACATCTTAAGCATTTGACTGTTACGTAGCTTCATCTCTACAGCTTCAGAGGACGAAGCTTCAATTGGTTCGAATCCTATCTTAGTGATGAACCTCTCAGCTTTTGGACAAATTAAGAGGTGTTCACTATTTTGGCAGACAACACGACTATCTTATCGCAAGAACTCAAATTACCTTCATATAGCGGAGTAAAGCATTATTTTGGAATCCTGGAGGACTCCATGGATTTTCCTAAAACCTTCTGATATTACTTAGAAATTGCTTGCAGAAAAAAGTAATAAACTCATATTCGTGCGCTGCTTGTTTATTAATTGTTTAAGAACCAGAATATAACAACTGGGTATGGAAATGAAATATTGCAATTTTTTTTAAATCTTTCAACAGCTGCCAGGACCATTTTTGAAATTAGCCGAGGTATTCATAGAAGTATTTTTGTTTCATTCGGTTGAAAAATTTGGCCTCCACTCAACAAATTTCGTTATATCCCATATATAAGTTTCAATATCACATTTTGAACTAGAGTTTTTGAAGCATGGCCTCAAAATTCAATTTTGTAATTTTTTTAAATTATTCAATATTTTGAGATCTGTATTTTTCGAAATAAAATTTCTTTTTTTTTATTTTTTTTTTTATTTGTCATTTTGAGAGTAATCTGTGGAAATTTCAGATATTTATCTTGAAAATAAAAAAAACAAGATTTTAGACAGTGCTGCACGTTAGCAAAAAAATTCTGCAGCTTACAATTTTATTTTAAAGAAAAATTCTATTTATCTTTTTGATGTAAAATTTACCATTTTTGCGAGTGGCACCATTATTTATTCATTTTTTTCAATATTCAATATACAATGTAATTTGGCAACTTATTTGTTAAATAATTAATTGAGCACACACTTTACGGTTGGTAACTTTTTATATGTTGTTTCCAATATCATCACTAACGTACAGTAAAAAGTTACCATCATCCCCCAACTTCTAAAAGCTAAAATCTAATATTACGCCACTAGTATACATAGAGCGTCAGGTGAGCACTAAACTTACCGATCAAGTGTTCTCTGATGTTCAATCTCTCTCTAACATTCAAATATGATATTTCCGATCCAATATAAAGTATATCAAAAGATAAACTTATATTTCTATTCTAAACAAAAATTTAAGCAGGAACTCATTTATAAAAATGAACAATTCGTTAATTTACTAAAAAACATAATATTTTCGTATTTGATACAATTCACACTTATATAAAAAAAAAAAATATATTATACGCTGCGTATACCTTGTTTGAGGTCGTAATATAAATATATGTTGGTTAGGAAACTTATTTTTTTTTCTATATAAACGTTATTAAATTTTATTTAACAAAAAATTTCACGGATTTTGGAGCACCATTTGTTTATTTTTGTCGAAATTATATTATTAATTAAACTTTTTTAATAAAACCAATCAAACCTTCTTGAAGTACAGATTACAAGCTTTAGAAAGTACTTTTGAAAAAATCTTGATATCAATTTTGAAGAAGAGTTTTTGGTTTTTGAATCATGTCCTAAAAATTCATTCATTAATTTTTTTAAATTATTCAATATTTTGACGACTGTATTTTTAAATAAAATTTTATGATTCTTTTTCATTTGCATACCTTCTAAGTGTCATTTTGGGACTGAACTGTACAAATTTCAGATGTTTATCTTGAAAATTTAAAAAATGGCAGATCTTTAATTGATTTTATAGAAAATTCTACTTTGACGTAACTTCATATATGTACTATTCCTATTCATTTTTTAACATTTGAAAACAAGACATCTCATTAGCTACTTTTTCCTTCTTCCGTTAAAATTTTTGTTATCTTAATTTTATCAATTAGATCAAAAGTTTTAACAAATCAAGTGAAGCGTGCTCGTGGCTACGTGCTCCTCAAGAGATGCACTTCAGTGTCGCTACCTCATGTTTTCGTACGTTAGAAAAAAAAATCTGCAGCTTAGTTTTTTATTTAAAAAAAATATTTATATACCTTTTTCATATAAAATCTTCCATTCTTTCAAATGGCGGTATCAGTTTTTTTTAAATTATTATATTTTTTAAGATATTCAATAAACAATGTAATTTTGCAACTTATTTGTTTAATAATAAATTAAGCACACACGGTTGGTGACTTTTTATATGTTGTTTCTTACATCATCACTAATGTACAGTTGAAAGTTCCCACAGTCCCCTAACTTTCTGAAGCTAAAATCTAATATTACTCCACTACTAGTAAAATGACTTGTATATGTATAAATTAATTTGAATATTCTCTGAACTACCTTTGCCTATTGTAATAATTTTTTTCAACTTGTGATTGTAATGTATCTAGTAACTAGCAAGTCAAATAATTTTATTAATAATTTTATATTTATTTTTTATATTATATATATTTTGTATAAAATTTTTCCCATGAGATGACAATCTTCTGACCAAAAATATTGGAAAATTCTAAATATAGTGGATATTTTCTTCCAAAGAGCCATGGGACCCTCTGTGACGGTTCGGAATTCACTAGCCAAAATCAACATATCTTCATAGAATGAAAAGTCCACGCTTACTTGTGAAACTCATGTGTTCGTTTATTAAGGAGTGATGATTATCCTAATCGTAGTCATTAGCCTTATCGATCTTGGGAGTGGGCCGTGTTCTTCCGAACAACTGCTTGGTTTAGATCGCCCTCCTTCTCCGATTATCTCATGCGGGGTGCTACTGAAAAATAAAAGAGAAGCATTTAGATTGTTGTTTCCTCCCCTCACCTTTGTTAGTAGGGCTCACTTTTTCCTGAAAAGTCATTCTAAGATAGCTGGAAGTAGCCTAGACTGTCGCACACCAGCATTCATCGATTTCTCAACTTCATCAACAGATTATATCTACAATTAACTCTCTGATTTTGTTCATATCAGAAGATTGTTAGAGTGGTTATAGTCCGGCAGAGATGGGCAGTGAATGGCTTGGTAATAGTTTGTATCGGAAACTTTAATGAACAATGTCATCGGGGACATTTTCCAATCCTCTCAATTTTCAAGTTAATTCATCATCTAGAAACATCAGTCCACTCCCCTACCTTTTCTCATTCCTTCGTGAAAGTTTCCATGATCCCAAAAAGGCCATTTGAGGAGAAATCACTTTGAAAAAATCGCCAGGTAGACTTCAAGAAAAATCTGATTCTTGACAGACAGATGTAAACATTGTAGTAAGTTTCGAGGATTTCTTCTCATTTTCGCGCCAACTGTTCTGAGCGGGATCTTGTTCGTAGAACTATAATCTTTGTAAACGATCAATTCACAATTTTTTGCATGAAGTAATGTTGACAGAAAAAGAAAATTTCATAGGTTTGAAATTTTGAGTGGCACAAACAACAAATATTCCTTAACCGCGCCATCTACTAATGAAGTTCTAATCAGAATTTAAAGTTTTTCATTTGTTGTCTCCCACTAATTCTAAACAAACTCGAATCAGTGAATACACCAGGGTTTTTAGGCATATTAATCTTGACATATCCACGGTTCCTGATTGAGGGCCACTTCGAGGTCCCTCCTAGTAACTGCAAGTACTGCCTTGGCTACCTTACAGTGCTGGAGGTTCATTCAATGGCCCCTATCGTTTATTCAGCACCCTGAAGAGTCCTCTTCCGATCCCGTATAACGATAGGAATCACATCCTCTCTAGTCCTTGAAACAAACCGAAAAGACCAAGAGTTGTCCTCATTCCCTTTCGGTATTTCGGCTCAGTGGTAATTTGTTCCCATGAGTGAGAGAGAGGGAAGGGGTTGGTCCCCTGCAGAGGGCTAAGGCTGATTACTCCGATATTTCGCCCTGTTTCTCGGAGGTTCCGTTGCGGCACCGTTTCTTTTGAAACCCCGGTGCCAAACATCTTGAATTTAGGTCTGTTTAGTAAACTGCCCCATTCGCCTCAGTTCATCCCAGATCACGTGAAGGTGAAGTTGGACTTTAATGGCTGTAAATTACTCCTGATGTTTTACAATGGATTTATAATTTTTGTTTGCCTATATGATCCTTTTATTTGAGAGTTTTTCCTTCATGTTCATCAGATGCTATTTGACAATAGTTCATCTTATTTCGATACACACGACTCATTATTATTTCAATCTGCGACAAACGAACAAGTCATTTTTATCATTCCAGAACGTCATCTTTTCGTCTGCAATAGTTTGTGAAATATACCTCTTCCGATTGGACGTGCTATCGGATTTTTTATGTTCTACCTGTTGTCTTCAGCACTTGCCACATAAACACATAATCTGATTTCAGCTGTGTGCTTTTGATTATGTCCAAAATGTTTGTTTTTAATATTTTCTCTCTTTATGAGGCCCAATATACGGTTAGTCAAAAAGTTAAACGTTTTTCAATTTTTTTCCAGGGTTACGAATTTCAAAAAGAGAAATATGGAACTAATGAAATTACCTCGTACTTTTTTATGTGAAGTGGCGACCGCTCAAATTTTCTGAAACTTTGGTATGTTGTTGTACTCGACCTAGTAACCACAAGTGTCGGGCCCAATTCAATCCTATGACTAGTTTTCTAAAGTTAAATTTCGCCCAGTTTTTCGATTTTTTTTCTTACTTACGAGCTAGATTTAATTTCTGTTGGATACACACGTTCACTACATGTTTTGGTAATATATTAGTAAATACGTACAATTAAATATATTTATATTTACATGGTGATTCGCAAATGTATGACGGTAGATTTTTGCCAAAAACCCACTTTTTCTATGTAACGCCAGGGAAACATATTTTTAAAAGGTATTCCTCAATATAGTATAATGACGAGGAAATATTGCATAGTATACATTTTTTATATAGAGTGTTTCATAGAGAGAACCACAACATTATTTTCGTTAGGGAATAATTCGAAACCCTATACTTACGGATTGATTATTGGGAAAGATATTACCACTAACATATGTGTGTCTCTACTCCGAAATATACAAGGTGGTTTATTTCTCGGAAGGTATAGTATTTTAAGAAGAGTACAAAAACCATAACCACCCTGCATTCTAAAATTTCCCCCGTCAAATACTCCCGCTTGGGGATGTTTTTTTTCTTTAATTTAATAATTTGTCTGATATGCTACAATTTTTCCTTTCCTGTATTTTTCACAGACGCAATTTTCCACATCGTGAAAAAATATGTTTGTAGGCGTTTTCACAAGTAAATTAAGGTATTTAGCCTTATCTCATACTCATCTCAATACTCATAAAATCACCTGTGTCTGCTTGATAGTTCTAAGAATAATTCTGAAAACATTTAGTCCAATCAAATGGTAGTCGCACGTGGACAAAATTCAGATAGTCGGTTTCTTTAGTTCTATGTGTATTTTGGAATGCAGAATCCAAATTTGAAGTTTGCTGACAAAATTTCCTGAAGCGTTCCGAAATATTCGCAAAAAACAGCAAAATTTTAGCACTGCATTCAGTTTTCCCCCTAACTCCGAAACTATGCATTTTATCAGAAATACCCTTCTATACAAAGTTAAAGCGGACAAAATTTTCAAAAAATAGTATTTTGAATGTAGGAGGGGTGAGGAGCTAGGCCAAGTTGAAAATGGACGGAATTTGCATACTTCACGCATTATGTACAAATTGAAGGAGTATTACATTCCTATAGAGTTAATGTAAAGTTGTTGGTATTTAGTATGCGAGAAGGTGAGCGGTAGTTAGAGCGCTCGGACTTGGAAGCGTATTTCGGTCGTACCATCTAGTTTTTTTTTTATTTTGTCGATATGGTTTTTCACAATATGCATTTGAAATGTCAAGAATAACAAAATTTTTAATGCATATTGTGAAAAAAATAATTGACAAAATTTAAAAAAATTGATGATTGAAAAGAGAATTGAATTATCTTTTCAACGATGTGCCACTTGACCCCCTATACTATTTGAAATTTTGATGTGCCCCTCCGCGCCATCTATCGAGCAATCACGATGTCTTCTATTTCAAAGAGTATTATCGATGTTATCATTGGAAATAGTTTTTGTCCCGTTGTTCCCTGTTGAATCGTTCAAAAGTTAAAAGGGAGGTGGGACTATAAAAAGCCGCACTCGCAATTGTAATTCCGTAGAACAACCATAGTTGAAAGAAAAATTTAATTACCTTTTCAACGATGTGCAACTCGACCTCTATGCCTTTCGAAATTTTCAACTTGATGTACCCTCAGCGCCCTCTGTCGAGTAATTGTAATGTATCTTCCCTCAAAAAGTAGGACCGGTAATACCATTCAATATATTTCATGTCTCATTGTTTACATCAAACCGTTCAAAAGCTATCGAGTTAAGGGTATATTCAGATCCGCACTTATACATGACATTTCATATGCATATTGTGAAAAAACGTTTGAACAATTCGAAAAAAATAGGATGGTTGAAAAGAGAATTGAATTATCTGTTCAAGGATGTGCCACTTGACCCCCATGCTATTTTTCAAGCTCGGGCAATCACACACAATATCTTCAATTTCAAAAAGTAGTGTCGGTGATATCATTCAAAACTGTTTTCGTCCCATCGTTCCATGTGAAACCGTTCAAAAGTTAACAGGGGGGGCTATACACTGTATAAACAACGAATGGTTTTTTTTGTTTTCTGTGGAGTATGAATATTCATTGTTCTGTATGCTGAAATTATTGGTGTTGAAATGAAAAAACTCTAAATGATATTGACTTGAATAATTCTAATTAAAAACGTATAATCACTGAACTATTAAATTAATTTTATAATAAATAAGTTAGTTGAGTATTCGGAACTGGAAATTAACTTCTAAAAAACACAAGTTTGGAAAACGGAGCAAACATACTGCTTGGTGTCTCTATGCAAACTGATTTATTTTCATCATTGAAATACATTCGAAAGGAGAACACCTGCTTACTTAAAAGTAACATTTCAGCAGTTTATATTCTGCGCTCAAATAATGATTAATTCGTTCTAAATAGCTTATCTTCTTTCAACTCCTCTATCCCCAGAGAGAATATCTTGGGGTGAGCACAGGATTTTGGATCATCGGGGTTTCTTGAGAATTCAATGGTTCCTCCGATGAATTTTTTAAATATTTCTAAAAGTATACAATACAAAGCAGAGAGTATAGATACAATAATGAATATATAGATCAATACAGCCCAAACACTTATTCTATGAGTATTTAATGGAAAGTCTGAAATGGGAGTCAACTTTTTGATTTTCTAAGGTACTAAGGTACTTTTAATATTTTTTATATCATCTTAATTAATAGAATACATTTTCAAAGGCTCAAACTTAATTTGAGGGTCAATATTCGGGTATTTTCCTACTTGTACATTTGGAAGTTCGACAAATTTGACTCTTTCATTGTAGTCATGGTAACTTCGTATAGTAATGTCTCCAATTATCACTCACATTTTGAGTTGAGTTCCGTGAAGTGAAATAATGTCTTTATTCGTACCACATTTTTGGATACCCACAATATTCTTGGCTGTTGAAATAATCGAATTATTTTTCTCCATTTTTTGGATTTTGACTTTTTCTATCTTGACTGGGATCTGCTGACAATTCGTTATGTTCTTGAGGAGTTTCAACAGTTGGATTTCACATGGAAGTCCATGTTCCCGTAGATTCATGGGATTGGTCTCATAGCAAATATATTCCTCAGCAGTGATCTCTTGACATTTCGTTTCGAGAAACATATAATTTTCATTTTAAAGGATTCTCCTGTAGGTATTGGTAAGGAATATAGATGAAAATAATTTAACTTTCATTCTCCACAATTGGAATTTCTATAATAAACATTATTTTATTTCCTTTACTATAACTTTTAATTTCCATGATTTTTTCAAGAAGAAGAATATTTTCAACTTTTGGCTCGAGTGGTATTTTATTATTATTTGTTAATTGACTAACGATTATTTTTAATTCTCGCAAAATTTCATTTGGTTCAGCAATAGAATTATGAAAGGTATTTAATTTCGAAAAGGTAACTGCGATTTCGATTCTTTCTAAAATGTCCGATCGCTATAGAGAATGCTGTTTGTGAATATCATCCGGATTCATCTCAATTTGATGAAGTCCATTAGCTAAATCAAGAGTAGTATTGACTATTTCCGAGTTTATCCAAAGTTTCTGTAATAATAGGAACGGGATATTTATCATTAATTGCCTTTCGATTCAATTTCCGGTAGTCGATTACTACACGAAAGTTTTTCTTTCAAGAGGCATCAATTTTGATTTGAACAATCCATATGGACTTGACCATGGAGAATTTGAATTTCGAATTATGCCTTGATTCAACATTTTTTGAATCTGATCTCTCACTTCATTTTTGTGTATTTCTGGATATTGATACGTTTTAGTACATATATAGGGGACTCGTCAGTTGAATTTATTTTATGTTGAATGTTATTCGGGAACGTCAATGGAATTTTTTCATCATAAAAAATATCTCGGTATTCAAAACATAAATTTTTTATTGATTGTTTTTCTTCTTGATTTCAATCTAAGATTTTTCAATTTTATTTTTTAATATGTATGTATGTGTTCATGTATTCATCGATCTCCTCATTATTTCCATTGTTTCTATAAAATTTTAACCGGTTTGGATTAGAATTTCTAATAGTAGTAATTGCAAAATAATTTTCAATGTTGACTAAGGCCTTTGTGGATTCCACTAAATATTCAAGCTGAATATAATCTAATAATCCTATACCTTGTTTTTGATTAAGAGGTATTTTATGATTTGTTCTGTTCTAGATGGAATTATCAATGTATGATTATTAATTGCAATATATTTCTTGTTTTTTTTTCTGTTTCATAAATTATAGGTATCGTTTTTTCATTAACATTTATGGAGGCTTGAAGTTTGCCTCATTTTATAATGAAAATGGAATTTTGTTTTTCCTGTGCATTGAAATTTAAAAAAATTGGAATACTATATTTCCATCATGATAGCTGATATTATGGGCGGTTTGAATATTGAAGTATTCCTTTGTAATAACATTTTAATAAAATTTATAAGCTAATTTAGGATTATTCAAACTGCTGGTACTACCTGTATCAATAAGGAAATTTTCATTTAATTCCGGAAAAAATATATATGGCGGAGTTGCTATGGAATGATTAAGATTTATTATATGGGATTGTCTTGAGAACTGTCCTGCAGGAAATTTACATTTGTATAATTTTCTGAAGTAGACGGTTTCTGGTTCTTGTTCTGAGTAAATATTATTTTCATCATTTAGGTTTTCAAAATCAGAATAATTTGATTCATATTGGTATCCAACATCTTATTTTTTAAATTTTTTTTGGTTTTAAATTTATTTCCATTTTATGTAAATAATTCAGTGCTATTAAAAATTGCCTTGTGTTACTCGATGAAGTATCCATTTGTTCTGGTTTATATGGTTTCTGAATATTTTGAAAATTTCTTTCGATTAGGAAACTGTTGTTGGTTTCGAACTATTTGATTCGCGTTTTGTTGGAAAAATGGATGTTTTTGAGTGGGAAATCTATTGTTTGGCTGCCATTGATGTGGTTGTTGGTCAAATGGTCTTTGTTGATTTTGTATAAATGGTTTGGGTAATAATTTAGAGAAAAGTTGGAAGATCTTATTTGTTGATTTTGGAAATGTGGTCTCAAGTTTTGTTACTGAAACTGCTGTTTTATAGGTCTTTTAAAATTTTTATTCACTTCTGGAGTTGATGGATTTTGAGAAAATTTGAAATAATTTTGGAATTGTTATTCCTATTCTGGTTATAAAAAAAGTTTCTTCTTAATACATAGTTTTTCAAGCTATCTGGTCTCTTAAAGAAAATTGTTTTGAATTGATTGGTTATTCCTCTAATGAAATTTTAATGCCAAAGTTATAATTTTTGAGTTGAATTGCTTTTTCTTCTGCTGTTAAAGTCAAATAATTTAATTTTGTAATAATCAGACTTCGTGCATCTTGACATCGTATGCCAAAATTGTGAGCGGTTTAATTTTTATGGGGACGCAAAATAATTAAATCATGCACTAAACAGTCAATATTTCTCTGATCACCAAAACTTAAATATAATGCAGCTTTTATATCATTCCATTTGTTCAATACAATTCTCGAACCAATAAGAGCTAAAGCCTACCTACTAATTTTCACATGATTGCTCCTAAAATAAACTGATTGAGATAATCATTATTTGGATCACTAAATTGAATTTTCAAACTTTCACAATTTGCAATAAAAACGCTCAAAGTATAGGGATATCCATCAAAATTTGGAATAATATCGACATATTTCAACTGCGTCTTCAGTAGAAATTGATTTAAACACATTTGTCAAGTTATCTATATCGAATTCTGCATAAATCAATAAATAACCTATTTTTAAGCTTATATATTCCTTGGTAGAAATGAAAATTACAATTAAAATTTGAAAATAGAAAAGAAAAGAAAGGCATGTTTCTCTTACAGTAGTGTGATGATTGCTTTCATCTTTTTTTTTCTTCTGTTGGTTCCTTGCGCTACTGCCAATAAGATTTGGCTCTGCTATCCCTTGTCTCTGGACTTCCTATGACTAGGCTGGCTTCGACGATGTGGTTCTCCACCAGTTTTTCGAAACTTCGGCGATTTGGGTCATCTGCTTCGAAGTTGTTGTCCTCGTCCAACACTGCTTTCTTTGAGTTTTTCGGCTCCGAACACACTTTTTCAGAGTTTGTCAATAAACTGTTGGTACAGACCGATTTCGCGATTTTTGTCGAATCGTTTGACAAATCTTACAACGACTGCGCCAGTTAAGGATCTGGTTCTGGAGATGGTGGTGCAGGTGGAGCAGATGGTGGTTGCTCCAGGGTACCTTCATCTACATCCTTATTCTCTATCTGGTGGTCTGAAAGAGAAATGCATGAACATTATCACAAGCAAGGTAACCAACCTAGGGATGGGTTCAAGTACAACCATATGAAAGTGTGATTGTGGTAAATGTTGGGAGTAGATATAGGTAATACCTTCAAGTGATGTTGTGATGAATGACACGTCATTGACATTGGGATCGTAAAGATCCTGGTCATCCTAAGGATCCTACTGCACGAGGTTGCTGCAGTTCCCTTCACAATTTACACACATATTCATGCAAAACAGGTCAGCTTTCTTGCAGCCGCAGTTCTTCATGCAGGACCTGCACGACATAAGGTGCAGGAGGTTTTCAGGAGCAGGGAGGTCAGTGGTAAGAATGGGCTGTAGGCCGTTCACAGTGTTCCTCCATCCCAATTCCTCAGGTATCTTCATGAAGGTGTCCACCCCCAGACACAGTTGCACCAGCAGTTTTACTCGCAATAAATGTTGGGGAGCGGCAGCCCGTGTTGGGGGAAGAATGGCGCTGTTTGATGTCGACTTGTAGGCAGATGTCTTAAACATCTTGTTTCTCATATCACTCAATGATATCAGTTGTTTCTGAGATGAGTACAAGCCTGTCAAAAACATTGCTCCAGCCTTCATGGGGTACCCCAAATCTGCCTAAGGGTATTTGAACACTGAGGTAGTCTCTTATGTTAGAGTGATTATTCAGCATCTTCAGTGCTTTTATTTGCCTTTGCCCGAACAAGGCAGACGTCGAGTCACATCCGGATACATCATACAAGAAGAATATGTGCTCAACCAGGTGATGATTGAGGGTGGTGCTTGGATGCTACAGCTTGTTGGGTACTTTCCCTTCCTTCAGGTTTGGAAAAATACACGTTGGAAGGAGCCTGCAAACCAACTAAGAGAACTAGGAGGTCGACATCCTCGCCCACGACAGTATCAATGGAATATTTACATAATTTAAAAATGATTAGCCGTCGAGTAATTATCAAGATCTTCGAGTACTCGTTCAAAACACTCGATAGATAAGTTGTCCTACAAGAGAAGCAATTAAAGATGGGTAATCTGGTAATAACCCTCGGGATTTCAATAATCCGAACAAAATATGAGATAAACACATCCTGCAATGAAAATATTTAGATAAGTAAATACTAACATTTGAAAATATTCAACCACATAAATTTTGATAATTTCCTGAAAACGAGAAAAAAAATACATAAGTTCGACACTGAGTGTCTTGGGAACGATGTACAATATTCACGACGGAACATTTTAATTCGCCAAGAATAAATGCCTGGAGATTTTTCGATGTTACTTGGATGCCCGAAAATAAAGAAATAGCGATATTCGTAACACTAAAAGGATTTTTTTGTATTGCTCTTTCTTTGAGAAAAACCGACAAGGAACGCTATTTTTTGCGAAGTAAGTACGTAAATTTGTTCAATTTTCAACTTGCCCTAGCTCTTCACCCTTTGGCCTTACATTAAAATTTACGAAATGTATAGTAAATTTAATCTACTTATTTGGGATGGTATTTTCGATAAAATGCATAGTTTCGAGGTTAAAAAGGGCAAGAAACTGAATTCGGTGCGAAAATTTCACTGTTTTTGCGAATTACTCGGAATGCTTCAGTAAATTTTGTCAGCAAACTTCAAATTTGGATTCAGCACCCCAAAAAACATATAGAACCGTAGAAAAACCGACTATTTTGTCCACGAGAAAGTCTTCTTCGCTACCATTTTACTGGGTTAATTCCTCTGTATCCAAAACTACTAAATCTAAACAGAAGTTCACAGTAAGAGTATACTTTTATGGCCTCTTAGGTGATGCAATAACATAACCTTATAACTCTCAATCTGCCATTAGTTTTTGTTTCCGGCTTTAACTCTTCTGTGACTACCCAATTTCTTCAAGTTGATGGTCAAAATTTCAGGAACCTCTTCGACTAAACATATTTTTTAAATAGATAATAGAATATTTTTCCATATTTATATTTTTTTTCATACATTTTGTTCGATTACAGAAGAAGGGAATATATAGGGTGTAATCTAACTTCTCGGAATCGCTAACAGTTGATAGTCCATCAAAAAATAAAAAGATAATCCTTAACCCATTAATGCCCAAAACTTTTTTTTCGTAAATTTTTTTTTATTTGAAAATTATGCAAAGTATACATATAATTAAGATGAAACAGTTAACTTTTGGATAATTAATGTTCTAGAATACTCAGAATACGCAATAACATATGGTATCACTGGGCGTTAGCAATACTACTAGTGGTTACAAAAAAATATAGTATTATTTTCAGGAAATATAAGAATAAAACACGAATATTTGAGAAATTTATATTGAAATAATATGTTTATAAAGTATGATATTGTGAAAAACAAGAAATATGGAGCACATCGTTCTTCCGAATGATTTACAATTTCACAATTTGTACCTGCACAGCGTCGTCTGTTGCATGAAACAACGTAATGAAGTATACCATCTTAGCGAGTATCGGAAAAAACTTTTTCAGGTCCTGGAGTTTTTGAAACTACTCCGTATCGCGACAATTAGACTTGTACAAGTTCCCTCCTAAATTCTAAGTCTGATATTTTGGGATGATTCTTCCTGTACAAAAACCACGCGTTTATTCATCGAAATATCCAAGTAAAAATCGACCAATACCATTATTTGCTACGTATACCGATTCTATAGGTAGCAACACCTTCATCCATGAGATCTGTTCCACCTATATTATGGTTATATTTGTTTATACATTATGGACGATTGACCATCATATATTTTTTCTCTGTTTGCGAGAACCTTTTGACCGGTCCGACAGGAGATACTTATTGAAGCTACAGTTAATACGGAGTTGTCCAGCCATCGTAAAAGAAGAATTCCACATTTCTTTTCTAATACGTGTTGCATTGTACCACGACTTTTTTGCGAATATTTTTTTGTCAGGCAAAGGACACGATTTAGGAATCCGATTGTCTCTTATGGTCCCTGTGGCAGCATATCCTTTGTAGCGAAGATATCCAAACAAATTCATTCCTATAAAAATATTATCCACATATATATTATGTCGAAGATTGGGATGTTCCAGTTATTCTAACATAGAAACAAGTGGTGAAGCTGCTTTACCAAATAATACATTATATTTTTCGTCCCCCCGAGGATTTTTTCCTTGATAAAGGTCGAAATTTATCAAGTAACCATCTGAAGAATTCAAACACCACATTTTGTAGCCAAAACGAATTGGCTTTCCACGAATAAATTGCTTGCATCCATGACGACCATAGTACCTTATCATGGATTCATCGAAATCCAAATCTTGGATTGGCACAAAGTTTTGTAAGCAGCGATCTTTTATTTTATCCATAAGAGGGCGTATCTTCCAGGCTTTATCGGATGCATCCATTTGTGTGTTATTAGAAAAATGAATGAATCGTTGTATTTGTAAAAATAGATATCTTCTCATCGAATTGCAGACAAGTATATTTTTTGCATCATCTTTCACATCCCACTACATACGCTTGGATTGCAAATAATTATATTCGCTCAAAATCATTTTGCTCAGAAAACATTGTATTTCTGATTGTGTAATTTTAGTATCAGGCTGATTAGTGAAATGAGCGTACTCTTCAGTTTCAGCGACAGTATAATATTTCAATGTCAAAGAAATCGACGCAAGTCTTACTTTCAAATTTTTTGTAATTCGGTGGAGGAAATGGGCGTGTGCCACCCATTGGAACTCTTTTTTTTTCCTAGGTGATCGTCGATCCAGTTCTTCCGATATTGTTTTGGTATCGATTGAGCTTGTAGTATTGAGGCAGTTTTTGATTGTTTGCCAATAGTTTGGTTTGCAGACGTCGAGGGTTGTTGTTGAGGGTTAGCCAAAGAGACATCTTCTTAATTGCTACCCAATTGATCATTATTGGTCCAATTTTAGTTCCACTGCTGAACGCAGTTGCCAGCCTGTAATATTATGAAGCATACCACCATTGTCCTCATCTGCGGAATCTTCATCAGTATCAGTATTGGGTTCAGGAAGCTCATCGAAAATGTCATCGTCCCCCCAAATCATGTCAATCGCTTCGGATAGAGAAAAGCCCCTCTGAAAAAAATAATAATAGTTTTGTATGTATTAACGCCCAGTGATACCATATGGTTTGTATACCCCTCAGAATCGTACGAGTTCATCAGACTATGTTGAGTATGTTATTATACAAAACTTCCAAATATTCGAATGAAATTCGAAATAATTATACTTACTCGAAACGTTTGTCCATTTTTTTGCTACGAGGTTATACACCAACACAACAAATACAAACTCACAAGTTCTAAATAAATGAATTATCAGCGGCAGCGGTGCAACTGGTACATATATTTCGAACTAACAGTCGGCGCGGAACACTTGCCCCACCCACTTGAGTTATGAAATGACGGGAATTTGAACTCATGATTTTTTGATACCACATGGTATAACCGTGTGGTAATGGGTTAATAAGACAGAAAATAAAATAAAAAAATACGTGTTACTTAACAAATCTTCGCTGTTTCGCGTTTTCCAAAATTTGGACGCATTTGACAAAGATTATTGATTTAATGTTTAAATTTTTATTTTTATCCATTATAATTCGTCAGAAATGGCATTATACACCCGTCATTCATGGGAGTGCAACAAGCACCCTGTATATTCATCCTCACGCTCGTTGGCATTCAGATTTCTCCTGTATATATTTTACGAAAAGCATAAAAAAAAAAAAAAACTCTAAGAAACCAACTCTCTACCATTTTATTTAACTGTGAAAATTAATCCCAAACTGATATATATATATATATATATATATATATATATATATATATATATACATATATATATATATCACAATTTTTTTTTCAGCTTATCAAGAGTCCACTGCAATCACCAAAAAGTACGTATAAAATATTTTAACAAGAACAAATCAAGTCCATGATAATTTTCGACATTTTCAGCATGAATGTCCATACGTGTGCCCGGAGAGAAAACCCGTGTTGAAAAAAATTGACTTTCAAACACAGACAACCCAAAAAGATTGCGGAGAATGTAATGAACCAGTATATATACCTATCTATAAAGACAAGAACCTAGAATCCAAAAAAAAATATTAAAAAGAGACATATTCATCGCGTTTGTTGTCAATGTCGTTGCTGTTGTTGCTGCTGCGAGAAAGCACTGAATCAAAACCAAGTGGCACAATGCGAAAACCAAGTGGCACCATGCCAAAACCAACTGCCACAATGCCAGAACCAAGTAGCACAGTGCCAGAACCAAGAGGCACAATGCATAATAGGGATACAGGATCAAAATCAGAAGAACTGTTGCGGCTGTGACAATGATCGAAAATGTCAAAAGGAAAATGTTATAGATAACTTAGACCATAATTGTATGATTGAATTGTTGAAAGGGCAGAATCTGTGTCCAGGCATGAAGCGACGATATATGCCGCCATGTAATGAGTGTATAGCTGCAACAAAAATCGGTCATGAATCCTGCCAAAAGTGGTTGAATAACAATACTTTTTTGAAAGAATACAAGCCATGGGATAACGTTTTGTACGGCAATCATAAATGCTTAACAAAATTCGGACTGCCTTCGCGGAAATATCAATTGGTTCAAACAACCAGATCTGATATTCTGGACAAATATTATACCATGAAGTTGAGCGAGGAGTTCTCGAGTCCAATTTCAGGAAAGACCTTCAATCTAAGTCCCATACGTTTCGAAAATTTTGATGGGTTTACCACCTCAACTTTACCTGACCCCATTGAAGTGGAAGAAGATATCAAATATTTGAATAGTTTGGAAGAACAGGTCAAGATGGATCTAGAATCGCGGGTGATGTTAGACTCCGTTTGTGACGCCATTTTATATGATAAACGGGTGCGGGAGGTGCCTAGTATGTTGAATGATTTCACATATACAGACGAAATAGAGAATACAATTTTTGAGCCGTTCCATACGCATCTACCTCAGAAAGAAATTGAATTATCACACAAAACGAAGCTACTGATTGATTCTTATACAGGGGTTGAGAGAGATTTTGTTGAACCCCAGAAAACTAGACTGAAAGACCAAAATTATTGCGATTGTCGAGAGGATAAATGCCCCGATACTTATATTCCTATGAATTCTATGCACCAATCTGAACAACAAATTTTGGAGGAAATCAGAGATTTATTGAAGATGCTTTTCGCAAACAGAAAGAGCAAACTGAAAAAAGAAGGTAAATATATCCTAAAGTTCCGAGATATATTCAGACAAATCCAAATTGGTTTGAAAACGGTGAATCCAATATACGATTGTTTGAAGGTTGTAGACGATGTGGTGACCTGATTACTCTCTATTCGGACATCCATCGTCTTATGGATTTGAAAGGTTTTCACGACGTGAATACTGACAAGCTTAGGTGCTACTTACTAATTTATTTGTCTGTCGGTGCAATGGTGCGTGTAATTCCACCATGTACAGTGGTGCGTGTGATTTAACGCGGTGTGGTGTTGCGTGAAGTTTAGTGCCTCTGCAGTCCGCCAAAAAGAGCAATTAGTGGCTTCCATACGTTCTTGATCTCAACGCTTGGTTGACTAAAAGCGTTATTGACTTCGATGTAGGCGGCCTCTTTGAACTTTCGTTTGAACCAACGCTCCTTTCTAGAACACTTACGTCGTCCCATATAATTCAATGGTGCTCAGTTCAGGCGTGGTCAGCCATTTCCAATTTTTACGTTTCTCCGCGTTGAGTCCATTTCTTGTGCTCATCCAATCTTACTGATAACGGCCTCTTTGTCTCTACGCATTCACTAGGAACTTCATAAATACAATACTTACTGATTTCATTTCTATTGTCAGGTTTGGTCTTGGTAAGGAAACTCTGTGAAGTACTGCTAGATTGAAAGCAGCTCTTGATGTTGAACTTGTTTCGGAAGGCAGACCTCTGTATTTTGTTGTTGTTTTTCAGATGTCTTCCTTCTCTGGAGTTGTTTTAATACTTCCCCTAGGAGTTTCTTGGGGTATCCATTCCGGTGAAGGTTTTCTTTCTGATGTGGTTTAATTCGGCATCTAGTGACTTCTCGTCGTTGCATATGCGCATCGCTCTTTCTACCAATGCTCTCATGATCCGTCTGTTGAACTAGGATGGTTGGAGCTCTAGTTGAGATACTGCCCATATGTGTCTTCTTTCTATAGACTGAGGTGTGGATGTCATTGCCTATTCTCTCAACGTTCACATCGAGAAAAGGTAAGGCACTGTTGGTTTCCATTTCTATCCGTGATTCCATATAATGAAATGTCATCCACGTACCTCAACCACAGCTTTGGTTTGTATTCTGCCTCCAGTATAGCCAATTTCTCGAACCACTCCATGTATATGTTGACGATAATTGACGAAAGTGAAGATCCCATCGGGAGTCCATCGACTTGGGAGAAGAATCTGTCCTTTTCTTGGAAATATGAGTTGTGTACTGCAGCATTGGTTCAAACGAAAGTTCAAAGAGGCCATCTACATCGAAGCCAATAATGCCTCTAGTCAACCAAGCGTTGAGATAGAACGTATGGAAGCCAGGAATTGCTCCTTCTGGCGGATTGCAGAGGCGCGAAACTTCACGCACCACCATACTGCGTGAAATTACACGTACCACTGCACATGGCAGAATTACACGCACCACTGCACCGACAGACATATAAATTAGTATGTAGCATCTAAGCTTGTCAGTATTCACCTGAAGACGATTGCAGATACAAGCATTCGAAACGTCTGAAAACGAGAGTAATCAAACCAATATACGATGTTTTGAATGTTTGGGTAAATTGTAGAGTGGCAAAGTGCTTGATGGTGGAATTATCAGTTTTCCAAATGGGACGGATCCAGATAACCGGTTTGAAGGTGGTAATATGAAAATAGATAATATTTTTCTATTAGAAATTTTTCATCAAGTACCTAATAGTTCTCGTACAATTAAAATCAGAATAACTCTTCAAAGTGTGTTATGTGTATTTGATGAGAAGTATTGATAAAATCCCTTCGACGAGTTTGGAAGAGGAAATTTCAGATTGCTGTTTCAAAATTTGAATAATCAAATTTCTAAATTAGAAAACAGAATGACTTCTGAATAGTTTGTTTGCAAAGAGTTTCTTTCATTAATGATACATAACTTCCCTGCCCCTTTAGATTATTCAAATCATATTGAAAAGGTCATAGTTCCATCGATGAAAAAACACAATAACAAAAACTAAATTAATATGCCAAGTATATCTGTGTAAATGTACAAATGGAGTAAACATATAATGATCATAAAACAAAAATAGTGAGAAGTGAGACTTGTTCACAGGTAACAATAGAGTCTCTGATCAGTAATACATTACAGTTTCTCGAAGTGTAAAAATGGTCAAAATCAATTGTTTGTTTGGAAAATATAATTAAAAATGTTCATATGAATGAGGAAGTGCTTGAAAAGTAAACCATCAATCAAATTAGGGTTTCAATTCAACCAAAGTAGTTCCGGGCAAAAACGAACTGTTTCCCAGAATTATTTACCGTTAATTTGCACTTCACAAAACACTGAATCCTGACAACTGTGTAAGCCAATTCAAATTCACCCCTAATATGCCAAGCCCTTCACTGGACTGTATTCGGGCTTAAACTCCACTTGACTCACCTTCGCTCACGTCTTTTATAGGGTCGGTAATTCTCGATCATTTCGACGATTCTCAGCGTACTTAAGATGTCTTATAGAAGCTTGCAGTGACGTTAGCCAGGAGCGTGACGGATAGGGGAGAGTGGGGGAATTGCAAACGCGGGGTAATTACGACCGCAGCCAATTAGGTATGAGAGAGATGTTATAATTCCCGTCGCAACTCGACTCACACTCAGTGCCAGACAAACGTTAGAAGCGAAATCCCGTACACACCGTTCAAGGTAAATACACTTTTTTGAGTAGGTCAATTTCGATCGTTCGCATTTACCCCATGTTATATATTGTTTCAGTCTGAGCTGTATAAATACCTGTTTATTCCTTTAATCATAATATCTGTTTATAATATGTATTGAATATTTGTTACAGGTGCCACGAAATTATAAACGTAAGACAGAAACCAAATTAAAATTTGAAGACTTAGGGAAGACAGAAGATGATGTAGGGAGCAAAAACTAAAATTAGGCAAAGCATTATGTGCCAAAAACGACTATATTTGATAGTTTAAAAAAAGAGGTGTTATGCAAAAAAAAGAATAAGAGAAATATATAGTGAAATTTAGCAAGTTGTTTCATGGATTGACGATAGAAATGGTGCGGAAAATAGCCTTCACTTTTTCAGAAAGTAATAAATTGCCACACAAATTTGATAAGACTACTAAGATAGTTTTTTCAAACGACATTCACTGAGGAAGCCAGAAGCAACGCCATTGAACATAATTATTGCTTTTAATGAGACTGAAATAAAGTTGTTTTTCGAAAATCTGGAAACTTGATGAAAATATATCACTTTGATGCTGCTCATATCTTCAATGTTGACGAGACGGGTTTAACAAATGTTCAACAGAATTAAAAAATATTGGTAACTAGCGGTCAGAAGCCATGGCTACTAGCGGATAAAAAGGAACCACCACTACTGTTGTTTGTGCGTTCAATGCTACTGGTAACTATGTCCCTTCGTATTTTATTTTTGAAAGGAAACGTATGAATTCGCAACTACGTGGAGGAAATGCTAACGTTTCATTTTAGTTTTGAAGCTGAAATGGATAACACACATAAAAAAGGAAACGGGGAATATTCAAGAGAAAATAATAGAAAACCAAAGCCAAGGAGAATGAGTACTTCTGCATTTACTGCAAGGAAAGGTACGAGAGCTCTCCAGATTAAGATTATGTGCTAAAGTTGCAGCTTGTGGGTACACGAAAACTGTACCAGCGGCGAGAGCACATCTAGAGGCTACATCTGTGATTTTTGTACCAATAAATGTTAACTCATACGTCGTTCGTATTCACCCCATGTAATGTTCGGTTTTACCCCACATCTGTTGGAAATTTGCAAACACCAAGGGTTTGCAATTTTGATTAAAATGTATGTTTGTGTTCACAGGTTACCAGAGTTGATATATCATTTCATAGTAGACTAAGTAATATATCATTTAAAAAATAAATGACAATTATAATTAATATATTTATTGAATTATTTAAGTTCTCGCTGGAGTTTTTGCAATTCCCCCACTCATGCAGTGGCGCATTTTAATCATCCTGATCAAAAGCCAGCGTTTCATCATGACACGGTCCAGTCTATCCAGATGATCAATTTTCATCTCGATCCTAGTGCTGCATTGGATTCTAACCTTTCTGTATCTCGTACGGTAATTCCCAAAACGATGTTATTTTGGGAGATACACATTCGTTCCTACAAGAATTGTACAGTCAAACCTGGTCACCTTCTTTGAATCTCTCTGAATCAGTTTGCAAATCCTGGCAAGCTTTCATCCTGTCACTTGTCAACTGTTTCGTGAATTTTCACCAAGTTGTGCCTCAGTTTATCTATATAGCACCGCACTGTAACACTTGTTTGGTTATTCAAATACTGAGTCACAGGGCAATCCAAGTTCCCTGCCAAAGAAACTGCTCCTCAATACCATCAGAAATAGTGGAAGGTGTCGGTCGATATTTTTTCATAACCTTGGAAATATGTTCTTCCTTAGTTTGGTTGAATTTTTCAACCATGCCATCCGACCCGGGGGGAAGCGCAGTAGTTCTGGTCTTAATGATACTCAGCTCAGAAACTTTCCTGTTTAACTTCGCCTCAAAATCTCCACCTCTCTATATTATCTCGACATTGAACCTAGTAGAACATCTGACTGGTCTTGTCCAATGTCTCATTGACTCTCAGATTTCCTCTTGATTTTCCCTCATGAATCTCCTTCAAGACTTCAGCTCTGCTTTCTTCGGCAAAACCAATCAGGAAATTGATGACTACCCATCAGCTGACTCCCATACGGTTAAAATAGTCGATTTTGCTCAACCAAGGAATCCGGCTGTGCCCACATTGCCTTGAAAATGGGATATCTGTCCGAAATATATCTCCAAGAGGGTCTACCAGTTTAGTACTCTTTCCAATCTAAAAAGTCCCCAATATTCGGATCAGTGTTATGTGTGCAGTAGTCCATTGGTATTCAGTTCAACAGTCTCGTTCGACTACTGACTACATCGTAGCATTCATTGCTTAGACGCTCTAGCTCTAGATAAGACATCCATATTACTATTTGGTCGTTTGGTATTGAAATGGTATTGTTTCATGCTCTCTCTGATGGACAGGATTATCAGTAGTTCTTCTAGTCCTGGTGAGTTCGCTTTCACTGTCCAACATGCCCCCCGATGTATTGGCTAATTTGGTTCCTTGGTATCTGCCCAAGAACTCACTAGATGATCCCATCCTCGTCGATGAAGTGGCTCTTCAATCGATTCTGCTCTCACTTTCGGCCTCAAGGTGTTGAAGGCCGCTTCTACTTCCAAGAAACAAACGAAAGCTTCACTTCATTTCTTAAAGAGTGTTAATTTCAAGGTCATCATTCTCAATACATTTGACGTTTCGTGGCGTACTTTCGGTACCTTTAGTAAGCTTGTCGTAACGACGTCAGCCAGGCGCGTGACGAACACGCAGTGGAGTAGTGTATTCGTTTTCGTACCACTATAATATTTAAGAAGTAGAAATGATTTTGTTTTTCTAAAAATAACATTTTTGGATATTTGGTCGATGAGGATATCAAATTAGAACATTTCAGCATATCATAATAAATTATAATAATACTAACAATTATTTGTAGTCGATATACGTAGCGTTGTTAGGATATAACCAAACAGAAAATTTCAAAAAATCTTGCATTTTGGCAGGAGCCACGATATCGTGATCGTCCAATAATATATTGGTAATTTTTAATGTTTCCAATTTTGCAAAAGCTAGGAATTTTGATGTTTTCAGAATAAAATTGTCAATGGTTATTGTTGCAGTAGGTACAACATGATGACTTTTACACGTTCTTTCTTCGAACAATCGCAAACAAAATTATAGTAAATGCAAACAAGATATAATCCACTTACAAGAATATACGAATAATGGTTTAGTTTGGGTTCAAATCAAGTTTTGATTTTCACACCTAAGCCTATATACATTTATTGGATGATAACAATTTATATTTAATTTATTCCAAATGTTACTTACTATTCAGGATTACCACGAAGGGGGCGGCATCTAGCATTCACGATTCGAATATCAAACTAGGGGAAAACAGGATTTTGTTGGGTACTGAATACATTTACAATTTTCTTTAAAATTTTGAGTATATTTCTGAATGGTTGTCATATTTACTTACAAGTTTATTATATTCAACTATCTATATCGCCATAATACGTTAGTATAGTTGGATCCAGGGAAAAAATGACTGAAAACACAATTAGAGAACATAACAACAAACACAAATGTTATTGAGTTGACATATTTGACATTTGACACGTCGGTAATGAAAAATCTGAATATTTCACACGGCCTTCTGCCGGAGCTGCCTACAAATATATTTTCCTATTGATAGCAGAAATAAAATCATAGTTCCTACATGAAACATTCTTTGGGAAGCTTATACAAAAAAATATTGTTTGCAACACGTATGCAAATGGCTTTCGCGGACTCATCTTCATATTACGGACTCGGCTAGCGCCTCGTAAACATTACGATTCGTCCGCGAAAAATTTATTTTGCGTACGTGTTACATAAACTACTATATTAGATTTCCGTAAAATATATACTATATTATTTGATGGATAAAATTCGGAAAGTGTCTAGGTACCACAACCCAGTTTCATTTGTTGACATAACACTTCAGGCAGAAATTTTGAATAGAGACAATTCACTCATTTCTCATTCACCATTATCATGGAGAATAGTTCCACTTCCACGCTACCAACGCTAAAGTTGAAAAATACAATGGCATACAAAGACTCATAACAAACGCCCATCGAGTTGCAATTTATTATTTTCGTAAAAAAACTATAATTTTTTGTTCAAGGTATGGAAAACTATTCCAAACCAGTTAACGCCACTAGAGGTACACCATGTAACATTGATGATACAATTAAAGTTTCGAACAAACGTACTGCATCACCAGTTGCTGCCGAATCAGTGAAGAAGATGAAAACATTCAAGGATAAAAAGAGTGGTGGAGAAAATTTTGTGAACAACGCTGATAGTTCATTCAAAATTAACAATAAAAGTTCCAAAAAAAGCTTGAGAATTCAAAATGCCATTTATCAGACTTCCAGCACCAAACGTAAGGAGGAAACTGAATGCTGCTCACAAACCGATCAAGAAGAGTTTTGTAGTAATGGGTCCGATAATACCATCGATGGTTTGAATACGAGCGAAATATTTAATAAAATTGACGAAATAATCATGCGCAGTAAACACAACAGTGATGATATACAGAGTGTACTAAATACCATCCCGAAAAAAAGTGGTGCGATTTGTGATGTAGATTGTGTAAACATTTGTAGCTCGAAAATTAGCAGAGAAAAAAGATGTGAAGAGTTGGCATCTAATCAACTGGCTATGATTTCGGAGAGTGTGGATGAATATTCGCCAGAAAGACAAGAGGTAGCCGAGAAAATCAACCCGGTTTTAAAAAAGAAATCGGATTCAAAAGCTTTATTGATAGTAAAGAAAAAGAAGAAAAATTCTCTAATTCCTGTGAAGCAGAGTAAACCAGTTAACCCTAAAAAATAACTTTTGTTTTTGAAAAATAATGAAATAGAAAATATTAGACTAAAATAATATTTTATTACAATGTGAGCTGATGATTAACGACTACTTCCTTATACCTTTGCCACAGATCTAAGAGACTCATTATCTAATAATGGCCTATTGTTCGGGGTGTGTTATTGCATAAGAAAGGGTCGAGGGACTCCAGGTACAGGTTTAAAAATACGTAAATAATCTCGTATATTACACTTTGATGTGCGAATTAAAATTTGTCAACGTAATTTGATAATTATAACTATTTTGATTGATTTTTAACCTCTTTTCATTAGGTTTGGATTACGTTATTAACTAATTTTTCTCGAAATAATTAGGACATGCCCAAGTTTCCATGCCGATTTGTGGTTTCAAAATTAAGTTAGCAGTTTGTATTTGTTTGGATTTAAGTAGGAAACACTTTTATATCTTTTTTATAAAGTTTTCTTGAAAGAAAATTATCCGTAAGGTTTGGACTATAACCGTTATTAATAGCAATTTGTTTATTTATATTTAATTTTTTATTGAAATTTTCTTCAGATAGCGGAATATTAATTAATCTATGTATCAAATTCAACGTTTGCTACTCACCTCTTGACTGAAAAACATTGTTTTGTTAATGATTTCGAAATATTACATACAGAAAAGAAAGCTTATAAACTCGACCTTCTAGAAAGTTTAAAAATGATTAAATGCAAAAAGTCGCAATATTTGCTTAATGACCAGATCAACTCAAATAATTCTCCTTTGTTCATCGGTAAGGAAGAATGATGTTTTGCGAACTTTAAATTATAATAATAATAATAATAATTTCTTTATTTTCACAAATTAATTTGTACATCAACAGTGTGAAAATACAAATAAAAAATAGAAAAACGTCAATAAAATCAAGAAATAGTCGAAAAGAGACAATCTAAAACCTCCGGACGTAAAATGAACATCAAATACACGTCACAAACAATAATAATAAATAATTCAAAATATAAATATAAAAATATGACAATAACTATATAACTCTAGATGTATATAAAGAAAACGTTCACGTTACAAAACAAGTTACGACAGAAATTCCTCAACAGTGTGAAAATAAAAATAAAAATACATACACGTACAAACAATAATAAGAAATAATATTAAATATAAATATAAAAATATGACAATAATTAACTATAAAGAAAACGTTCACGTTACAAAACAAGTTACGACAGAAGTTCCTCAACAGTGTAGCAGTTTTTTTACAATAAGAGCTGCTTAACTTTTGCCTTGAAAATATGTACATTTCCTGAAGCTTTAATGTCATCGGGAAGTTTGTTGTACAGTTTGCATCCCTGATATTCAAAGCTTTTTTGGTAGAGTGCAGTGCGATGTTGACTGGGTAGGAGTAAGTGTGCATTTCGTGTCAAATGGGTATGTGGTGGTCTGTTGGTAGCCAATATGTTATGTGCACGCCTCAAGTATATATAGTCCTGCAACTGTTAATATTTTTAAGTTCTGGAATGCTCCCCTACAGGAATCCCTAAAACCCAACTTAGCAATGATCCTTATTGCATATTTCTGTATTATGAACACTCGACCCACAGAGGAACTTGTGCCCCAGTTCAGTATGCTATACCTGAGATGAGAATTGAAATTCGCATAGTAAAGCGTAAGTAGAATCTCTTGACTGCAGTGATTGGAGAGAAACCTAAGAGAGTAGCAGGAATTTCTGAGTTTTTTGCACAAATTATCTACTTGTGGCTTCCATTGTAAATTGTTGTCGGAGACAACTCCTAACATGTTGGTTGTTGTTGTGGAATCCAATGATAATGCAGTATTCTGAAACAGACTCACCTCATGGTGTTGTCGTCTTATCATGAATTGAAGAATTTTGGTTTTTGTTTTATTCATTTCTAAATTATTTTTCTCAGACCAAGTGATAACTTTACTGAAAGTGCTTTCAGCTGTATTTTTAAGGGAGTTTAGGTCATCCTCAATAACTAGTATATTAGTGTCATCAGCATAACATATACAGCGAGTGGAAGAATTTCCATTCAGATACACCAATAAATCATTAGCAAAAACTAAATATAATAGAGGCCCCAAAATGGATCCCTGAGGCACACCGTCGGCATTATGTTTTTCGGAGCTTGTATTCTCCCCAATTTTTACTATTTGTCTCCTATTTTTTAGGTAGGAGGTCAATAAATTGAGCGGCAATCCTCTAACCACATATCTCGAGAGTTTTTCCAGCAAAAGACTGTGATTCACGCAATCAAACGCACGTGAAAAATCAATAAACAATTCAAGCACACACTTTTTTTGGTCCAAGGCCGTTATTATTCGACTGTGAAAATCGCAAAGAGCTGTATTAGTGCCTTTATTAGTTGTGAAACCATGTTGTGATGGTGATAATAATTTCATCGCAGTAAAATAAGCATTTAACTGCTCTTTTAAATTCATTTCATATAGTTTGGAAATGCTAGAGAATACTGATTGCTCTGTAGTTATTTAGATCATTTTTATCTCCTTTTTTATATATAGGAGATACACTGGCTAATTTTAAATTATTTGGGAAAATGCCCTTTTCTGTTGACAGATTGATTAGGAAGGTGAGTACAGTGCATAATTCAGAGGAGCAACCTTTGATCAACTTGTTTGATATTTGGTCCGTTCCGCATGAGTTAGTATTTTTCAGTTTATTTATTAACTGTACCAACTCCCTTTTAGTGATGGGAGACATAAAAAAAGTGGAGGCATTGAGTGGGATGTTACTTTCAAGAAATCGAGTATCTAATGAGAAATTTTCAGACAGAGGCTTTGTAAAGTGAGCATTGAATTTTTCAGCTAATATTTCCCCCGAATATTGTATACTGTTTTCTAATAAAATTAGTTCATGTTTATTGGTTTGCTTTTTTTGTAAATCGTTGATAATTTTCAATGTTGTTTTAGATTTGTTGTCAGAATTAATAATCAATTCATCATGATATTTTATATTTATAGCCTTTAGTTCTTCCCTATATTCTTTATTAGCTTGCCTACAAATTTCACTATAGTTGGTGTCATTCTTTGCTAGCATATTGTACAGTGAAACTCTATTCTTTAGGTGTTCTAGCTCGGGGGACATCATTTTTTTCGGATCAGATTTCTTCCTCCGTGGTCCGGTAGATACCTTTCTTGATGGGAAAGATATTTCAAAATAATATAATAGAAGCTCTGTGAAAGCCTCATATGCCAAGTTAGGACACTGTTGCGCAAATATCTCTATCCAGTCTTCGTGCTGCAGGTAAACACGGAATCTCCTTATATTGTCATCACAAAAATCCCGACGATAGAAAAATTTGTTGTCTCTACCATTGCTGGTTTTGTTGTGTGGATAATTAATCTGTGGTAGCTTTGATTCAGTCAGAAATGCAGAATATTCCAAATGAAAGTTGGGAAAATTGTGTAGCGCATGTACAAAAAACAAAAAGTAGAAAAATCATATTTAAATATAGAATCTGACTTAGGTTAAAATTTATAAATTATTTTTATGGCACTTTATTTTTCCGTAGGTATTGTATTTGTACTCTTAAACTCAATTTAATAAATTTCATTTATTTTTTCCACCATTTTTTACATCAAACACATAATTATGTCAACAACTAAGTCATATCTGTGCCCGAAATTTATGAAGTTAAGTTTATATATTCTACAAGCAAGTATATTTCGTAGGTATATGCATATTATTTCACTAGGTAGGTATAGGCATATTAATTTACTATAAAGTGCCACTTTCCACACTTGGTAGTAAGTATAATATTTTATACCAGCGAAATAATTTGTTTAACCGAGCCGTCAATAAAGCATATCATCGTGAAAATTTCATTATATCGACTACGTCTCTGCTTGTGGGCGGTTCCCCGTTGAGCTTTATCTAAGATGTCTAAAAATCCTGGTGCTTGCACTTATACCTGTAGAAGTTTGGGATCGACTTGGCGACACTTGGCCTACTTTGGAGACCTGCAGAACATCACTTTCCAAAGACTCGTTCATCCAACGAACAGCGAGGCTTTGGAACTCATTGCCTAGGGAGGTGTTCCCCGAGGCATACAACCTTCAGAAATTTAAGAAGAACACCAACTCCTACCTTCTTTCCCTAGGTTCCCACGATGTTCTCTGAACATTACAGAATATCCCTTTTCGTGGGAACCAGAACATAAAAAAAAAAAAATAATAGAGATTACTAACGTGTCAGATGGCGCCAATTTCGTTTTAGTTTCAATTCAGTAACAGGGTATATATATTTCCTCAGATTTCTTTTTGTGGCGAATTGGTCGCGGGTTCTAATTCTAGCTTTGCTATTGGTTGTAAAGAGACATCTGTCAAACTTCGCCAATAGCAAAGCTAGAATTAGAAGCCCCCGAACATTGCACAAAGAAAGCACTGTCGTGTTGGTTTTCGTATTTTGTACCATTTGAATTTGAGGTTAACTGCATTTTGACAGACGCAGAATTGGAAATGAAATTGTCATTAAATTGCAGAATATATAAAATTCAATGCATACAATATAATGAACTATGAAAATATTATTATTAGTCAATTCGTCAAGATTTGTAGTTGCTTTTGGTACTGAATACAGGTGAATATTCGAATCTGTCCACACAAAATACAAATGTGGCCCATTCTACAAAAAGTATCCTTACACACTACACTTCCTGAAAATAAACAAATCTTCACGCACTAATGAACTGATGAACGAGTGATGTTTTAAAGAACAAACTCAGAAATAAGCTAAGCAAGATTTCAACAAAACACTGAACATAAATTCATATAAGATGTTGCAGATGTCAGGAATTAAGTTCTGACATTGAGCCAGAATAAAAAACAAACATTTTTGGACGGCGCCATCTATCACAGACTACCACAGAGAGAAGCTCTGTTGAAGTATAAGGTGGTGTCCCCTCGAAAATCTAAACAATATCGAATCAGTTCATTCACCAGGGTTTTAAGACATTTTAGCTTTATCGGCAATGAATAATAGTGAGTCTCTTCGACGTATTGCAGAACTATACTATTCTTTTCTGAATATTTCCACATAATTTTGCGTATATATTATAAAACCACAGAAGATTGACTAAATCTCGTGAAAAAAGGCATATACATTGCAGGAAAATATATAATAAGTGAATGCATTTGAGAAGGAAATGATGAAAGAGTAATATATCATAACCATATATGGTAGAAATCCTAATTCATCATAATTAAATGGAACATAAATTCGAGGAAACTGCAGTTATTCATAACACCAGTTTACAAAATTGAACTTTTTGTCTGTTGCCCTGATTTTCTTGGTTGATAATATTCACTAATGACATGTTTTTTTCAAATCTATTCTCAAAAGTTTTTGTTCAACTCGAGGTACTTTTATTTTTTATAATTTATGCGTATTTATTCGTTGATAACGTGCGTACTTCACCGTGTTGAGCACTATTATCTGAAGTTTTTGTGACATGAGTAGTCAAGGAGACTTTGTTTGAACAACCCAAATCATTTTTGCTACATATGTGGGGAATATATGTTTATCGATTGTAGAAAAGTTACATCAGAGTACAAAGTTAAAGGAAGAATATTGTAACATCTCGTTAGTCTTGAACATTTTTCTCGGTCAACAAAGTGATTACACTAAGTTTCCCTGTTTTATATTTCTTTGGGACAGCAGAGTTAAACAAGAACATTGGGCAAGAAAAACTGGCCCTTGAGAGAAATTATGACGCCTGGGGAGCAAAATATAGTCACAATTCACCAGTAGCTCGTGACAGAATTATTCTGCCGCCATTACATATAAAACTGGGGATCATGAAGCAGTTTGTTAAGTCACTCGATAAAAACAAGAACTGCTTTTTCTACATCTGCCAAAAAATTTCTCAGCTGACTATGGAAAAGATTAAAGCTCGTATTTTTTACGGTCCCCGAATTAGACAACTTACGGAAGATACAATTGAAATTCTATGACTGAGCTTGAATAAAGGACTTGGACAGCTTACGTCTCTGTGATGCTGCAATACTTTATCGGAAATAGAAAATCAGAAAATTATATTGAACTTGTAGAACACCTCCTGTTACAATTGAGAAATATGAGGTGCAGTATGAGCATAAGACTCCACTTCCTCCATAGTCACCTAGACAGGTTTCCGGAAAATCTAGGAGATATGAGCGAGAAGCAGGGAGAGCATATGCATCAATATTTACGAGTCATGGAAGAACGTTATCAGGGTTTCTGGGATACGAATAGGATGTCTGACTATTGCTGGTCCCTGATTCCATAAGAGAAGAGCTTTAAAGCGAAGTTTTTTAGAATTCATTGATTAATTTAAAAAAATTATAATTTTTTTCTGTTTTATAATTATATATCTGAAACTCAAAAACTAGAGCTGATAAAAAAATTCTACTTATATATTTAAAATAAGCATATAATATGTAGTCAGCAACAGCATACAATTTTCCGGCAACATATGTACTGTAAACTAGTGTAATATACACATATAATAATCGAAAATAAATATTATATATCCAATACCTTCTGAACTAATTGAATTTTTTCGAAAATGGAAAATGTATTCTTCCTCAAGACATCCAAAAATAACTACTTCCCTCGACGGATAATCGTACAAAGTCCCAGAAGGTTCCTTTGCAAATGTTTGTTGCGAAGTGGATATATATTAGCCACTTGTAGGCCTTGTTCGGGGAATTTGCCCGTTAACACTACAGGGTGTGTCAAGCAAAGAATGTCTGCAAATCCGAATGAAACGATCAAAATTCCAACACCTCTTAGTTTTAGTTGAGAATGCACCAACAAAATGGAAAACAGCTTTAGCTAACGTCATCTCAACTCAACTAATGCAACTAACATTACCAACTCGGCTAGTTATCCTGAATATCAGGATAGAAATCTGAAATACATGACATGTAACACACTAGTAGCAAGCTTTCATTTCATTGAAAAAGAAAAATGTCTTCTTCCTCAAGGCAGCTCACTACAAATACCAACCAAATACTTTGCACGATTACCATTGGATGTAATCCAACGTCCGTCGAGGCGTTAGCCAGGGAAGTAGTTGTTTTCTGATAGATATTCCACCAACATCCACTTGTAAAGGTATCTTGAGGAAGGGGACATTTTTTTTCAATGAAATTTCAGCTTGCTACTAATGTGCTACAGACTTCCATCTTGTATTACAGGTTTCTATCCTGATATTCAGGATAACTTGTCAAATTGGTAATGTTAGTTGCAGTAGTTGAGTCGAGATGGCGTTAGCTAATGGTGTTTCCCATTTTGTTGATGCAATCTCAACGGAAACTAATCATTGTCTGCTTGACCCACCCTGTACTGATCAGGGTCAAATACCCCGAAATCCGTCTACAGGTGGTCATCAGCCTGAGTGAAGTGTTTAATATGTATTCATTTCGCAACAAACATTTCTAAATAACCTTGTAGGGCTTTGCTCGATTATCCATCGGATGTAATCCAAGTTTTTCGCCATTTTTGCAATGTAAGGTACGTGCTTAAATTCTGCAAAGTATATATATATATATATATATATATATATATATATATTATTTTTGCATTTTCATGCTATCTGATCCATCTATCAGTTTTTTTTTAATGCGCGTATTACCTTATATTTTTTTTAAGGTGATCCATTTCACCCCATAGCTTGGGGTAAAGCGGATCACCTGTATTATTTGCTATTAAAAACACAGAGAGGGTCACGCGAATCACCTAAAATATATTTTTAAGATTGTTTCAAAGAATACTAAAGGAGAGAGAGACAAAAACAATGTGAAATGAGTGTGGTATCTGTGTCTTACAAACATTATAATGGAAATAAAATAGTATTATCTTATATAAATATATGAAAGTGTGAAAATGAATGAATTAAGTCATATGTATAACATTTTGGTCAAATGATATTACAAAAAAATCCATTGAAATACAAAATAAAATAACATAATTAGTAATTAATTCCCCTGACTTTTGGCACAGAACTTTGGACCACTCTAAAATTTAATTGGAAATATTTCTTAATATGAATTCTTCCCTCCTCTCAGCATGTCCAAACACTTTCTCAATTATCTGACACTTTTTCACCATTGCAACATATTCAATATCTGGGTATGCAAAAACTATTTGTTTTGTGTACTTTTTTTTTCTTAACACATTAACTGTTTATTCGTTGCCATTTTCAGAATCTATTCTACGAATAAACATCCGATCTCTCTTATTTGTTTCAAATTTGATGATGACAAAATCTTCTACGCTCATAGTGCTGGTACATCTTGTTAGTAATCTCCCTTTGAAATTCGATGGTAAATTATCTCTTTCAATCATATTATCTCCTTCTTCAGATACATTAAGATTTTCAGATATTCCGTTCAACCCTTCGTCGTCGTTTGTTTCTATATCTTGCTCCGAGTGGTTGTCACACTCGAGTTCGTGTACCTCAGGTTCGGTAGAAGATCAGCTGCCTCGATGCTCTTTCCTGGTAAAACATTAACTTTCTTCCCTCTTTTGGAGCCTGCTTACCGCCAGATCGCAACTGATTGAGATGTGTTACAATAGTATCAGACCACCTTGTTTCCATTGCTCTTTGAACATATTGTTGTGCTTCCTGTGGTCTTATGCTAACAATTTTTCTCAAAACTGCATCTGGATTGAATGGAGTGATAATGCCACAAGCCTTGAATCCGTGGTCGTTGTTTTTGCTCCATGTTTTTCTATTGTTTCATAAAACAATCTTGGAAACACTACTTTCGGCAATACACCTCGATTTTTCAAAATCGCGCCATACGCCTTTGAATGGACGAAAGTATGCGACATCTAGAGGTTGAAGGAGGTGTGTGGAATTTGGTGGCAAGAGAACAAACCTAATGTTATTATTTTCATATTGCTCTATTACGCTGATCGTCAAATATATTTGGATATTCTCATTTACATATCTGAGTTGGCACATATGTGCCCTTACTCTTACAACTCACATTCACACTTGATTTTATTTGATAGTGACTTGATGTTGAATAGGTTGAGATATTGATCCTTGTCCATTATGACTGTTACATTGCCTTTGTCTGATTGTGTGAGAATCAAATTAGGATTGTCTTTCCAGAATTTCTTGGATTTGAAAAAAAGAGTCCGTAGACTTGAGCTATGGTTAGAATGTTGGATGTGGTTTGTTATAATATTAGTTGCTCTTGCTGTAGTGATATTTCTTTCACGATGTTCAGTGATAGTGGAAGTGATGTAGTCTACATCAGATAAGATATTCTTTATCGATATATCTTTTGGTATTGATGGTTCAATACTAAATTTATAATAGGGCCTAAGGCTAAAAATTGAGACACGTCCTCAGGGATGGCCGTGCTCGAGATATATATATAGAAATATATTTAAAAAATATATATATAAAAAAAACATTAACCATTTGAGCGAGATCCCTTATTTATTGTCTTCAGATATCAATCAAAATTGACAACAATGTTATATAAAATAGTAGTTCTTTTTAACATTACCGCCACCTGGTAACATCAGTTGGTACCAATCTAACAGTTGGCACCACTGTAAATAATTCCAAGTGACACCCGTCAGGTGTCGTTGGCCTAAATATAATTGCGAGATTCATTCCTTACCTGTCAGTTTCACTTGTCACACCACATAGAGTACACATTTATATTTATATAATTTTAAACAACGCTGATGTGGTTGTAGTAACTTTGAACTTCGTTTCATTCCTTGATCTACGTTTTTTTTCCTTTTGTATCACTATGTTAGATGAATATGTTTAACATAATTGAAACCAACCTCAACAAAGTTGTAAGTAGCATATTGTTTCGCCCTTGAATATATATTACTATTGGTTTTTTAATCTATTGTAGTCTCCCTGATGATGGAAATAAATATTTCCGAAAGCTTAGATAAGCCTTAAAGAGTTTACTTTTTCATCGCTGCTTACCCCAATATCCCTAGTTTTGTACCTAACTAGTCAGCAAATACTTCCTACACACTTATAACAGACATGGGTTCTATCACAACATCAAGATAACCTACGGTGATACAACGGAAAATAACTACAAGTTAGGAACAAAATTATTGAATACTGAGATTTCTTCAAATCACAACGTAATTAACAAACTTGAATGTTCTCTAGTGACTTTTAAAAAGACATTGATCTATCTCACAAATCTTTCAATAATAAAATTTATAAAAAAACCTTTGGTACCCCAATGGGAGCCTCCATTTCACCCATTTTAGCAGCGTACGTCATGGATGATTTGTTAGACAATGTTAATCCAATTTTATCTTTCAATCTGAGGGCGCTGCGTACGCTGTCATTATTTATTTCAAATTGCCCTAACATTTTTGACAGTAAACTTTTGGTACTTTTCATGAAAAAACCTTATTCCCACACTTTTTCCAAGTAAAAAAGGTACACTTCCTCAACAACGCAGGAGGTGATCGTTTTCGAGATATTTACAATTTTCTATATCGATGCATGTTACTTAGCTCATAGGGCGCTAAGTGAAGTTGCTGAGAACATTACAAAAACTAAGTATGTGGTAGGTCTCGTCAAAATAAACTACTTATTTCCTATGAAATGTGTATCGAAAAATGATTTGTTTTCGAGATACAGATTGTCATAGTTTTTGCAATTTTAGTTATTTTCATCAAACTTTATACGCAGTATACCCAGACAACTTCTTCTAAACTGAGCATTATCAAACTGCTTAATCAGTATAGCCAAATTTGATTTCAATAATTTTTGTCACTCTCCGCTTGCAAATTAAGTTAATTAAATCGAGTAGGCTATGAACGTTCGTTTATAAAAATAGAAGTTCGCTGTCACATTTTTAACTATTCATTGACAAATTCACAGTTCGGAGTTTATAAAGTGATTTTTTGGTACCATGCCCACTTTACGAATGCTGAAATGGCTGATATGGTTTTTGCATACGGCTTGGCTGACGGAAATTCAACCGAGGCCAGACGCATCTATCAGGAAAGGTATCCCCAACGCGTCACTCCTTGTGCAGCGACATTTGCGAATCTTTTCCGGAGACTTTCCGAATCTGGAAGCTGATTTTCAACCACGTATCGAATTTGCTCAATGGCTTCAAAGAAAAGTCGAACAACATCCCCAAATTTTATCGAAAATCCTCTTCACAGATGAGGCTAATTTTTCAAGAAATGGTATCATGAACTTCCATAACAACCACATCTGGGCGGAAGATAACCCACATGCGATAACGCAAACTTATTTCCAAGACAGATTCTCTTTTAATGTATGGGTAGGCATAATTGGGGATTATTTAATTGGGCCCTATTTTCTCCTCTTACGTTTGAATGGAGATGCTTACCAAAATTTTTTGGAACACGAGCTTCCCCAGCTTATGGAAGATGTTCCCATTGGTCTCCGAAATCACTCTTGGTTTATGCACGATGGAGCCCCTGCTCATTTCAGTCTGATAGCAAAAAAATTTCTTAGACGTAGCATATCCCCAACGATGGATATAGGAAGAGGAGGCACTCAGCATTGGCCCCCGAAGTTACCGGACCTCAATCCCGTCGATTTTTTCTTTTGGGGACACCTGAAATCACTAGTTTATGCTAGCCCCAATGAAAACGGGGAAATGTTAAGGGATCGCATCATAGCTTGCTGCGAAACGATAAGAAACACTCCCGGCATTTTTCAACGGGTGCGGAATTCTTTGATGAGGAGAGCAGAAGCTTGTATTACTGTTGGGGGGTCGTCACTTTCAATAGTTGTTGTAATAGTTGTTTCGTTCAATTTTTATATGTTTAATTGCCTAATAAATAACATAGTACTTCTCCTAATTGTTTTTTTACAAACTCGGAAATATAGCACTTTCTAATTGAATAATTAAACCTGACAAATTTTTTTAATTTGGATTGATTAAGCAGTTTGATAATGCTCAGTTTGAAAGAAGTCTGTGTTTAAAGTTTGATGAAAATAACTGCAGTTGCAAATAACTTATGACAAAAACCAACCATGTTTTGAAAAATTTCAACAATCTGTATCTCGAAAACAACATTTCATAGGAAAAAGTAGTTTATTTTGACGAGACCTACCACATACTTAGTTTTTGTAATGTTCTCAGCAACTTCACTTAGCGCCCTAGGAGCTAAGTAACATGCATCGATATAGAAAATTGTAAATATCTCGAAAACGATCACCTCCAGCGTTGTTGAGAAAGTGTATTTTTTGTACTTGGAAAAGGTGTGGGAATAAGGATTTTTCATGAAATGTACCAAAAGATTACTGTCAAAAATGTTAGGGCAATTTGAAATAAATAATGACAGCGTACGCAGCGCCCTCTAGATGTTACATGAAAATTAATACGAAATTATGATGTCCCACGTCAAAAAAAACCCGGGTACCAAATTTCGTGCAAATAACTTATTTTTTGCAAAAGTTATTTTTAAAAAGCGAACAAAAAATTCAATTTCAACACCCTGTATCTCCGAAACGAAGCACTTCCGGACACAAGTTTATATAGACTTAATATCTTAAAATTGTCTCAGGAATACGTCACTTGAATATTTTAACGTACTTATATATGTTACACCCTGTATAATACTTCGTCTCACTTAGAAGTACTAGACCTAAATAACTCGAACATTGTCTCAAATAACAATGAAACTAACAATACGCCTACTCAACCTTTTTTTACATCATTACCATATATAAGAGAGATCACTCCTAAACTCTCCAGATTATTTCACAATCCTGAAAAATTTAAAATGTCATATAAAACAGTTCTAACAATCAAGTCAATTTATTCTGAAGTTAAAGATAAAACTCCATTACTTTCAATGTCAAATTTAATTTATAGTATTCCTTGTCATAGTTGTAATAAACAATATATTGGTCAAACAAAGACATTTCGAACAGAAAATTTCTCATAAAAGTGACTACCGATTGCATCCTGAAAGATGTGCTTTGGCAGAACATGTGAATAAATTTGACCACCAGATGAATTACGATTCAGTGAAAGTGCTAGCGACAGAGTCACATACATCTAAGAGAACATTCTTAGAAATGGCTTTTATTTCCCAAGAAAATAATTGTATAAATAAAAAAACAGATACATATTAACCATTTGAGTGAGATTGTCTTTAGATATCAATCAAAATTGACAACAATGTAATATAATAAATAAATATATATATATATATAAAAAAAACATTAATTATTTGAGCGAGATCTCTTATTTGTTGTCTTTAGATATCAATCAAAATTGACAACAATGTAATATAAAATAATAGTTCTTTTTAACATTACCGCCACCTGGTAACATCAGTTGGTACTAATCCATGAATATGTTTAACATCATTGAACATCAACAAAGTTGTAAGTAGCATATTGTTTCGCACTTGAATATGTATTACTATTGGTTTTTTCATTTATTGTAGTCTCCCTGATGATAGAAATAAACATTTCCGAAAGCTTGGATAAACCTTAAAGAGTTTGCTTTTTCATTAAATTTTTCATTTAAATTAAATTTACGTATATTTAAAAAAATGTGCAGTATAGTTTGGTGAAAATATGGAATAAGCTGCCAAATAACATAATATTGATAGAAAATGGAGCAATTAAGAGGAGGCTAAAAATTTTCTTATGCAAAAATGCATTTTATAACATTGAAAAATATTTTCAACATGATATGGAAAGTTTGTGATAATTGTATATGCAGATGTTGGTCTATAAGAGTGTGTGTGTATAAATAAAAGTATGTGAGAATATGTGTCAATTTATCTATATGTATATGTATGTGTATATACAAAGGTGCGTGTGTACCTATTAGATTATGTTTATTTAGAAACCCATTATTTCGTTTTTGATGCTATTCGACAAGTCTGGTAATTGGGATTTGATTACTTTCCCTTTCAATATATATGCAAAGTTTCTCAATTTTATACATTTTCAATGATTTTATTATGACAGGCAGTATGAAATGACATACATGTAAATATTTTATCGTAAACATTGTAATTATATTTAAGATTATTTATTTGACATATACTTCTATGAGGTATGTAAATTAACAGAACGAATAAAGATATATATATATATATATATATATATATATATACAGGGTGTCCGGTAAACCTTGTACAATATTGTCACTGGTGATAGACCAGGTCATGACTGTTCAGAATATCAAAATTTCACCTCCGTAAAAATCTCACCGTTTTCGAGATAATGGGAATTTTATAAATTTCTAGAAAATTGCTACCTCACCTCGGATTTTTGATTGATATGTCTACAAATTAAGACTAATTCAAATATCTTTGCTGCTGAAGATTAATGATGAGTGATGCTTTCAGATGTACAAAACAGTTTTTCAGAAATTGATAAATTTTTTCAAGAATTAGAGGTAAAATTCCAGATTTGAATCCCACCAATTTTTATTAACAAAAGTTTGACATTGTCTGAAAAAAAACATAACCACGTGAAGGTGGATATTCATTCCAAAAAAAATGCCCATTTTGTCCAGACTCTACCATGGTATAAAACGAACTAAAATTATTTTTGGAGGGAGTGATATTTCCATTGAATTAGAGTGTGGTTTTTTATACTTTCGCCCAAAAAGTGTTTTGTTTTGATTTTATCAAGATGAAAAGTGGAAATAATTATTAATAATAACGAATAAATTGCTTGATAGCATTAAAGAGTATGTTCACAAAATGAACTTTTTATGTAATCAGCATAATAAAATTAATATCGAAATTAAATGATCGATTATTCGACATGGCACCGATTAATACACGAACTCTTGTAATAGATGTCGTAATTGTCCAACATCCACATTCCAACGATGTTTCAGAGATCAACAGATATATTGCTAAACATGATTTTCTGCGCATCTTACTTTTGTCCTGTACCAGACTTTTTTTCCACTTTTTGTTTTTATTGTGTATTGAAGATAAAAAATATAGGTACTCATTTTGTTTCATCTGGCAGTATTCATTTCACCATCATGCCGTACACACGTTATACTCCCGAGAATATTCGCAAATGCACTACATTTATGGTGAATGTAGAGGTAGTGCTACTGCTGCAGCTGCGCTTTATGCAGAACGATATCCGAATGCATCACATCCAAGTTCTCGTGTTTCCATAAGAGTTCACAACTCTTATTTGGAAGGCAGAATTCCTGGAAATCGAGGTGGCGAACACCACGATAATGATGAAGGAGTACTGCAAGGAATTGATGAAGACCCAAGTATTTCTGTAAGATAAATCGAACGACGGACGGGTATTCCGAAATCTACGACACATTCCATTATAAAACGTTACCAATATCATCCATACCATGTGCGGCGCGTCCAAGCATTACTTAGGAGGGACTACGCGGTAAGAGTACGATTCTGCCGTGAAATGTTACGAAGAAACCGTGAGGATCCGAACTTTTTCAATAAAATTCTGTGGTCAGATGAATCTTCATGCAAACGAGATGGATATACGAATATGCATAACTTACACAGCTATAGCCTAGAAAATCCAAATTTAATGAGAGAGGATAGATCATAACAACAGTTCAAGATAAACTCACGGACGGGAATTTTAAATGACGAAGTAATCGGCCCTTACGAGTTGCCACAAACTTTGAAAGGCAACATCATCTGTATTTCTTGAAAAATGAACTGCGCCCACTTTAAGAAAATGTACCTTTAGTACTGAGACAAACAATGTGGCTTCAAAATGATGGCAGCCCGGCGCATTATGACGTACGAGTTCGGCAATATTTGAATCAAATGTACCTACGACGATGGATAGGACGCCGTGGCCCAATCCTGTGGCCGCCCAGGTCACCTGACTTAAATCCATTAGATTTTTTCTACTGGGGCAATTTGAAAGAACTAGTTTACGCCATACCTACAACTGACGTGGAACAATTGAGACGGCGTATTCACACTGCCGCTCGGAGAATCGCTGATTCAGGGGCTATAACGCATTTGAAAAGGTCCTTCTTGAGAAGATGTCGTATCTGCGTAAGATCGGAGGAAACAATTCGAACATTTATTGTAATATTATTCAGTGCGTGCCGAATAATCGAATTGTGGTTTCATTGATGTTAATTAAAGAAAACGTTCAATTAGTATTTACTTTTTTACATTTCACTGAATGCTTCTAAGCAATTGATTCGTTATTACTCATAATTATTTCATCATTTCATCTTGATAAGATAAAACAAAAAACACATTATCGACAAAGTCGTAAGAGTTGATTTTAGTTCAGAATAACACCACACTCTAATATAATCGGAATAACACTCCTTCCAAAAATAATTATTACAAGTTATATACCATTTTAGAGTCTGGACAAAATGCTCAATTTCTTGTGATCGATTTCCACCTCCACATGATTATAGTTTCTTCAGACAATAAGGTCAAAGTTGTTAACAAAAAATTGGTGGAAATTAAATCTGGCATTTTACCCCCATTTCTCGAAAAATGCTATCAATTTCGGAAAAACTGTTTTGTACATCTGAAAGCATCACTCATCAGTAATTTTCAGCAGCAAAGATATTTGAATTAGTCTTCATTTGTAGACATGGCACTCAAAAATCCAAGGTGAGGTAGCGATTTACACCAGAAATTCAAAATATGCCTATCATTTCGAAAATGGTGAGATTTTTACTGAGGTGAAATTCTGATATTCTGAACAGTCATGACCTGGTCTATCACCAGTGCCAATATTGTACAAGGTTTACCGGACACCCTGTATATATATATATATATATATATATATATGAGTGGAAAATATGGTGAAACAAATATATAATTATTAACTTTTTTTTGTGCTAAAAATGGATACAATGGAATTATTATTTCAGTGATGGTACGTTCAATACGTTGTAGTTTTCTCAGACACTCGTTTTATATCTTATTATTGATTATATTTGATGATTTTTTGTGATGAATCATGTGTTTCGAGTAAGAAACTCGAGAATTGTGTGAATTATCTCGTGAAATGCTAGATGTGATTGTGTATTCGAAGATGAATACACGAACTGGAGGGGGGATTGGAAGAAGTGTCAATGAAGTGGCATGAAAGGAGGAATATATTATCGTGTATAATGGGTTCAAATAATGATGAATATGTATTGAATTGTTTTTTAAATCTCGAGATGTATTCGTGGTCAGAGATATCGTGATGTCAAGAAAATTGCAGGAAAGAAAGCCTGCGAGTGTTCTCCACGATATTTAGCGAATTCATGGATTGTACCCCCAAAAGGTGAACTAGCCAAACACCGGAAGCCACTGGCCTAGCCAACCAACAATCCTTCATGAAATGTCTGATGCCACCGTTTTATTAGAGTTATGGAAAGTAACAGACAAATATCATAGTAATAAGATCACTAGATTGAAGAGACTCTCACAGCAGGGTAGTCTAATCATGATAATGGCTAAAAATATGTCTTGGAATATGGAGTTTTTGTTCATTGAAGTCCGGGAGAGGCTGTGAACAAGATATAAATATAATAATGAGGTTAAAAAGATCAAGTCATGTTAAGCTATCAGTGTAATTTCGTCAATTTGTAACGAAGTTATTGATTTTACTTTTTAAAGAACAGCCAAAAGCATTGAAAGTAAATGAAAAGATATCTCCGTTGATAGTAATTCGAAAATCGTCATTCATGTTTGTTTAGAATACGTGAAATAAACCTAATCATCATTTATTTATTCATAAAACAACGCATCACACTTCTTTTGACACCGCGCCAGAATCATATAAAAATACGAGAACGATACGCTTCGACCCTTCCTGCTCAGCGTCGCAATAGATTCAAACGCATTGCACGAAGAAACGTAAAGAGTGGGAATCGGAATTCGGTAGCAGCTCGGCCGACCGAGAAAGCAGTTGAAGTACCATAGCCGAACGAATAGCTGAAAAGTGCTTTTGGCTGTTTTGCTACCTGTGAAACTTTATACACCCTCCCCGCTTTTGGTATGCATTGCTTTGCTCTGTATAATGTTTGAGGCTCCCGTCAGCCGTCCTGTAGTATTATTCCTTTTATTGAGTAACATAAAAGTATTGGACCTGGTTTTGAATCGACTAGTTCATTTAATTTAATTACCTAGTTATGTAGCTTTGCATAAAACTATTTATGCCGCAGCCAACGCCCAGGTTCGAAACTCAGTCAAGGCAAGTAAAATCTGCCTTTCTGGCCCCGCTAAGCTTTGTCAATATCATAGTGACCCCTGGAGTGTTATTCTTTCTTCACTGAGGCTGCCTGGCACGAGTGGCCGTCCACACTATAACAGAAGGTGGCGCCTGAGGCAAATCCGAAATCTATAGAAAGCGTCAAGGTTTGATTGAAGGGGAAAATACCCTCATAAATTTGGCGCCCGAGCAGGGACCGTTTTTAAAGTATACCAAGACTGCTGATATAGTAAAAGTGGTCAAAACCCGCCTCCGAGTTAAATCATGAAATCAGAAGCCGTAGACCATTGAAAAGCCCTGAAACCAGTCCCATAGGGTGCACAACACCAAAATACAGCGAAATCGGCAGACCTGTCATTTTGACAAATTGTCAACTTCGACCCAAAAGAGAGTCAACAGGCCAAGTGACCACTCCTTTAATAGGTTTTTAGGGGTGTGAAATCGGTTTCCGTCATCCGTTTACCGACTGTATCAACCGTTCGCAAGATACCAGGGCTGTGAGAGAGAAAGACAGCCCGGAGAGTAGAAACCGTTAAAAATTCCTGAAACTGGTTCCGTGGAGTGTACAACACCAAAATCTGTCATAGGCCACCGACCTGTCATTTTGACAGATGGTCAACATCGGCTCAGAAGAGGGCACCCATGCGACACCTCCTTCGATAGGTTATCGACTACGCAGAAGCGATCCCCACCATTCGTTCGTCGATAGGAGGTACGGTTCTCGAGATACGAGCACCAAGGAGGGAGTTGAGTCCTGACCGTGACATGAGTAAGATGTGCGAATTCCAAGTGCTGATCGAAGATGCTGACAACAAAAGGAAACTCCACCGAGATACCCGTGAGCAACGCAGGGCCAACCGGAGACCCACCACCGTAGGGACCTCAACGATATTCGAGTCGGATGGGTATACCAACTACGGAAGGATAAACTAGACACCGAACACACTAAGTTTCCCCTGGAAATCACTGGCACCAATTACGTTCTTGAGTCCGGCCCAGCCACCCAGTTCCTGAGTCCGGCCCTGCCGCCTAGACTTCCTGGCGACTAGAGATATTGCCGACCAAGCTCCTACCGAGACTCATCTTTGTGCAGAATAAGCTCACACCGAAGCTTATCTTGTAAACCGAATATTGACGAAAGAACTATAATAGTTTTATTCTTTGTTTATGTTATAAATTATCTGAGACATGTATTTTGATCATTCCATTTTTGTCACTTGTAACCTGCATTTTCAATTTTCATTAAAAGCATCGAGTAAAGTAAATCTTTAATTGTGCGAAAAAGGTGAACGTTGAAAAAGAGTTATTCAACACAAAATTGGTTTCAAACAACGAGTAGTGCTTTCCGAACCAAGGGCTGTGAAGGCCTATCGTAACTGGCGCAGTCGGAGACGGATTTTGAAAAACCCAAATTCAAAAACCACTACCAGGAAAAATCCCAGAAGACGAGTTGACATAGTGTGGAGAAAACTGCAATCAGGAAGATCCAATAGTGTTTAAACAAATCTGCTGAAAATTTCCAAAAGACTTTAGTTTCTACAAGTGTGGACAGCATTCCATTCATCTTGCAGAGACGGGGTGAGAATCTGAATATCCAGCAACAGGAACGAATCAGAGGACCACTGACAACCATTCGAAGGACAGTACATCCCAAGATTGGTTTAGGATTAAGAAAAAGAAGAAACAGGGTGAGAATCTGAATATCCAGCAACAGGAACGAATCAGAGGACCACTGACAACCATCCGGAGGACAGCATCCCCAAGATTGGTTTAGAATTAAGAAGAAACAAGAAAACTTAGCCGTAAGTCACTCTCATTCCTACAACCATTTCCCTTCCCTACACTAAGAAATATTTTCTCTTGTAAATATTAATTTAAATTTTTTATGTTTAACGCATTTAGGGATATTTCACAAATAAATCGTGAATTACGTCAACAAAGAGCTATTCTAGGAGAACAAAATTTAAAAAAAAATTTTTTTTTAAATTTAAATTTAAAAATTTAAGGTTAAATTAATTACAACAATAAGACTCTTTTTGGATATTATACCAAATTTTTCTGGTGATCCTTGTGAATTAAATAATTTTTGTGCTGCTTGTGATGAGACTTTTTTACAATATAATGCACAACCTGAATTTATAAAAAAAAAGAATTCTCAGTGGAATAATAAGTAAATTGAAAGGAAAAGCCTTGACTTTGATTTCAAGTAGAAATGAACTTACTACATGGGCACAGATAAAGGACTTATTAAGAATTTCATCTTCAGACCAAAGATCTTTCACTTGTCTTTTACAATAACTCCATTCTTTAAGACCAAATATAAAAGAAAATTCATATAATTTCGGTATTAGATGTCAGTATTTTAGAAGTTTAATTTTTTCATGTATCAATAATGATAATACACTCACAGAAAAATTACTTTTGATAACATTTTTGAAATATTTACCTGCTATGATTCAGACAGCAGTTAGATTGAAAAACCCCAACAATTTGGAAGAAGCCTTAAATTTTGTTATTGAAGAAGAAAATTTCTTAAGCTTAGTAAACGATGGAAAAAGAAATCAATTTCAATCAATTCCCCAACCAAGTTACGAAATACCATTGCCTGCTCAAAAACCACAAAATTATATGCCACAATATAATTTTATGAATCAACAAAAAAATTCAAAATTCCCTCAACCAAGTTTTAACCAAAATAGAAATTTTTCTTATCAAAATTTTCCAAATCAGAATTTTTCGAATCAAAACCGTTTTCTCAATCAAAATTTCTCAAACCAGAATCGTAATTTTCCTAGTCAACCAATACAAACTCAAATAAGACAAATGCGCCAAAGGTTTTTCACCAATCAACAGGTATTCGGAAAACTGAATAATCCAAATGTTTGGAAACCCAAGAATCAAACACCTCAAAGTAAACCAATACCAATGTCTACAGTAACTAGAAATGTGAATACTTCTTTGTACCCACAGCAAAGACAGTTTTTCCAACCCCAATCTAGACCAACTTTTATTTTGAAGAAATTCATCAATAATGAACCTCAATATGAAAATGAAAATAATTTTGAACCTCATTATCAAAATAAAAATTATTTCGAAGATTCATATGAACAGACAGACCCATTGCATCTTATTAATGAAGATTATCAGTATCTATTCGAAAAGATCCACAAAATAATGAAACAGATCAATTTGACGAACACAGTCATGAAAGCAAAACACAAAATTTCGAAAACCCAGATCAAAATTTTCCTGCATTAGCCTCTGGAATGGAGAAAACTTAGAAATGTATGACACAGATCAAAGAAAATCGCCTTTTGTTACAATTTCAATTCCAAATTCTTCTACATATGAAGAATGTGATTTTTTGAAAATAAAATCCGACGAAAATAATATTTTAAAAAACACGAACATTCCAAAAATTAGTGATTTTCCAATAAGAGTTGAAGAAAATAATATTTCTAAAATTGTTGATGATACGGACAAACCATTAGAACCAATTAGAAATTTCAAAAATATTCAAACCAATAATAAGTATAAAAATTATGAAATTGAACATTGTTTTTCATACCCAGCCTTTAGAAAAGAATTCGTAACGCAGAATTTTGGTAAATCCAAAATAATGTTCTTGCACGAATACAGTAGACCACCTGAAATACAAACTTTACATCACAAATCAGGTAGACCTCCTAAAAATAAAATCTTAGGTCACATTCCAGGTAGACCTCCTGAAAATAAAATCTTAGGTCACATTCCAGATAGACCTGAAAATAAAATTTTAGGTCACATTCCAAGGGGACCTCCTGAATAATGAAAGCACTATCGTAACTTTATTTCTCATTTGAAAATATTAGTAAGCTTTAGAGTTTTAATTTTTATTTTATATATGCCTTCATTATTCACATTTTCCGAATTAACAACATGAAAATTATTTTTTTAAATAACTCAAGATAAAATAATAAGAATAAATTCAAAAATACTTATATGTTCAAATATACTTAAAAATATTGAAAAAGAAAATAAACAAATTGACAAAATTAATTATCATATTTACAAAACTAACTCTAGAATCACTTAAAGTATACGCCTAATCCAAGAAAATTGAAAGACATAGAAAAATTTCCCATTCCAAAAACCAATAAGAAATTGAAAGTTTTTTAGGTATGATAGGATTCTATAGAAAATTCATAAATGATCTTGCAAAAATAACAAAACCCTTACCCCAATGCTTAAAAAAAAGAAGAAAAAAAAAAGTGAATACTCTCAAGAATTTTTACATGTATTTGAAACTTGTGAAAAACTTCTATGCAATGAACGACAACCTAATGAATTTGAGTTTCAACCTATTCCTATAGGAACCAAACCTTTTGAAAGAATTCATATAGATGCTCTTTCTATCTCGAAAGAAAAATTCTTAACAGTAATTGATACATTTTCAAAACTTGCACAAGCATGCCCTATACCAGGAATAAACGGAATCAATATTATTGGCGGATTTTTAACTTTTATTTCACACTATGGAATACCACACACAATAATATGTGATGGAGGATCTGAATTTGATAATCAGAACTTTAAAGATTATTGTAAATTACATAAAATAAATATTCATTTTACCACACCCAAAAATCCAAATTCGAATAGTTATATTGAAAGGTTTCACTCAACCATAATTGAACATGTTAGAACTCAGATAAGACAAAATCCATCTCAATCTTTACAAAATTTAATGAAATACTCAATATTACATTATAATAATTGTATTCATTCTTCTACTGGATACACACCATTTGAAGTAATTTCTGGACATCTCTCTTCAAAAGATCCATTTGACATATCTGAAAAAGACATAATATCAAAGTATGTTCAAAATCATAAAGAAACAATAAATAAAAAATTTGAACAAACCAATGAAGAATTAAATATTCGAAAAAAATGAAAAAATTGAAAATTAATAAAAAAGAGACCCCATTTTAACAAAAATGATACAGTTTATCACAAGGAACAAACTCGGGCAAATTGGGCCCCCGTTTTACAATATTCAACCTTGCCCAAAACAAAAAAAAGGACTGAAACATCAAAATATTCCAAAATTTAAAATAAAGAAAGCAAAAAAAAATTAATTTAATTTACGATGAAATTATATCTCTTAAATTTTTAATGAATCCAATAAATGGATCCATTAACAAGTTAACAATCCTTATGCCTATAGAAATGAAAATTAACCAAAAACAAGTTATTTTTGTTATATTAAATAATTTGAAAAATGATTTAAACTTTTTTTCACATAAAGGATTCAAAATAAAATTGAACCCGAAAAAGGGTCCAGGTGAAAACAACTACTTTTCCTATACCACGCGAACTTGAATTTTCACCTGAAAATCCTGCAAACTTCCATAAATACAATGGACAGAAGAAATGTTTTTTTCGTAAAACCGATTTTGTTTAATTTATGTCGTGTTCACCTAACAATCCGCATCCCTTTCAAAGGTTGGCCCCCCTCAGTACAGGAGTCCAAACCGCCAAAGGGGGCTCTGTGAGACCCAACGAAAACAAACCACATGATCTTGGAAAACCCCCCTTGGTACGCCCGGAAAAAGATGAACTTTTAACTGGCGGTACCTGGGACGAAAAAAAAAAAAAAAAAAAATAAAAAAAAAAAAAACCAAAAAAAAAATTTTTTTTTAAAAAACCAAAAAAAATTTTTTCCCTGGGAAAAATTTTCCCCAAAAAAAAAAAAAAAACCTTAAAAAAAAAATAAAAAAAAAAAAAAAAAAAAATTTTTTTTTAAAGTTTTTAAAAAAAAAAGGAAAAAAAAAAGGTAAACCCCCAAAAAATTTAAATCCCAAAAAAAAAAAAAACCCAAAAAATTTTTTTTAAAATTTTTTTCCCTTTTTCCTTTCCCATTCAAAAAAAAAAAAAAAAATTTTTTCCCCGGGGAAAATTTAAAAATTTTAAAACCCCCCCAAAATGGCCCCAAATTTTTTTTTGGGGAAAAAAGGGGAAAAAAAAAAAACCCCCCTTGCCCCAATTCCCAAAAAAACCCCCAAAAAACCCCAAAAACCCCTTTTTTCCCCCAAATTCAGGAATTTTACAGGGGGGAAAAAACCCCAATTTTCCTTTTAAATTTTTCCCAAAGGCCCCCAAAAAAAAAAAAAACCCCAAAAAACCAAATTTATTTTGGGGGGAAAAAAAGAAAAAAAATTTCCCCCCCCCCCGGGGGGGGGGAAAAAAAATGGGTTTTAAAAAGGAAAAAAATTAATAGGAATAAATTAACCGGGGGGAAAGCCCCCCGGAAATTTTTGGGGGAAAAAAATTTTTTTAAAAAAAACCCCCCCCCCAAAAAAAAGGGAAAAAAAAAACCCCTTTTTTTTTCCCCCCCCCCAAAAAATTTTGGGGGCCCCCCAAAAAAAAAAAAAAAATTTTTTTTTTTTTTAAAAAAAGGGAAAATTTTTTTTTTTTTTAAAATTTCGTTTTTTAATTTTTTTAATTTTATGTTTTTTTGGAAAGGGTTTTGGGGGGGAACCCCCGGGGGAAAAACCCCCCCAAAAAAAAAAAAAAAACCCCCCAACACCTATAGGTACGCCGGAAAAGATGAACTTTAACCGGCGGACCTAGGACAGAAAGAAACACTCCAGAGTTCTTGGAACCCCTTTTTTGGGCTACCCCCGGGGACCGATGAGGGGAAGAAGCCTTGAAAAACCCGGGATGCGGATTGTTAGGGGAACACGACATAAATTAAAAAATAATCGAGTTTTTCAGAAAAAAAACATTTGCATTCAATGTCCCATTTATTATATGGAAGTATGCATGGATTTTCAGGTGAATACATTAAATGTTTTTGGTGGTACAGGAAAGTAGTTTTTTTCACCTGAGATCTACCATTTTTTGGTTAATTTTATATTGAATCCTTTATGTGAAGAAAACCGTTTAATCTGTTTTTTCTATTCATCCACTTCACATGGCACTTTTTTTTTCACTATATGCTGACGGGTTTTCCCTACCCTACTGAGAAGGAATTTTCATTTAGAAACCTATCGAGGGAGATTTTGGGAGGTTTCTTTCGTCACTAGGTACCGCCATTTAAATTTCATCTTTCCGGCACCTATAGGTGTTACAAGATCGATGATGGTTTGTTTATTGTGTCTCACTTGCCAGAGTTCTTGCACCTTGGTGGTTGACTACCCGTCCCGATGAGGGCCAAAGCCTGAAACCGGTATGGGATTGTTAGGTGAACACGACATAAATTAAAAACATAATCGAGCTTATCAGAAAGAACATTGATTCAAGTCCATTGATATTATATGAAGTATGCATGGATTTTCAGGTGAATATCATTCAATGTTCTTATGGTATTTGCCAGGAAAGTAGTTGTTTTTTTGAGATCTACCATTTTCTGGTTAAATTATATTGAATCCTTTATGTGAAGAAACCGTTTAATCTGATTTTTCTATTCATTCCACTTCACATGGCACTTTCTTTCACTATATGCTAGACGGCTTCCCAATTCCTACTGAGAAGGAATCTTTCATTTAGAAACCTATCGAGGTGGGAGATTTCGAGTGTTTCTTTTCGTCACTAGGTACCGCCAGTTAATTTCTTTTCCGGCGTACCATAGGTGCTAAAGATCGATGAGGGTTTGTTTACGTTGTGTCTCACTTCAGCCAGAGTTCTTGACCTTTGGCTTGACTACTCCGTACTGATGGGGGCCAAGAAGCCTGAAACCGGTATTGCGGGATTGTTAGTGAACACACAAATTAAACATAATCGAGCTTATCAGAAAGAAACATTTGCATTCAATGTCCATTGATATTATATGGAAGTATGCATGGATTTTCAGGTGAATATCATTCAATGTTCTGCGTGGTATTTGCCAGGAAAGTAGTTGTTTTTCACCTGAGATCTACCATTTTCTGGTTCAATTTTATATTGAATCCTTTATGTGAAGAAAACCGTTTAATTCGATTTTTCTATTCATTCCACTTCACATGGCACTTTTCTTTCATAACTGAATTAGTTGATATTAGAAATAAATTACAATTTCAAATTGAGTTTCTCAGTAAGAAAAATGCACTGAGCAATCAATCAAATTTACTCATGCAACAGGCACGAACATTGTTGTTACAAGTTGACCATTTATTACAAATTATTCGACCACATGTCATCCAAAAAAGAGGACTTATAAACTTAGGTGGAAAAATACATAAATGGCTTTTTGGTACTTTAGACCATGAAGATGGTGAAAGAATAAATTCAATGCTCAAATATTTGAATAAAAATGATCAATTAATTCGAGATGAACTGAATGAACAACTTCTTTCGCGAAAGAAATGATGTCAAAAACAAATAAAACCCTTTACCAAATTAAATTCAATGTTTTCAACTGATAAAAACATTTCAAAATCAAGTTAATGAAATCAATGCTTTACATCTGATAATAGACTCTCTAATAACTTTTCAAAGTCAACTAGACCAAATTATTAATGCTATTACTTTTGCAAATATTAATAAGGTTCACCCACTTTTCTCTCTCTGACTAATTTATATTCAATTATCAACAAAATGAATATTCTTTATTCTCAAAATCAGTTGGTTAGGTTTAAAAATCAACATAGTTATTATAATTTCTTAGGAATACAAACAGTATTTACTGAAGAGAAAATAATTTTTCTTATCCATTTTCCAATATTGAAACCTATTTTTTTCAAAACCTATTTTATTTACCCCATACCTATCCAAAACAAAATTATATTACCCTCAAAACCTTACCTTATCCTCAATGAGAGTGAAGAGCTTTACCAGTATGAAGAAATCGAGAACACCTTCTACTGCAAGAACAACCTACAAAAAGAAGAAAATTGCGTTTTGAACAACATTATCAAGAATGAACACGCTAATTGTTCCATGTACGATGTGCACTTTGAAAAAATATTGGCAAACCAATTGACACCAGAAACAATCCTGTTTTCTACTGCAACCAACATCATCATCACTGAGAGCTGTACCATGGAAAACCACCACGAGATCCAGCCTGGGAGTTATATCATTTCCATACCTAAAAATTGTCATTTTATCATCAATGGCGAAAAATTCCAACATGGACCTGCCAAATTATCACCAACAAAAATTATCCAATTACCCTCTTTGAATTTTTCTCAATTACTTTTGAGATCAACCCCAATTTCTATTTCAAAAATGAACCTAGATGAAATCAAACATCTTACCTAAAAAATACAATCTCACCATCAGTTCCAACTTCCTAATGAGCCACAAGTTAGCTCTTTACCTGTATGGATTATTATCCTCATTTGCATTCTTTTATGCATTATTATTTCCTTTGGAGTAGCATTTTACTACAAAAATTGCTACCCATATACTCCATGGCAGTATTACCGTTCAAAGCGATGCCAACAACCAATCCATATGGAGGACATGAAGCCTGGCCAACCAGACCTACCCCAGTCTTCATCTTAAGAAGGGAGGAGTTACGTTCTTGAGTCCGGCCCAGCCACCCAGTTCCTGAGTCCGGCCCTGCCGCCTAGACTTCCTGGCGACTAGAGATATTGCCGACCAAGCTCCTACCGAGACTTATCTTTGTGCAGAATAAGCTCACACCGAAGCTTATCTTGTAAACCGAATATTGACTGAAAGAACTATAATAGTTTTATTCTTTGTTTATGTTATAAATTATCTGAGACATGTATTTTGATCATTCCATTTTTGTCACTTGTAACCTGCATTTTCAATTTTCATTAAAAGCATCGAGTAAAGTAAATCTTTAATTGTGCGAAAAAGGTGAACGTTGAAAAAGAGTTATTCAACACAAAATTGGTTTCAAACAACGAGTAGTGCTTTCCGAACCAAGGGCTGCGAAGGCACTATCGTAACTCACCGTCGACTAGAAACGAAGGCGAATCGTGAAGTTTCTCCGAGAAGGACGAGCAGCATTACCTGCACCAACCGGTTTCCGTTCCCCGCCACAACAACAGCAGTCGCCACGACCACCGCACAGATGCCAGTAGTACCAACAATAACACTGACGAGCACAGGGAGTTCGATCATGAGCAACGTGCTCACAGAGACCCCCTCGGGGGTGCAGACCGCCCCATTGCCAGTTACCACGAGCGCAGGAATGGCTCTACTGCGAGTAAAAGACTGGCGGATATCGTTTGATGGGACCACTGACCCCACCGCCTTTCTAGACTGTCTCTTGCAAGCCATGCCGGAGTTGCTACAACGAATGCCTGCGCTCTGGTTTAGGAATAACCGGACGTACTGGACCAGATGGGAAGACTTCTGCACGGCCTTCCAGGACTTCTTTTTTTCGGTCAATTACCGCATTGACCTGAAAGCGGTCATCAGTAGGAGGACCTACAGCCTACGAGAAAATACTGCAGCCTATATTACCGACCTGCACAGCCTGATTCGCCGTCATGGTGAAATCTCACAGGACCAGGAATTAAACTGGCCGTATCGCAATCTCCATCCAGAATTCCGGAGAGAAATTAGGAGAACCGATTTAAAAGACTGCAAGGGTTCGCAAAAGCTGTCTGAGAGTACGAGCTGTTGCGTGCACAAATCGAACAAGCTCAGTGGACGGTGCCACCCCCGCTTTTGGCTCCTTATCAGACCCCATCAGCTCCACCAGCGGTTACGCGACCAATTGCCCAAACAGCCGCATTACCCCCAAGGGTCCCGTTAGTCAGCCAGACACAACCCAGCACAGTCCAGTCACCCGCCAACCCGTCGAAGGAAACCGAGAAAGTTGGTGATGTGGGCAGGCACTTCAGGAGCCAATGCCAATGCCAAACGGGAAGGAGTGATGTCCCGTGATTGCCCTTGCCCACGGCCGGAAAACCATTAGGGCGCTGCCACGACTTGAGGCCCGTGCAGCCAAGCCCCCATGACGCCTCCCCCACCGTCAATATCTGTACGACCTACCGCATCTTTCCGTCAAGATTCCCGGAGGCACTGATCGACACAGGCGCCGTAATCTCCTATGTTAGCGACAGCCAATGGAAAGACCGTTACCGTCCCCGCGATGTATCACGTGGAGATACAATTTGGAGAATAGCGCTGCGAAGAGTCTTTTGGACACATATGGGGACTGTCATCAGACATGGTCCTAGGAATGAACATACTACGAAAGAGACAATTTAACCTCGACCTAGGAAGTGGTCAGATCCTGGAACAACCGTACCATTGCAATGGAAGCTCGGCCCGTAACATGCCTTCCCATTGGACTGACTGAGCCAAGGCCACCCCTGACACTAGAGACGAAGGAAGTCGTCTGGAAACCTTTCTGCAGGAAGAATTGCCGTTGTTCGAGGAGATTCACGGAGTAACGCCGTTGGTGGAACATAGCCAGTCTCCTTAATCCAGAGCCGATAAAACAGAGGTATCGACCCCAGAATGCAGGAGGTGATAAACACCGAAGTTGACAGGATGTTACATGAAAACATCATAGAACCCTCTGAGAGCCCGTGGAGCTCGCCATTAGTCATCGTGAGGAAGAAAGACGGCAAACCGAGATTCTGCATCGTCTTCCAGAAAGTCAATTCCGTCTCCATGAAGGATGCTCACCCGTTGCCCTTCATCAATGCCGTCTTGGACAAGCTACGTCGCGCCCGATATATCTCCAGTATCGACTTGAAACAAGGATATTGGCAGGTAGCCCTATCCGAGGAAAGTAAACCGGTAACCGCCTTCATTGTGCCTGGCCAAGGCCTGTTCCAATTCCGAGTTATGTCGTTCGGTCTCCTCGCCGCTCCCGCTATATTTCAACGCTTGATGGACCCAATCATCGGCCCAGATTCTTCTTCGCATATCTGGACGATATCATCGTACTAGGAAGTATGTTTGAAGAGCATCTCGCTAACCTGCAGTGTTCCGTCGCCTTCGTGCTGCTAACCTACGAGTCAAACCAGAGAAATGCCAGTTTGGGAGATCACTCAAAGGCATCCGAACGGACCCCGAAAAAGTGGCCTCCATCGTGGAACTGACCGCTCCAACCAGCGTACGAAGCTTGAGACGCTTCCTGGGAATGGCATCGTGGTACCGGCGATTCGTGCCAGCATTCTCTGAGGTAGCAGCACCGTTGCACCATATGCTGAAGAAGAACCGCCACTGGCACTGGGCACCCGAACAAGAGGAAGCTTTCCAGAAGCTTAAAGCTTGCCTAACACAGTGCTGTGCCGAGCACTGACGGAAAGTGCTTCGAGCACTAAGCACTCTTGAAAAGTGCTTCGGAATCTCGAGCACTAAGCACTTTTATTTACAAAATGCTCGCGATTACTAAGCACTTTCAAAAAGTAATTCGACATGGCGAGCACTAAGCACTTTTCAAAAGGATGATACTGTAACGTAAATAAACTTAACTTGGTTTCATTAATTTATTTCACACTTAAATTAACAACTTAATTTATATTACGCCACTGTATAGCTCGATCGTATGGGCTCGTTCAGACTGACCTCTGAGACTTGAGGGTTGCCTATTTATCTCCGTTACGGAATTCCCGATCTTTCGAATTCTGGAAGTTGGCGACCAGCATGTTCCAATTGTTTCCAATATTGACCGTTGTTTTCCGCGGCAGAGCGACTGGATTGTTCTCGAATATCTCCGGGGATGACCTCATCGTTGTCGATGGCAACGCGTGAGGCGACAGGTCCGGCCTAGGTTCGTTACATTGCCCCCTTCTTAAAGACATTTCGTCCCGAAATTTCATCCTTGGAGTGTGACGATATCTGCATGACTCCCCATATCTGCACCGTGAAGTTCGATGGAAGTAACACTCCACGGTCTTCATGATCGGTCGTGGAAGAGGGTTACAGCAAACCAAAATCTTGACGCCGCTGGATCTGAATATCGCCTTCAGCATACTTCTTATGACTCTCCAGTCCAACCCATCAATACCACAGGACAATTTTGGAATTGCTAGATCCACCAGATTCTGGTCCAGTTTGGTGAGACTCTTCCAGACATCTTCATAGGACGGTTTATCTTGGGAATGCCTCTTGGTAACTAGGTAGTAGATGTTTTCTGGCCTTTCTTCAACTGTAGCACCCCACCAACTTCTGGATTCTGCTCCCGCAGTGTTTGGAGTTGACCAAATTTCTTGGAGAACACTACGGCGATGCCCCTGGACATTCGAAGATCTTCTGCCACACAGTGCGCTAGTGCGTAGTCAGCAGGCACCTCGAAAAGGTCTCGTGACTCCTCTCTAGTAACCCCATGTAGAACTTTCTGCCCGTTTGAATACAAGGACATAAACTTCTCGAACGTCATATCATCCTCCGGTGGCTGGGTGAGGGTGCGAACTTGGTCATGGTTTCCAGCGTAAGGGGCCAACCTGTTGAAATGGACGACCCTTGGTTTCCCTCGGGGTGGCTTATGGATTCGGTACACAAGGTCGTTTATCCTTTTCACGATTTTATACGGGCCTTCCCACGAGTTCCGCAACTTTGGTGATAGTCCACGACGACGTTTGGGGTTGTACAGCCAAACCAGGTCATCAACCTTAAACCCTCCAGCGTCGGCCTTGATGTCATAGGTCTTCTTCATTTTATCGCTGGCACTCTGGATGTTCAACCGGACTCGTTCATGGATGTCGTCCATTCTCTGCCGAAGTTTGCTGACGTAGTCCTCTCCCGCAGTGTCTTGTCCTGGCGGTATCCCAAACTTCAGGTCACAAGGCAGTCTCAGTTCTCGGCCCATTATAATACTAGCAGGAGTTTGACCGGTTGATTCGTGTACGATCGATAGGCCATCAGGAACAAATGAAGATACTGGTCCCAGTCTCTTTGATGGTCAGAGACAACCTTGGACAAGTGGCGGTTGATCGTCCTGTTCATCCGTTCGACCATTCCATCGGACTGCGGATGTAGGGCCGTGGTTCTTGTCTTGCGGATGTTCAGCAAGAGACATATTTCTTGGAACAGGTTGGATTCGAAATTTCTGCCTTGATCCGAGTGCAGCTCCATTGGAATACCGAATCGACATATCCACTCTTTCACCAAGACGTCGGCGACGGTGATGGCTTCCTGGTTGGGCAGGGCGTAGGCCTCCGCCCATTTACTGAAGTAGTCCATTGCCACAAGGGTGTATTTATTCCCGTGGTCGGATACGGGAAACGGACCGGCGATGTCAATGGCGATTCTCTCGAACGGGCTGCCTACGTTGTACTGACGCATCGGGGCCTTGGGTCGTATTCGAGGTCCATTGCTAGCAGCGCATACAGCGCACTTTCTGCACCAGTCCTGGACGTCAGCTTGACAATTGGTCCAGTAAAACCGTTGCCTCACTTTCTGCAGGGTCTTCGTCACTCCCAGATGTCCTCCAGCGACTCCATCATGGATTTCCCGCAGCACTTCCTCTCTTCTGTTCCTGGGAACAATTATTTGGCGTCTGTCTTCCCCACGAATATCGGCCTCCAGCACACGTTTCAGGATCCCATTGTCCAGAATAAGAGAGTTCCATTGTGCCCAATAGGACTTAACAGCCGGCGAGTAACCTGCGACTTCCTGCCATGATGGTCTTCGATTGCCCTTCTTCCAGCTGACAACTAAGCCAAGGTCGGGGTCTTTCTCTTGGTCTTTCTGGATCTTGCTTTCATTCCAGTTGTCATCCATTGCCGCGGTTCTACAAAGTGTTGCTTCTTTCTCTTCTGCTCGTCGGCAATGTGAGCAATCATCTGGACATGGTCTTCGCAACAAGGCATCTGCATTCTTATGGCTAGTTCCGGCTCGATGTTCGATCTCGAAATAGAATTCTTGGAGTCTCTCGATCCAACGTGCTACTTGACCCTCAGGATTTTTGAACTGTAAGAGCCATTTGAGAGCTGCATGGTCAGTTCTCAACAGGAATCTTCTTCCATACACGTACTTGTAGAAGTGCTCCACTCCCTTTACAACAGCTAACAGCTCTCGCCTGGTGACACAGTAATTGCGCTCTGGTTTGCTAAGCGTCTTGCTGAAATAACCAATGACCTTTTCCTGTCCCTCCTGGATCTGGGATAGGACAGCTCCAAGTCCCACGTTGCTGGCGTCCGTATCCAAAATGAATTTCCCTTTGGGTAGGGGATAGCTCAGTATAGGTGCGTTGATCAAAGCTCCTTTCAGCTTCCTGAATGAGTCTTGACATTCTTCGGACCACTGGAACTTTGTTTGGCCTTCCGTGAGCCTGGTCAGTGGTTTAGCGATGTTGGCGAATCCCAGCACATATCGGCGATAGTATGTGCATAAACCAAGGAAACTTCGAAGTTGGTGAATGTCTTTTGGGATGGGCCAATCCTTAACAGCTTTGATCTTCTGGTCATCCACTGCTACTCCTTCCCCAGAGACAACGTGGCCGAGGTATCGTACTTCTTTTTGGAACAGATGGCATTTCTTAGGGCTCAGCTTCAATCCGGAGTTCCTCAGTCGCAGGAATACTTCCTCCAAGTTTTTCACGTGGTCCTCGAACGATCTGCCGACCACAATAATGTCGTCGAGATACACTAGACACGTGTTCCATGAGAGTCCCTTCAGCACTGTCTCCATCAATCTTTCGAATGTGGCGGGAGCATTACAGAGCCCGAATGGCATAACGGTGAACTGCCACAATCCTGAGCCGATGGTAAAAGCAGTCTTTTCTCGATCTTCCTGAGCGAGTTCTACTTGCCAGTATCCACTCTTCAGATCAAGGGTCGAGAAAATCGTGGAACCAGCCAACGTGTCTAGGGTGTCATCTATTCTCGGGAGAGGGTAACTGTCCTTCTTCGTGACATTATTAAGTTGGCGATAGTCTACACAAAAGCGTGTCGATCCATCCTTTTTCTTCACCAGTACGACTGGAGAGGACCAGGGACTGTCAGATGGTTCGATAACTCCTTCTTTTCCCATATCGCTGACTATTTTGTCAGCCTCTTCCTTCTTGGCAAGAGGAAGTCTTCTTGCTGATTGCCGGATCGGTCGGGCACCCCAGTATCAATCTTGTGCTGGACCACATTAGTTCGACCCCCTTTTCCTTGTCCGGTATCGAAGATGTCTTGGTACTTTTTGACTAAATCTCTTAGTTTGGGCTGTTGAGCTGGTTTTATGTCTTTGGAAGAGGTGGCAACTAATTTTTCTAGTTCTGTGGGCAAGTTGTTGGGTTGGCTAATCGTACCTCGTACACTCCGGATCACTGAGGAAACTGACGAGCAGTGCCCCAATATTGTTCCTTTCTTCAAGGTCACTGGAAAATAATTGACATTCATGACCCTTACCGGCACAAATTTGTCAGCACGCAACAAGGTCTTCCCTAGTGCAATCCCTCGTCCAATTTTCTCATCATGAAGTTTGGGCTCGAACATCACCACGTCTCCACTGCTCGCACTCCCGTCCAGGCGAGCCTCCAGAATGGTTTCAGCCCTCTAAGGTACGCTTACATCTTCAGCCAACAACACACGGATCAACTCTTCACTTCTCCCATGAAGCACCAGCTCTTCTCCGTTGACACGTAGGACGCCGTCTTTGAAATCTAATTCAAACCCTCTGGAATTCATGATGTCCATTCCAACGATTGCATCGTCTTCGATGTCCGCTACAAGTGCCTGATGTTTCACTTTAGTGCTGCCCAAAATAATTTCAATCGGTAGCTCGCCATATACAGTAGCTGGCTCCCCTGTTGCTGTGCGTAGCTTCCAAGTTGTCGGTTCAATCCGTTCCGGTGTTCTGGCAAAGGAAGGCCCGAGAATTGTCCTAGTCGCACCTGTATCTAGCAGCATGGTGCAAGGCTCATTATTGATGAGACCGTCTACGAAGACACCTTTGTTCTGTCGTTGAAGGATAGCGACATATGCGTTGTTAACCAGGGCTTGCCGGACACATGCCGACGATTGCCCCTTCTCGTCGACCTTCTTTGGTTTTCCTGCATCGGAGTCGATGAATGTTGGACATTTGCTACGCACATGTCCAATTTTTCCACAATTCCAGCATCTTATCTGTCTTTTCTCAGGCAACACTTCCTTCATCACTTTCCTTATGGCAGCTTCCAAATTAGCAGGCTCCTGTGAGTCTTCCTCAATCATTCGGACTTTACTCTGGCTTTTGCAAGATTGTTTCGCTGCCTCGAATTCCAAAGCGCGTGCCAGTGCGTCTACGAGATGTGTTGGACGAGCTAGTGTCAATGCTTGTCTGGTTTCTTGGTCACGGAGTCCATCCAAGAATGCCTGAACCGCTAATCGCTCCATTACATTTTCCGGTGTGGCTGGATATGCAAGACGAACCAAGCGTGCAATGTCAGCTTCGAATTCTTGTAAGGATTCGCCCGATTTCTGGCAGCGATTTTTCAGCTGGGAGTGGTATACGTGTTCCAAATGGGCGTGGCCATATCGTAATTCTAGATGTTTAATCAGCTGATCATAGTCCTCCTGTTCTTGGGCGGTGAGAGTTTGTAGAATATTTGTCGCTTCTCCACGTAATGCAAGTGTCAGTGCTACAGCTCTTTCCCCTGCATTCCATTCGTTTGCTTTGGCCGCTGCTTCAAACTGCCGGCGGTAATTTGCCCATGGAGTTTTTCCGTCGAACTGAGGCGGCTTCATGGAAAGCTTCCCTATTTCTGAAATGATCTTGACATCTTTTATACCCTCTTGAACTTTATCCAAGTTCAAACTCAAGTCCAGCATTGCATTTTCGTTAACCATCTCTGTGGAGGGCGCACTATTAATTCGTTTTTCCAGCTTACTGATCGTTTCCTTTATTTTGTCCATTTCTGCCTCGACCCCATCTTTGATTTTATCTACCTCCGTGTTCATTTGCTCCCTAATTTTATCTATCTCTGTCTCAACGGTTCTCATTCTTTCTTCTAGAAAATTAGCCACACCACACAATTCTTTTTTTAGGCCTTCTGTGTTTTCCAGAAACTTCTCTTCCAGGCTTCTTGCATTTTCTTTCCAGGCTTCTTGAATTTTCTAGAAGCCTTCTCTTCCAGATTTATAGAATTTCCTTGAAGCTTCTCTTCCAGATTTCTAGAATTTTCTTCAAGCTTCTCTTCAGATTTCTAGCATTCTCTTCCAGGCTTCTTGAATTTTCTAGAAGCTTCTCTTCAGATTTCTCGAATTTTGTTGCAGTTCTTCTTTCACGGATTTAGTAGTTTCTTCGAGTTTATTCATTACCAAACTTAAATCGCCTCCGGGAACTTCGAATAAAAATGTTTCGGGGTCCTCACCTTCTTGTATAAGTCCTTCTGCAAGTCTTTCCTGGAGTACTTGCTTTTTACCTGTTATTTCCAGTTCCCTTTCCTCCAATTCCTGTTTCAATTCCGCTACCTTCAAATCCGCAAGGCGCACTTTTCTTGAACACATTTTGTCTTTGCCGAGGTATCAGTCTGTTTTACACGAAAAGTTTATCAGTTTGTTAAAAATTCACTTCGCGAATTCTTTTCCACGGGCCACCAGTCTATTGTCTGTTTCACGCGAACATTTCTTTTGAAAAAAAGGTCTATCAATTTATTTTTCTGACTATCCACTCCACGATCACTTGTTTATTTTCAAAATCTCGCTTCCGACACCAATTGTAACGTAAATAAACTTAACTTGGTTTCATTAATTTATTTCACACTTAAATTTACAACTTAATTTATATTACGCCACTGTATAGCTCGATCGTATGGGCTCGTTCAGACTGACCTCTGAGACTTGAGGGTTGCCTATTTATCTCCGTTACGGAATTCCCGATCTTTCGAATTCTGGCAGTTGGCGACCAGCATGTTCCAATTGTTTCCAATATTGACCGTTGTTTTCCGCGGCAGAGCGACTGGATTGTTCTCGAATATCTCCGGGGATGACCTCATCGTTGTCGATGGCAACGCGTGAGGCGACAGGTCCGGCCTAGGTTCGTTACAATACTGTTATACACTTGAATTACTTCTTGACATGGTTCTTGTATGTATTGTAGATTAATCACGTCAAATTCAACAAAACGGCCTATGATGTTGAACGCAATGCCTCGCCTATGATTCATTATTTATAAGTGTGGATTCAAATGAACTAATGTGGTGGAGGTGGAATTGAACTCGCATGATTATTATTGATATCATTTAATATAAATGAAAATATATTTCCAACAGAATACAGAAAAACATAACGTCAATTCTTTAACAAACTAAATGTTACACATCAATCGAATAAAGTAGAAGTTTGTTTTGTCTTGAAAATATTTCTGTAATACGATAATTCCTCTTTGAATATCTGTGATTCTTTTTCATTACGTTCACCTTGAATGTGTGGGTCGGATATAGATGTTTTGTCAACTTGATTTGGTATATCATTCGAGAGGTTTTTCAGTGATATTCTACACCTGACCAATTAAGTCGAAGTGAAGGCAATAAAAAAAACACAGAAATTCACCAAGGAAATATTCAATTTGAAGAAGATATCCAAAACAAAATAATTTTTGTTATTTTCTTTCATACATATCCTTTGAATGGCCCTCTGAATCGAACTCAATGTCAACTACTAACAAGCCATACAAAGTGAATGAAATTCTGTCAAAAGAACATACAGGAGTGGTCAACTTTCTGACACGCCCTGTAAGTTTTTCTTTAATATCTTGTTTTCATAAACCAACCTGAAGCAAATCTAGTCAGATATTGAATCCTGAAATCAGAATTATATTTCGAGTCAAGAATTCGTTTATTTAATTTTTGAGTAAACCCTCAACAAATAAAATTTTTTCTTGTGAAGGATTAATATTCAATATCACTCACACATTTGAGAGAATGAGAACCATATTCGTTGTTCAATACCCTGTGTTTCTGAAAGTAGACAAAGAATTGAGTTGTGTCAATGGATATTATTGTTCAAGAAGTCGACAACTGCATCATAAGAAAAATTTGGGAAATTTCTCTGTAGCCCAATTCTCCATAAGTCGCCTTGACCTTCACTTTTCAATGCAGCGATAAAATATTATTTTATAGAACTACCCTACTGCGTACTGCGCCAAGTCCTGACACACTTTGCAACATTCAAAACAAGACTGTGATCTGTAGTGGATGCATATGGAAGCGATCAAGAGTTCGTCTTGAGTGGGGGTGCTACGATACCGGACACGTTTTCATGTTTTGACAAGTAGTAATTACGAAAGGCTTAGTGCTTAGTAATCCCGAAAAGTGCTCCCGAGCACTGCAGTGCTCGGGAGCACTTAAGTGCTTGGGAGCACTTTTCGGGATTACTAAGCACTAAGCCTTTTCGTAAAATGATCGAAGCACTAAGCACTAAGCACTGGTTCAAAAAAGTGCTCGGGAGCACAGTGCTTACGAGCACAAAAGTGCTCTAAGTGCTTTCACGAGCACTAAGCACATTGCTTTGGGACAGCTCTGGCCTAACATAAGCCCCGGTTCTCACCTGTCCCGACTTTAATAAGCCGTTCACCATGCAGATAGATGCTTCGGACCAAGGAGTGGTCCTGACTCAAACCACTGGCGACAGAGAACACGCCATAGCGTATGCCAGTCGGCCCCTAACCTCCGCAGAGAAGGCATATTCCGTAACAGAGAAGGAATGCCTAGATATCGTATGTGGAATCGAGAAACTGCGCCCCTACCTGGAAGGATACCACTTCACGGTAATCACCGATCACCGTTGGCTTCACTCGATCAAAAGCCCTGCAGGACGTCTCGCCTGATGGAGCATGTTCCTGCAATATGATTGGAATCGTAATGCTCGAAGGCACGTCCATTGACGCACGCTCCTGCACACACTACTCCCATCAACCCATCCCAAGGGAAGGCACCTAGCTTTCGCCCTATCCTTCTCCCAGGATTTAGGCATCTAGGGGATACAGTTACGCTGTATCACCATGCTAAGTAATCCTAGCTACCGTTATAGCTCAGCCACGGTGGGGCCGCTTGATACAACAAGCTACTAGCTATGGGATGTCAGTACCCGAGCGGGTTAATGCACCGCTCCCCGCCGAGTCAGCAGGGAATACAATCACCTCAACCCATAGGTCTCTACCGAATTACGGTATTGTTTTCCATTGGTCCACTATCTAGCACCACGCCCCCCAGAGTCCAACGCCATGTGGAGAGGCACCGGTGGAGCTATCCTCCTCCCCCAGGGTACCCATGTTAACAAGACTCCTCCTGTCAGCGTTTGATGGGTCACCGCCATATCAGACTTTCGACCTGATATTACTCGTGTGAACGTGTGACGAGTAACCGTTCGAGTGAGAGTTCGCCTGAGCTACTAAGCATTCTACCATGTTACCGAGAGAGGGACCTGGACTTTACCCAGAGGTATCTGGGATCATCGCAGATACTCCCCTATCAACGGCCTAGTCACATGGTGGGGCTAGGCCTGATGTTCCTGCAACAGTATGACTTCAAGGTTAAATACCGCAGAGGAGAGTTTAAACAATGTAGCAGACGCCCTGTCCAGAGATCCTTGAAGAAATGACCGCCGTCGAACCGATGGTCAACTGCGCTTGGTACGAGAAGAAGGACATGCGAAAAAGTCCCGAAGCCTTCCCAGATTATTGCATCGGAGAGGATCACTTATACCGCCACTTCTGGGACTCCAACGACCTCACGGAGCCCGAACTTTTCGATCCAAGGAAACTGTGTGTCCCCCAAGCCGACAAGGGGCAGCATACTGCATGAGATGCACGACGCACCCACCGCAGGACACATGGGAATTGCAAAAACTATAGCAAGGATTGCAGCCCGATACTAGTGACCAGGCATGTTCCGTAACGTTGCCAAGTATGTCAGATGTTGCGATTCCTGCCAGAGATATAAAAGCCATCCCAGATGAAGCCAGCAGGCAAAATTCAACCTTTGTCTAACCATCAACCCTGAGAATGCGTCAGTACCGATCTAGTTAAATATGTTCCTCGTCGTATTCCAAAACCGATTCACGAAATGAGTACAGTGTCGGCCTATCCGTAAGGCTACTGCTAAGGCCGTCATCCAAGCTCTCTATAAAGAGATCATTACCCAAAAAAACAACATGAGGACAATTTCTCAGAAATAACTCTTCTCAGCAGATATTATACTTTTGTCATAGCTCATCATAGTGTTTGGTGAATGTTTGTGAGGGATATCCAAAATCCATGTCCCCAAGAAGACAACTGAAATCTGCTTAAAGTTGTACATCAGTAAGTTTCAGGGGCATCCATAAATTATTCCATGTAAAAATATCAAATAAATGTCCTATGGATGTCCAGAATATTCAAAAATTATCAATGAACGTCTACAGGATTACTGTGACATAGTTCACCTCACAAATTCCATTTTACATCAATTCTCGGGAATATAATGAAACACAATTCAACTGAAAACTATTTATTTTTGATCCCCAGATCTCTAATTTAAATAAGCTCAGGTAAAAAAAAAAATCTCATATAGGTCTAGGTATAAATAAAATTAGACTAACTAAATTTATCATTTTTCAAAGTCTTTCATCGATCACACTGACTCAAATTAAAACTAGTACTATCTCTACTTGAATACGACCTGTTGTATTTTAAATGACTTTTCACCAAGTGTCCACTAGCCAAAGCTGCCATTAGAGACAGCTCTCCAGCCAAAACAGCCCCACAAACAATCCTCGCAAGTTGCTTGGCATTGGCTCCAGGATTTTCTTCATTAGGCCCATTGACTCCTAACATCTTCAAACAGGCTGACTGGGCTGGTAGAACAGTGCCCCCACCGACAGTTCCTATTTCTATTGATGGCATTGTGCAGGATATGTAAAGATCTGTCCCATCATCCCCCCAGGGTTCCATGATAGTTAAGCAGTTACTACTAGATACGTTTTGAGCTGCATCTTGACCTGTGGCGATGAAAATTGCCGTTACAATGTTAGCCGCGTGTGCGTTGAAACCACCTGAAATTGATAATGACAATATACCATATATTTTTTAATTACGAATACTGATAATAAGAATAGTCTATGTGAAACCAAAACAACTGAACATCGATTTTCAAAATCGGGAACTTATGCGCCTGCGCCAAGAGAAATCCATATTTTTATCATTTCATTTCACATTGCAGAAGTATGACAAGCTTAATTCATATACTAAAAAATCCCACTATGGTAATATTACCACAAAATTGTGAATTGGCTATTGACATTGATTTTTCACGAGTCGTTCGGTATTGTATCTTTCTGCTATATTTTCAGTTCTTGTTCCATTTTGTTGTTTAAGAATGGACACGCGATAGTCAACCCGCATGTCATTCAAATGCAAATTACATTCGCTCACATTATTTTTCTGAAAAATAACATATCAAAGAGCATGTATGATACTTTGGCCCATATAATATCAAAATTTGATTTATATCGGACTTTCAATAATAAATATAATAATAAATATAAAGCCGAGAGGGGTGACAGCTTGCCGCTTCATTTTTCCTTTGGTCTCAAGGGCCGGTCCAATGAAAACGAAATTTTCACATTATATAGAACAATAAGAGTTCTGTGCCACTTGCTAGGTTATTCTTTAGGAAAATCATTCATATGAAGGTAATGATCATTTGAAAAACAGAAGGTGTCGGGGTAGGTAAACCAGAGTTAACGGCATGGGTGAATATTGGGAGATAATGATATACTATTGTCAACTAAAATATGGCGTTATCACCGCCGGCATTTTTTTGCTTATTTTTTTTTTTGTTATATTCCACATTTTTTGTAATAGGTATATAATTTCAGAAGAAACTAGCATTGGTCACCAAAAATGTGTATACGACGATATAACAGTAGAGATGTTATTCAAACAATTCATTAGTATTTTATATTCATTTAGTTTTATTATGTATGTTTTCGATCCGAACGGAAACTTATATTATATTACTATATGGTATGAAACCGTGTTCTGATGGTGATGGTGTTCTACGGCTTGGCCGCCCCGATTTTTTATTTAATTTATTTAATTTTTTATAATCTGCATTCATAGTCATAACATCTACGATATAATTAGAAAAAAAAAACAATTGAAACTATCATTGGTTACCAAGGATGTGTATATGACGATATAATCATAGAGATTATCAAATGCTGCGGTTTGGCCGCCGTGTATTTTAATTTAATTTTTTTTATAATCCTTATTCTTAGTCATACATATGTTTTATATTTCTTTGTTTTACGATTATATCTCCTGCATTATTCGAACAAAAAAAAAACTTCAATGAAATATTTTCTAAAAACCTAAAAAAAGGATGTAGTTATGAAACCGCATTTCGATGATGATGATGATGATGATGGCGTACAGCGGAAGGAATACGTTGGTAGCGAAGCTGTCAACAATGATTTTTTTGTTATATTCTATATTTTCGGTCATACTTCTATATAATTCAGATACAAAAATTCATTGAAACTATCATTGATTTCATTATTAGTGTTTTATATTACTTTGGTTTCAATATGTAATATTCGATCATAAAGAAAACTTTAGTAGATATTTTGTAATTTATCGATGATGGTGTCCTATGGAAGATGTATGGCGGCATGGCCACCGCGATTTTATCCATTCATTCTTCATTTGTTTTTATTATTGTTTATTATACTCCACAGTCTCGGTCATACTTCTACCATATAATTCATGAAAAGAGACTGAATCGAAACTAACATAGGTCAAATAATTAGTGTTTTACATTACTTTGATATTAAAATGATTGTATTATTTGATCAAAAGAAAACGAAAAGTATGTGGTTATGAAACTGTGTTTTAATGAAGATAGTGTTGTTCTATGGGATAAATATGTTGTAAGCGAATCTACCAACAAAAATGCGGCGACGTATCCGCCGCGTTTTTTTACCTTTGTATGTTTTTTAACAATTATATTCCGTATTCTCAATCCGGGATGGTATTTCATTGAAACAATTGGGTAGAATATATTTAGTGTTTGGCAAATCAAGAATGACGAAGTACGAAGTGTATGTCGAAGAATTGTGGTATCTAATATTATTCAATTTCATTAGTTTTCAGTCATATTTCCCGAATTATTATATTATATTAGAATTTTACTCAGGTTATTCGTAGATATAATCAAAGGAAATAATTTTATCGCCGCCTAATTTTTCGAATTGCTTAATTTTTTTAGTTTTTTAGAGATATTTCCTGTACCAATAAATTCACATAAAAATTTGTTAAAGTGTTTTGAAGAAACTGTCAAATTGAATTTTTTTCTATCTCCTTCCTATTTCGGTTCATTATGTAATTATCTAAGAATTTTTTAATTTTGTTATTTTTTTGGACATATCTCTTTACTATTGAATTCGGAAAGAATGTTCAACGAATATTTTTGTGGAAACAATTAAGAACGAATGTTGAAAGGAAACGATGAGAAGGCTTATGTGTTTGAGAAAATGCGTGGGCTTACGTGTGTGGGAAATCAAGAACGTCAAGAGAAAACGATGCATAGGCTTATGCGTGTGAGAAATCAGGAACGTCGAGGGAAAATTATGCATGGGCTTGCACGTATGGGAAATCAAGAACGTCGAGGAAGAATGCATTGGGGAAAATTCATAACATCGACTGTTATATCTGGTTATATATCCTAAACTAATGGACACAAAGAATAATTCTTGTAGAATTGTTAGTGGAAACAATCAAAATGAATGATTTTACTGTAACAAACTCCTTCAGCTTTTTATTTCTTCAAGAATCTAAATTATATTAAAAAAAAATTATTCATTATATAATTAGTGTACTATTGATTTCAGAGAAAATATAGGACGCATTTAACTTCAATAAAATATTTCTTTTTGTCCATAGTTATCAAGGAATTTTTTTTTTCACTTTTGTTAGTTTTTCAGTCATATGGTATTAGGAGAATTAGGAGAAAAAAATCCAGGAGACTTTTATAAACTATGTCGAAGTTGATTTTTCACTTGCATAAATTAATTTGATTATCTAAGAATTTGGAAATTTTTTCAATTTTCTCAGATTTTGGTTATATCTCCTATACTAATAAATATGGATTAACAGTTTATGAAGGTTTTTTGTTAACACTATCAAAATAAATATTTTTACTTCCATAAAATATTTCGATTTATCCCATGATTGTCTAGGGATGTTGGATTTTCATCAATATTGTTAGTTTTTTCATATTTCCCAAACTAACATCAGAGTTTTTGGTATATTTTATCGAGGGGAATAATTTTGGTCTTTTGACAATTTCAGATATTTTCAGTTGTTTATATTTTGATTTTTATTTGTTTTCCCATTTTCCGATGGATGTAGAAAAAAAATACGAAACGATAATTTTCTCCTACATTCCAGAGGCACATATTGAATCATTCAGATTCGGATTTAGTCGATTGGTTCGGGAGATATCTCTTTTCGAACCGAAACGTGTCTTTCGGAAAATCGCCGTGGAAAACCCACTTGGAATTTTCCGATCGGGCTCAATTTCAATAGGAACCTCTCTTGCCGGTAATGTATTTTTTGCGAAAATGAAATCGATCGAGTCATTTTTGCGATCTGTAAAGGTACACAATAAATGACCGGAAAAAATTTAAAAAAACCGGAAAACCCACCTTAGAGTTTTCCGATTTCCTTCATATTTTAATGGCATATTGTTTTGAGTACTATAAGATGACCAAATTTCGAGTCGATATCTCAAAGGGTTCCGGAGATATCGACTCACATCCAGACAGACAGCTTTTCCGTGGGGACCATAGTATACTCCTTATAGCCATATCGTCGTATAGCAAGCATTTTTGCACCCTCAAGTTCATTTTCCTTTCGTGTCTTGGTTTAGTTGGTTTTTGTTTTCCGTTTTTATATTATGTATTCTTATAGCTCGTAGTTGTAGTGTAAAATGTCCTCATCAAATAATATACTTTGTTTATATTATGAAGTTCTAGTTCCTATTTGTCTTTGACAATTATTTATATTTCAGGTTCCCAAAAATCAACTACATGTATTAGCAATTTGTAATATCAGATATGATAGCATGCAGAAAACACACAGAATACGCATGTTGTTTTTTCTGTATTCAAGACAATCATTGGGGTGTTGCAGCCACGAAGCCCTCCTGGCTCTGCCAATATCAACCATTTTCACAAACACACGTTTCACAAAATGAAAGTTTCAATTATTCATACCATTATGGCTGGAAACTTGACCAATGACTATAAAACATAATGGAAATGTTAACAAAATGGAGATTGATGATTTGTGGGGAAATTAGGAGAACAAAATTGATTTGGAATTCAAAAACACAAACTATTTTCTCAGTTACAGAAGATATGTTCAAACACAGTTTCTATATCAGGTTTGATTCTCGATATGCATATTTGCTTGGGAAAGGAAATATTAATGAAAAACTTTTTGTTGCTGAAATAATTGTTTGATTTTTTTTTAGAACGAAATGAAGAAAAAATAAAAAAATACTCAAAAGTATTTCTACTCATTTAGTTTATCTTTTCAATAATGGACTATTTTTTCAAAGTCGATATTGTTACGAAACATATTGTTACGCATGACAACATAACTGTTAGGGATTTCCGAAACAAACATGGAATCATTGAGATATTTCCACAAACTGACAAGCAGATGCCAGAAGCTTCTGGATGCTATATATGAGGCCGAGAGGGAGGACAGTTAGTGATTCATTCGAGTATAGTACAGTTAGGAAGAGAGATTGATTCAGATACAGTGTAGTGCACAATATTTTGGCGGTGAACTGTAATTGATTTATTAACTTGTCAGAGTACAGTGTTGTGTTGTTTTTTTTTGTGGATTGTGAATAAAAGGTTAATAATTCATTCCGTATTTTAAAAAGCAGGAACCCCAGTTTCGTAACAGTTGGTGTCAGAAGCGAGGATTTTAGTGACTAATTGAGGACACCCTACGACGAGATGGTGGCCATAATGGAAATGATCAAGCAGCAGTTTGCTGAACAAGAGAGATAAAGAAAAGCGAGTTGAGGAGAAACGACGGCAGAGAGAAAAACGAGAGGAAGAGGAACGTCGATAGAAAGGAGAAATGAGGGCAGAGAGAAAAACAAGAGGAAGAGGAACTTCGACAAAAGGAGGAGGAATGGCAACAAAGAGAAAAACAAAGGAGAAGGAACAGAAAGCATTTTTCGTCATGTCCCCGAAAACTAAGAGGCAGATAAAATCGGTGTCGAACTCAACACAGTCTGGATAACGATGGAGGGAATGCACAGTGAGATAAAAAATAAATTAGTTCGGTACGAGAAGTGAGAAAAGAAATCAGGGCAGTCCGAGAAGAAGCAAATAAAGAAGTGTAGGACGGTGCGAGAAGAACTAGAAAAGAAAGTTGCTTCACTGAAGATCCAAGACCAACGCGACAGAGTTGCCCCATCGCATAATTCCGTGAAACCTCCGACTTTTGATGGACAGTCATCATGGTCCCTGTATCGTAAACAGTTTGAAACCGTGGCAATAGCCAATGGATGGGACGGCACTCAAAGTGGCTTTGAGGGGACCTGCTTTGGCAATGTTACAGACCATCCCAGAAGACCAGCTTCGCAAGTATGACGACCTGACGAGAACAGTTGAACCAGGCACAGTTGAAATTGGTTGAAAGTCTACAGGAGTTTGAAGCAGACGCCCATAGATTTATCCAGCTTGCCTACCCAGAAGCTTCGGAAGATTTGAAACAACAGTTGGCGGTACAGATATTCCTTGACGGATTGAGAGATATTGAAATACAAAGGACCCTGAAATTAACACACTTAAGAAATGCAGTGAAGCTATTATTCGTTCTTAAGAAGTGGAAGCAGCCTTTAACACCTCAAGGCAGAAAGTAAGAGCTGTATCGATTGAAGAGGACAAAAAGTGATAGTATAAAACAGATGCTCAGCAGAATATTAGAAGAAATTAAATCCAGGGCTAATAACCAAGCAAGAGGAAAATGTGAAAATGGTTGGAGCGGACATTTCAAGAGAGACTCAGGATGAGGGTGCCACCACGCTTGTCATCACCTGCCAAGACTTCCCCACGTTTTTACTCACCTGCGAGGACAGGATCATTTTGAGAGTCCTTGGATAAGTATAGGGAAAACTAAAATTAGCCAGAATATCGGGGCGTATGCTGGCTAACGAAGCCCCCAGTCTTCAACGTTAACAGAATGAGATGAACTACCGATAGTTTGAGCATCAGTTTGGTTCGCAGCCATATCCTTGCACCAGAGAGTGCAAAAACCACTTATGCCCAATTTCGTCCTACGAACATTTACTGGAGAGAATGCACTGATACGAGGAGGCTGACATCACATTAACACTCGGAAGACTACGCATAATGGAAAGGGTTTTCGTGGCAGACATACAAGACGAGTTGATTCTTGGGATGGATCTGAAAGGTGGCTATGGATTTTCTCTCGATGGTGAGCAAAAAACTATGAAATTTGGCAGGGTAGAATTCTTTTTAACACCAGTCGAAAGAGGGCGTCCTGTGAAATTGCGGATAGCCAAAACTGTCAGAATATCTGGTTTAGCTATGAAGATCGTTGAGGCTCGATTAGAAGAAGACCAAAGATGATGTAATCGAAGAATAATCGAGCCAATGGTCCGCTCAGGTGGTACTAGTTTCCAAGAAGGATGGATCTACAAGATTCTGTGTGGATTATAATAGGAAACATAATGACGTCAGGAAGGACAGCTATCCATTACCCCGAATCGACGACACACTGACCACATTAGTTTTCACAGTTAGATTAGAAGAGCAGATACTGGCAGGTGGAGATACACGAAGACTATAAGGAAAAAACTGTGTTTACTACTGGTAGCGGACTGTATCAGTTTACCTTCGAGAGATTGATGGAGCTGATATTGCGTGAACTCAGTTGGTGTATCTTGATGATGTCATGGTTATGGGTAGAAATTTCGAAGAACATCTGGCCAACCTGTGTGAAGTTTTCGGACGTTTTAGGAGTGCCAACTTCATTGGTGGACAACATGTTCTCAAGATTTTATGTACTGATGGAGCTACATTCTGACCAAGGAAGGAATTTTGAGTCGAAGTTATTCAAGAAAATTTTCAAGGGTTTCGAATAACATTAACAGGTCTGGGACAGAGACCTTCCACTATTTCTGATAGGATACAGAGCAGCTGTCCATGATTCAACCAAGCTTACTCCAGCTAGCATCATCTTCGGAAGGAAACTTCGATTGCCCTAAGACTTGGAGTTCTGATCACCAGGCAACCCAAAGATTGAGGTGCAGGACTACGCAGACAAACTGAGGGACATCATGTTGAAAATCCACGGAACAGTTCGGAATAGATTGATATTGGCTAGCGACAAGATGAAAGCTCCTTATGATTTAAAAGCTAACTTAGGAGGATTCCAATAGATACCAAGTTTGGCTGTACAATCCACCTAGGAAGAAAGGTGTATCCCCCAAACTGACACTGTTTTAGGAAGGACCGTACGAGGTGAAGAAGAGGATCAATGACGAGTGTTACAGAATCCAGCGCAGCCCTAGGACCAGATGAAAGTTGTTCATCTGGAAAGTCTGAAGCCTTATCACGAAGAAACGATGGCCTTTGATCGGGACGATCAAAATTAGAGGGGGAGCAGTGCTATGAAAATAAATAGAGTGTACCACTGCGTGATTATCATACGCCAGATGACGTAACGATTGGGGATTTCCGAAACAAACATGGAATTATAGAGATATTTACACGAACTGAAGAAGAAGCTTCTGGATGCTACGGACGATTATATATAAGGTCGAGCGTACCGCAGAAGGAAAGTTAGTTATTTGTTTGATGAGTTGAAGTACAGTTAGTGATTTATTCCATGTCGTGCACAATATTTCAGTGGTGAACTGTAATTACGATTTATTTATTTGTCAGAGTACAATGTTTTGTTGTTTTTTTGTGGAGGGTAAATAAGCGCATAATAATTGGTTCTGTATTTTAAAAAACACGAACCCCAGTTTTGTAACAATATCAACAATTGAGAATGATAACCGAATTGTAATGCCTAGAGAAATGTAATTAGGTAATATTTGCATATTGACCTCCTAAACACAAAATCTGCATTCAAAGTTTAACAATTCCTAACGCTTCCAGAAGTGAGGTACTCCAAAGATGAAGAGTAGTATTTACCCTTTTATTTTTCCATTAAGGTTCATTTTAGCTTCTAATGCAACTGCTACATTATGAACTAACAAATATTACCTAACCAAAAATGAATGTGAATTTATAGTGATTTTGATAAACAAATCCAATTATAAGAAATTATTCAATAATGGGCAAGTTGTGTTTATTTAGCTTTTCATTCAAAAGCAAATAACAATAACCTGAACAATTTCCCAGAAATATAACATAGCAAGGTACCTCAACATTCAATGATCCATATATGCAAATTGTGAATATATTGCACTCATTCATTCAATAAAACCAAAATTATAACATGTAGCTTACTATGAATTTTGTCTGCTTTGTTGAGTTACTCGTCAGAAATAATATTTAGATGAGTGTAACTTCAATTCTGATGACAAGAATTGCAACAGAGATAGACAGCTGTTCGTATTCAAGTACTGTACATGGCCACTCCACTAAATACGATTAAAGAATTATTGGTATGAGCCATCCTTCACAACCGTTAATTTATTTCTAGAATGGCATATCTTGTTGAAATTCAATTTGGTGGGGTTACATGTGAAGAAAACAAAATTAGTTTCCTAGAGGAGAAACAAACTGAAATAAGGATTAGAATTACAAAATGTAGCAATTTCGAATAAAATTGATAGATGGGTTTGCCACAGTATAGGCGCGTTTTTATATCCACCAACTTGGTGTGGTGGAATTGTGGTGTCTCCACCAAGTCGTTTTTATATTATTGGTGGATCAACCACATTCGTTTTTATATCGACCAAATTTGTCCACATCTTGATTTTCCACCGGCTTGAAGTGAGGATGAGTTTGGTGGATAGGATTTTTTGTGAGGTTAGGTTTATGATCGAATGCTCATGTTCAGTATTTACTTCACACATATTTTTGAAACATGGCTCATTTAATGGAATCCGTTGAAATTTTTTATGTAAATCTGGAAGTTGAGGGGAAATTATAACTGTGGAATTAACAGCTAAAGAAGCGGAAAATTTTTTTACTGGTGGGTAGTGTTTGTTCATCCTTTAAAATAATTTTCCATCAAACCATGCACATTTCTTTCAACAGTTATCATAAAAATAGTATGAACGTATTTCCGACTGAAACCAAACCTGTCAGCCACAGTTCTGAAACATTCTTGATTTGCCATTATCCATAATGTCAAGAGAAATGCCTCAGTAGGCTGTACTCGGGGCTTTCCAACACTTGTTGGTAGCGACTCAAATTGGAATTCTTTTAAACTTTCTTCCACAGTTACCATCGATAATCAGAAATGAGACTTAAAAGTCCAAATCGCTATATCTAGTAATTAAATCGAAATAAATACCAATTTTTTTATGTTTTGGGGGCTTTTGTAAATATTGGAGATTATTAATTCATCATCTGATGAATCTGAAGATGATGCAGTGCATCGTTTCGCAAAAGACTACAAAACATTTCAAAAATAGAAAACAAAAGTCACAGTATATTATTTAATCTTTGATGTTGTGATACACCAACATAACCTCTAATGTGGTGGTGGAATTTAGTCCCACCAAATGGTTTTTATAAAACTGGTGGATTCCATGAAAATTACGGCATTCTCTTCCACCTCAACCACACCAAGTTGGTGGATATCAGTGTTGCCAGGAACTTGGGAATATTATCACCAGATCTGAATTTCAAAAATCACCAGAAATCACCAGCATTGGCGCGCATGCGCTAAACAGAACCAAGGTTCAATCATCATGAACGGATGTAGCATCCTATGTGTTTTTTCATATAACGCTATTTTCAGAAGATGGCGCTTGTTAGGTTGTCGTAAATAAACGGAAGAACGGGACTCATGTCATGAGAATTCTTCTTCTTTTGAAGAGCGTCAAGTCAAGAAATGTGAAACTCAAGAAGGATTTCGACTAGTAAAATAGTCGAGTTGAATCTGAGTGAATGGTTATATAACCGAGCCCAGAAAAAGAATTAGAAGAAGAAGAAATGTCAATGTTAGGTTAAGATATATAATCTACTGAAAAATTGAATTCAAATCAAATATCCAAAAATAAATAAATTAATATAATTTCTAGGTACCTACAGTTCTTTATAAAGGCAAACGTTTATGAAACAATAAAATATATCGAAAATAATAACATCAAATGAAGATAAAAACATTCTAGGAACTTGGTTAATCATCGCATTTATACAACAAATATTTACAGGTTACTTATAAATGTCTTTCGAAGAGTATTTATGCAAATGTGGCTTGATATCGGAATCATAACAATTATCATTAGTCAAATATATCTTTGAATGAAGTATTGCACTGAAAGTATCTGGCTGTAGTTTATTTCGGGTTTTAGTTTTGTTTAAACCAATTTGGCTGAAGACTCTTTCCACTACTGCACTACTATGTGGCGAACATAGTAAAACTTTCACCAAAGTTTGGGAAAGCTTCCGAATCATAACCTTTTTTAGTATTAGCTACACACGCCCAAAAGTCACTCATCTTCATAGATGTACTGATGTCTGGATTCTACAGTACCTTCCATTTCCTTTCAAGCTCATTCATTTCGGGACAGTTCTGTGAAACTGCGCATGCTCCTGATGGTTTCGGACAGTTTGTTTTGTGAACGCGAACAAACCTATCGCCAGTTCACCGAAACATTGAAAAATCACCAGAATTGTCAATTCTCACAAAAATAATCACCAAGTAACCTTGGAAGTACTGAAATCACCAGATCTGGTGATAAATCACCAGCTCTGGCAACACTGGTGGATATAAAAACGTGCCTTCTATTCTATTTTAAATCTTGGATCAGCTTCCTATCGGCGCTATACTCCAGCACCCCCCCTCTTATGTAATCATTACATTAGATAATCATCAGGGCTTTCTCCTTGGAACACAGTAGTCTTGCTCGAGGCAATCCTGTGTTCTAACATGCTTTTTACTTCACTTACAGTTACTGTTTCTGCAATGCACGTTTTTTGAAACGGCAGATAACACACACATAAATAGCTATTTTTGCAATGCACGTTATATCGAACAGCGGACATTCACACATATATCACTATTTTTGCAATGCACGTTATATCCAACGGCGGACTCTCACAACATAAATTGACTCCCGTCTCCCACATGGCATCCACGTGCCATCATTGAGAACAGCTCTCCTCCTACGTCTGCTCTCTGCCACTTCGGAGCCGGAAGTCTACAGAACTAACTCTGCTGTCAAAAGTCAAAATGTCAAATAAATATTCTAACCTTTCTGGTCAAATGCGCCAACACGAAGCAAGGATCATAAACCTAGAGAGAGAGAGAGTATTCTAACCTTATATACTTATGTCATGTGGCATTCACACAAAACACAGGCTTCTATGAAAAAAGGTATAAAATCACCGAATACTAGCAAATTGTTTAATGAGCAGAGCCATAAAAGAACAAGAAGAATGTCATGTGGCGAAATTCACAACATGCGCATACCCAACAGTTTTTGGGCGCCTGTTTGAAATAGGACAGAGTGATTTTCGTGACTTCACTTTGTTTACATGGGGTCTTATGGAGTGTTATCAACAGCGTTGCCGTTTTGTGTATAATTATCCGAATTGTGAATAATTTGAACGTCTGCGGATAATTTAGTGGATAATTCGATTTTTTATCCAGTTACGTATAATTAGAGACTATTCTAACAATTTGAAAAATATGGATTCGGGAACGATTAGAGATTTTCAATTAGGGGACAGTTTATCAACCGCCACTTGAAAAATTGAAGTGAAACCAACCAATCGTGTCATTATATTACAAGTAGATTTTTGAAGTTTGGCCATTGGCATTACTGTACATCACTGCGGGCAGGTAGTAGGTACTGGTTGTCAACAACGAACAAAATTTGTAGTTGACAGAATGACATTTGTATTTGAAATGAGAGTTGAATCTTGAATCAGTTTATAGTATTGGAAATGGTATATTTCCAAACCTTGAAATAGTGATAAATCTGTTGATGATTTTACCATTTTCCAATGCTTCAGTGGAAAGAGTTTTCAGCATGTTACAACTGACGAAAACAAATCAAAGAAACAGACTGGAAACTAATACCCTCAAATCAATATTTTTCACCAAAGAAGGTGTTTCAGATAATTATGGTTGTTTGAAATTCGAGCCATGTACAACAGTGTTGAGAACAAATTATACCTAGTCAAATTATTTGAATACATTATACCTTTCTAGAGTTCAGTATTTATTTTTTTCCTTTATAGGAGACCTATTTCTGTTTGTTATTTCAGTTTATTTATTAATATATTCTATGAAATTAATGGATGGTTTGTTTTCAACTTCTTCCTACCTACTTGAGTTATTGAACTTTTCAATATTCAGACAATTCAAGCAAACCTCACAAACACCTCATATAACCTCTCATTTTATTTATAAAGGTGAATTTTGAATTTGAACTTTACCGGGGACAGATGAGTCATCCAATAGAGCAGCTTGTTCGTTGCTACAGATTCGTCTGAAGCGGTTCGCTCTACACTTAGATGCGTTCGTTGTTTTAGTAGTAATTTGATGACTTTAACTTTTAATCCCCATAACGCATTACATTTTTTACCAGTTTTTCTCTTCAAAATCTAATGATTGACTCTATAGCTATATATTTATTATTATCCAAAATCGTACGACCGGTTTATAAACCTTGACATATGCTTAATTTAGTTTTTTCCGATTCCCAATATTTTGAACCAATTTCACTTTGATAAGTATGTTTTTTAGTTTACATTTGTAATGTATAATATCCGTATATTTACAAGTTGAGCTTGGATAATTACGTATAATTTGACTTCGGGTCATGGATAATATGAGAATTCCTGTGTGGCAACACTGGTTATCAATATTGGTAGTTAATAAAGATATGCAGCGTCCAACCCAATGTTAGTGATAAGTCCCAAAGCATGAATACAAAAACAAAAATATTAAACGAATATATTATTTTCTCTTATTCTACTGTAATGTATGAAATAAAGCCAAATGCTCTTTTTATCAAATATGTTTCTTTATGACATCATTTTGATTTACTCTACTTGTGCCAAGCGAGTCAAAAATAGTTTCAAAAAAAGTTCAACCTCATGCTCCCCCTTAAAGAATCAAATGGAATATTTGTCTGTCACTTGCATTGATAAAAATCCCCCTGCACTGAGAGAGGTGATTTACTCACTTTTCCAAATGATACCCGCTCCATTACTTCAGCTTGATTATATATGTATATATATATATATATAAAGTGGAAGGAATTATGACATAGTTCATGAGAAGCGTCAACCGTAGAACGCGTTTGTCGCCTCATCAGTACGTGGAGAGTGAAGGATGAAAACACTTGTAGAAAACGACAAATCACGAAGTCAACAAACAGATTAGCCAGCCGATTTGTGATTTCGAGGATAAGCTCAGGACCGATTTAGGAATATAATAGAGAGATCGTAACAGGAAGCGAATTTAATCCATTAAATTCCTTCCACTTTGTTTTGAACAGTCCCTGATATTACCTTTATTATATCCTGCACTCGGATGTCACGCAGGTAGCTATAGCTGCCGGGACGTGGTTGTTGCCCTGAATTCAGGGTCTGGACCTAAATCACAAATGAGCGCATTCTGTTTGTTGACCTGTTGATTTGTCGTTTCTACCAAGTGTTGTTCATCCTTGCACTTCTCCACCGTACTGATGAGGGCCGAGAGCCCGAAACACGTGTCTACGGTTGACGCTTCTCCATGAGGGCTATGTCCATTAAATTCCTTCCACTTTGTTTTTAACAGTCCCCTCGATATTACTCTCTTTCATATTTATATATATATATATATATATATATATATATATATATATATAACTTCCATCTACTTCTTCCTGATTATGAGTTCAAATGGTACTATAAAAATAGTTCATCTTTTTTTTTGGAACTAGAACTAGTGCACCCGGACACAATATATTTTTGTAGACAATTTTTGTGATAAGATTACTGAGACGGGAAACATTCTCAATTTATGATTCTCTGATTTTATGAACATCCTGTTTATATTTTCAACAAATCAATTACTGAGACATTCCGATCGGAAAAATATATCAACTTGTAACTTAGCTACAAAAACTTTGCGCTGGAGAACAAAATCCATCCTTCAATTAAGCAGCCTATGTGAAGATATGAACAAATAAAACCAATTTTATTTTATACTTTTTCTCTCCTATATCCCTCAAAGTGGTATTCCCGGTTATGTGGAGAACTGCAAACATGTTTTTCTTCATTGTGGAATTTGTGGGGTTAATTATCAATGCAAATATAAAAAAAATCAGTTTTCCATTCGATTTTTTTAGTATAACATAGGGCGCTGAAATTATGTGAATTTTAATAGAATAGAATTTATATCCCAGTATCTATTATTGCGATTACATAGTTCTCAAATGTATCCACATATATATATATATATATATATATATATATAAACAATGGAAAAACCCTAGTAGGGAGTAGGGAACAAAAATCAACATATCTTAACAATAACAAATTTAAAAAAAACTATTATTAACACATACTATTTACAAATAGAATTGGACAATTAAATTTCACTTAATGGAATAATAAGTATAATGAGAAGAAGGTTTGGGGAAAATTGTAAATAAGATCATTAATATAAATCAAAAACAAGGTTGAGCCAAGCCAGACCCCTGAGGAATGCCCCATCTCACTTTTCGCTTTTGCGATTCTGTGTTTGCTATTATAACACCAACCATTTCACACAGCCTAACTGATATTTCGCGACTTGTCAAATACGATTTGAATCAATCATGAGGTATTCCTCTCAGGCCATAGAAAAATAGTTTGTTCAAAAGGATGCTGAAGTCTACACAGTCAAACGCTTTTGACAGGTCACAAAATATTCCAAGTGTATTTAATTTTTGTTGCAAATTGGATATTATCTTAAACTGCAAGAAACAAGCCATCAACAAACTTAAAGTAGCTGAAACAACATCGTTGCAAAAAATATCTAAAATACGACACCCGAACAACCCTCTTCACAACCCTCCTAACCGCCTGTTATACCAAACTTTGAACATCCCACCAGTAGACGAGAGGATACAAGACTTTGCTAAAAAATTCAGCCTAAAACAAGGCAATATAGATATTATTAGAAGATACTGCCTCAACAGGGAACCCAACATCCAAACCATGATCAGGCATCCACACCAGTCAACATTTGAGAAAATACTGGAACTATCTCATACTCAACCCTAGGAAACAAACAAGAAGTGAATCCAACTTTCATCGAATGCTCATTTGACTTTTGTATATTTTTATTTGTGTTTTTTTTAATATTTTTACTTTGTTTAACTTTTTCTTAAATACTATACAATGTTATTGAAAAATTGTAACCATGGGCAGAAGGACCTCGGTCGATAGCCTTTTGGATCAAATTGATTCAATAAAGTACATTTATTATTATTATTATGGATATTATCTATTATGAAGAGCATTATTTGCTAATATATATATATATATATATATATATATATCTTATTGACAAGAGAATATGCAGTATCAGATGTATTCTTACGTTCACAGAAACCGAACTGTGACGTTGTTAGGATTTTATATTTCTCTAGGTATTTAACTAATTGCACTTTCACAATGTTTTCCAAAAATTTTGAGAAGACTGATAGGAGTGTAACTGGCCTGTAGTTTGATATAATCTCTTTTTCACCCTTTTCAAAAAGAGGTTTAACGACTCCAATTTTGAAGAGCTGGCGGTAAGTACTTGTGCTAAGCGAGAGATTTAATATATATATATATATATATATATATATATATATATATCAAGGGTGGAACTAAGTTATCAAGGCATTCTTTTACCAATGTAATCGGGAAATTATCGTGACCACTAGATTTCTTATCAGCCATGCTTTGAATTATTATATCATGTTCTGCGACAGAAGAAAAATGAGTTTATGTTATTGGAACTGACATTGTTAAAGAGATCTGTATGCTTTTGATCGCTGGTTACTCCAGATGAGAGATCAAAGGCCTCGTTGGTAAAAAGAGAACATAATTCTTCAGAAACCTTATTTTGATTTGTAATTGAGGTACCATTCTTCCTAATATGAACTTAACTGTGTGCGTGCTTTTTCACTCGACCCAATTATTCGTCCACAAATTTCCAAGTGGTTTTAATTTTGTTTTCAGAAACATCGATCTTTTCATTGAAATATATTTCTTTTGCTTTTTTTATAACTTTTTTTAGAGTTCTACAGTAGTTATTGACAAACTGGATTATATGTACATTTTTAGTTTCTTTTTTCATTTTTACCAAAGCTTTATAAATCGGACCAATCTATTACACGGAGCATTTTTTCCAACTTTGCTTTTAGCGAATAGTCTTTTCATTTCAAAGTGAGGGCGATTGGGGTCAGAGCAAGAAGTATCCAACTTGAGGAGTTGGCCACAGTGATCCAATATCTTTATTTCTACATTTTCCGCCGTGTACGATTCTCCAGCGTTTATGATAAAATTATCAAGAAGTGTTCTCGTTGTTTTTGTTATTCTTGTCGGTGTATCTATTGTTGTTCTTAGCCCATACTGATTCAGAATTATATCAAGTTCTTTTTTTAATGTATTTTCTGTGCGAGAATTTATATTAAAGTCCCCACCTATAACTACATATCTAAAATTGTGTTTATTGAAAATTTCATGCAATAGGTTCCCAAAAATATGTAAGAAGTTATTTTTATCACCATCAGATTATCTTTAACACCATTAGGGGTGATCTATATCCAAGACAATACATTTATTGGTTTCATCGTAAGCAGTTGCATTTTCTACTGGTATGGTCCTTAGTTTTTTCGAATGGAGCAAGTTGTGAATCCTTTCTAGTGCATATCATCACCCCACCCCACCTTGTTGAAATGTTGATCAGCAAAAATAAGAAATTGTATTAAAATTATCTAAGGCTATCAAATCTAACTCTAAGTTGTTTAACGAATGTTCTGTTAAAATAATAACATCGAAGTTACATTTTCCCCTTTGGCTAAATTCATCTAAAAAAATATTAAGTTCATCAATCTTGTTTCGTACACATTGTATATTCTGATGAAAGAAAGCAATACTGGAGTTTGATTGCTACACTTCATCAGAGTTCACTTTGTAATTGTGCATGTTCCACCTTCCCCCTCTTTTTTCTGGAATGTCGTCTATCTGCATATCTACGTTGCTTTGGGACGTGGATGGGTGATTTTTGGTTTGGTTTATAATTTTTGGAATACCTTCTATATATTCGATGGTTAAATCGATCTCACCTTTGTCTATGCACTGTCTCAACTCTTGGCATAAACATTGGAGTTACTCTTTTTCTGCCTGTGATTTGTCTTCTTTGATTGTGACATCCTTGTAAAAGGTGGTTGATCTCAATAACATCCTTTCACGTAGTAGTAATTTGCGAATCAGGCTACTCTCAAAATAAACTTTCAACGGTCTTGTATTATCAGGATTAACGTTTCCAGCCTGTGCATATCTATGATGTGGTATTTTGGTTCCTCCCGAACGTTTTTTTTTAAGGATTCAACTATATCAATGGCTATTGTTCCATCTTCTTCGGGACCAGTTTCAGTAACTCCGAAAAAAAATCAGTTTTTTTCCCTATTTAGATTATCAATTGGATAGATTTTTGAATTCAGCGACCTTGGCTTGGAGTTGGCTCACCAATTCTTGCAGTCCATTAGTCCTTCATGTTAGTTTAGCACTGTTCAATTATTGTTTCATGCGAGGCTAGTCTTTGTTCATGATTTTCCAGATTATTGTTAATTTTTTTCATGTCTTTTCGAAGACTTAGTTTTTTAATTTTTTATTTCTGACATGTCTTCTGCTATTTCTTTTTGTGACCCTACTAATGTCGTCTGGGTCATGGAAAGTTCATTAAGTATTACCTGAAATTGATCTGCTGTGCTTAAGTGCGAATTTACACGATCCAATAAAATTTATCAATAAATTGAACAATAAAATTGACCAATATGGGTTATATTTACATCTGACAATTTATTGGTAAATTTTGGCAACAGTTTTTACTCAGGAATACCAACATACTGACAAGAAATGGTTCAACTATAGGAAAAGTTCCGAATATTATTCAATAGCTTATTGAATTGACTCTGATCCATGCTTAAATATCGTTTGAATTGATAAGGATCTGCACTCAGGAATTTTTCGTGAACTAAAGTTTCCTTTCCCTCTTTTCTCAATCCAAGATCTAATCCACCATCTTCTACATATCTGTCTTTTATATTCAGCAATGCACATTGCTGCAAATATAATGCAACGTAAATTATGTATTTTTTTCGCACTATCATTTTTCTCGCGGTTAGGGTCGTAGGGTATGTGAAATCGCGTAAATAATAACATATCACCTGAAAATCTCTGTTCTGGCAGGCATCCAATTCATGGCCGAAAGTTACTGCAAATTGTCACTAAAAATTGATGAAAAATTAGAACCGATTCTAAACTCATCAATTTATTGGTCAAGTTCAAATTGACGACAATTTTCTGTTTACACCTATCAATAAAATTCAAGGTCACAAAATTGACCAATTTAATGGATCGTGTAAATTCGCACCAATACTCTTTCATCACACATTCTGACAATTTTTCCTTGGTGTTCCTCATTGGGAGAATCTGCATTTCTAGAACTTTTAAGATTAGTTACGCATTGTGGACAGCTCCTTTTTTATGAGATTCCTTGAATGTATGCCAGATCACTATTGGTAAGCTTGACGCAAGTGGCATGGTATTTTTTTTAGACAATTACAGCAAGTAATTCTAGGTTGAAGTGATGTTGTTTTCAGAGTAAAGCTCTGACAAATTTCCAACATCTTCTCAAATTCAAATCTACAGTTTTAGGGCTTTCTTCTAGATTTGGCAACACTTCTAAGGACTTCTACTTGATTCTCTTGGGGGGCAAAGGTCGAGATGTGTTTATTTACATAAACTCAGTTCTTGTTTTTATATTAGTGTTCTTTTGCAGGTGTCACATTGATTTGGGATGCTCACAAAAAGTGGGTTCTGTTTTTGTTGTTTATATGGTATACCCCGGATTCTTGTTAATAGGTAATTTCAAATTAATTGACTATTATGCGTCACTCCGGCATTTATAGATAATACAAAGTACCTGGTGATGATCATCGGAGTTTTACGCACTTTTTGATATAAAACCCAACTATCAAGCACAGGGTTATAATAAAAGAAACTGTGATAATCGGGAGCCACTGATTAACAGGTGTAGCATAGCTTACTCACTTCACTGTTATTAGGAGTCATTAAAATAGTATATTAAAGTATAAGTGGATAAAAAGGGCTTTAAAACACGCGCGATTTTTCGAGCACGACGGCGCAGCCGGAGTGCTCGAAATAGAGCAAGTGTTTTTAAGACCAGTTATCCACGAATACTTCACGTTATTTTTTTTTATTGGTGCACTTTGAAATCATATATACTGGTATTATTACTACAAAAAATAGAAATAAGAACTAATAATGCAAGAAGGTTGAATTCGTGATGTGACATCAGTATACCTTTCGTTGTCATGGAAATGAGAAAAACAGATATTAATTTGCAATTTGTTATGAAAGATCAATATTCCTTGTCACTAGAGCTCAAAAATGAATTATTCTAATATCGATTTTTTGAATAGTGAGGCAGAATCGTGGTTAATACCGCGAAAATCCAGTGATATATATATAAAAAAGAATATGAAAAGTTCATCAAATGGATGGAGGAGCACATATAAATGAACGAATTGTTAGTAATATTTTATTTGACGTTAAAAGGTACTCCTGTCAGATCAATAATCAAAAATTTGTCATTTAGACTTCACGTTTCTCGATTTGTTGATGTTGTCATGGTAACTTTAAAAAACGCGCCTTTTTTAAAGTTCGATATAAACACGCTGAGGCGTGCTTTAAATGGGTAAATAGGGGCACCAATAAAAAAAATAATATAGTTAATAAGATTTCAAATGTATGAGAATTGAATTATATTTTTGAATTATGCAGAAAAATACATATAGTGCTACCCGGACAATTGACAAATCATTTGCAGTCTAATAGGGTTTTGATAAAAGGTAAACTTTATTCAGGGATGTCAGAGCCAACAAAAAAATAGAATTATTATTTCTTAATCAACATAGCCAGAGAAGTTCTCTATTGATGTCACTCATGAAAGGAGAATAAGAAAAGAATATGCAAGAAACTTAAGAATTGCGATTATGTCCCTTAAATATTGAAAAGGGAGATTATATATGAAATTTGCTTTGAAGTGTTTCTAACGTTTTGTCCATCTGACCGAAACCATAACAATTGTAATTTTCATACACTCACCTATACTTCCTGCAATAGATGATCCAATCATATTTTTGGATATATTCAAATCTACCATAGCACTGGTACTGGTTTTTAATATGGATGAAACAATGTCAGATGATATCACACACTCGCAAACAGCAGACTTTCCTCTCCCCTCTATCCAATTCATAGCAGCAGGCTTCTTGTCAGTACAAACATTACCACTCAAACTAAGTACTTCCATCTCTGGAAAATGAACTCGCAGTTCTTCCAATGCTTTTTCAGTACCCTTCGAGATCATGTTCATGCCCATGGCGTCTCCAGTTTCTGCTACGAACCGGATGAATAAATAGCGACCAGCTATGTGAACAGTAACTCTTTGAAGTTTGGCAAATCTGCTTGTGGAATCGAATGATTCTTTGATGATCGCAAAGTTTTGATCTTTTTTTATCCAGAGCATTGCCTCACTTGCCTTTACTATTGAGGAAAAGCGAACAGCAGGGCCTCTTGTCATTCCATCAGCTACTATTCTACTTTTTATACCGCTTTTCTCAATGGCTCTGCACCCTGAAAATAAATTTTCACATAATAAGCAACTTGAAAAAATGCCATGCATTATATTGATCAAATTATTTTAAAAACTCAATTAGTAGTTCTAAATCTAATAAATAATTAAAATACCGTACGTCAATGAATACGTGATATCATGAATATCTTAGACAGCAAAAACCATGTTTCTAAATATGATTAAACCTAACCCATCTATAACTGGTATTGGTGGTAGATATCTCAAATGTTTCACAAACAGGGTGGCCACTTTTTCAATATGATTGTATTGGTAACTTTTGAACCATAAGAGTTGGAAAGTCGGTTAGATATTTTGGAATGCTTTTCAGTGGCGAAAGACGATCAGAAATATCAGGTAATATTGCGGTTCTTGTGATATTGCCATAAAACCTAAAATCATTATTTAGATTTTTTGTTATATTTGTTATTTCAAAAAAAATTACAATAGGTCTGGTCATGTCGATTTTATTTCCAGTTACTTTTTGATGAGTTAATTCATGGGCAAAGTTTATGGGACAAATTGAACCCATTTCTGTTTGACAAAATATAATTAAATTCGATAACAAGTTGTCTAGGTATTCAAGCAGTAGATCAAAATTTGGAAATCTTACTCAAATTGGACCAATACAATAATTGAAAAGATCCATTAATATTCGGGAATAAATAAAAATTATTCCACTAATGGATTTTTTCAATTATTTGATTGGTCCAGTTTTTCAAATTTGTATATACATCTGGAATACCTAGATATGAGTTTATGTTATTGAATCGAATTACAGTTTGTTAAACAGAAATGGGTTCATTTTGTCACATAAATTTTGCAAATACCCATGCGTCAATTTACAAAACTGTAAATTAAATCTACATGACCAGATCTATTGCAACTTTGGGGGGTGGTCGAATTATCTAGAAATGCTAACTAAATCCCAGAAATCCCACCCAAATAATATTGCACGATACACCTATAAATTCATAATAAAAAATTATTGCAAAAAACGGAAAAGATATCCAGGTCCGTATTAAAAAAAATGGTAGAGGGTGGAACAGAGAGTGAGAAACGTACGATTAAAAATCTGATGTTTGTTTGAAGGTTGTAGACGATGTGGTAACTTGATTACTCTCGTTTCAGACATCCATCGTCTTAATGGATTTGAAAGCTTTTCACGACGTTTAGAATGCTTATATCTGCAATCGTCTTCAGGTGAATACTGTATTCACCTGAAGACAATTGCAGATACAAACATTCGAAACGTCGTGAAATCCTTTCAAATCCATTAAGACAATGGACGTCCGAAACGAAAGTAATCAAAAATCTGATGTTGCCATTTCAGAGGAAACTTGATATCGAGTAACAAATTTTCGAAACATGGTGGAAAGTGTTTCGTTACTATCGAGTGGGAGTTGACCACGGTCCGATTGCTCTCAATATTTTCGTGGATTGCTACAGTCCTTGGTGCAATTCTTTATAAATAAATGTTTTTCCACGCGTCTTTGGATTTTCATATTTTACAAGAAAATACTAGATTTACGAGACATTGCTAGACAAGCCGAAAAAATTATGAAAATGCTTACAAATATTTATAAGAACTGGTGTACCGAAATATACGATTTCAGTAAATTAGACAGAAAATAAAGTTGTTCTATATATCAGAATGTGGAAAATTATTGGCTTTCTTGAAACATCATAACCTATTTTATAGACCAAAGTCTAGGAACTTTTACGAAGGAGAATGTATACGAATTTTGGAGAAGGGCACCAAAGGAATTTCTTGCATTTAGTTTTATTATATAATTTAACTTGATAAATGGAGTTAGGGGCTTGCAGTAGTGACGAGATGTATAATATGAAAACATCAGACATCGATATTTTGGAAAATAACATAGGTATCGAAATTTAGTAGGCGGAAGCATGGCAACATAGCACAATTAAAAAAAACTACAAGTTTGAGGACACTCCTTTGGCTAACTGGAACAACTTTTCTTGAAAACAATGAAGGGGACTTTCTTCAACTGAGGTTAGGTTAGTGGAAATCAAATACAGTGGCTGAAGTTTAAATAGAATCTACTGAAAAAAAAATCAGCAGAAAACTGCAGAAATAATATTAACTTACAGAACAATAGCAGTTTCTGAGCAAATCACATGGAACACAATAAATAAATGTTTCAAAGAGTGATGTTCAACAGTGCCTATCAATTCCAATTAAGGACATTGAAAGGCCAATTTTACCATTAATTTCAATAAAGAAGATAATTGCTTGTTACTTATTATGAATAATTGAGTATAATAACCATGGTGCTTGATCAAACAAAAAATTTTCAGATATTTCTTGCAAACGGGTGTAGTGAGTTGAATCTTGAAAAACTCTTAGATAGACTATTTTTGCATTGCAGGTATTGATAAATATAAAACATTACTGAAAGTTCATTCAGACCCTTTCATCTAATTCTCATCACATTTATCTCAACTTTTTTTTAGACATCCTATCAGTTTGCATACCCATGGTGATTCTGGCCAATATTTGGAAATTCAAATGAACAGCCTGTTCCAGAGTTGATGTCTGTTATAAAACAATCTGACAAACATTTGAGGAAACTTGGCATTTTAGTTCTTCATTCCACACACAAAAATAAAAATCTAATCCAAAATAAAATATGAAAATTCAGATCTGGAAAGTTCAAAAGAAAATGTATTCAACATTTTGTTTATATTCATGATCTAAAACTTCTTTAGTGCGAATTTACACGATCCAATAAATTGGTCAATTTTGTGACCTTTATTTGTTATTGTATTTTATTGATAGGTGTAAACAAAAATTGTCGTCAATTTGAACTTGACCAATAAATTGATGAGTTTAGAATCGGTTATAATTTTTCATCAATTTTTAGTGACAATTTGCAGTAACTTTCGGTTATGAATTGAATGCCTTTCAGGATATTTTATTATTTACGCGATTTCACATACCCTACCATAACCGCCAGAAAAAAAAAGATAGAGATGTAGAAGATGGTGGATTAGACCTTGGATTGAGAAACGAAGGAAAGGAAACTTCCACGAAGAATTTCTGAGTGCAGAGCCTGATCAATTTAAACGATATTTAAGAATGGATCAGAGTCAATTCAATAAGCAATTGAATAATATTCGGAACTTTTCCTATAGTTGAACCATTTCTTGTCAGTATGTTGGTATCCCTGAGTGAAATCTGTTGCCAAAATTGACCAATAAATTGTCAGTTGTAAATATAATCCATATTGGTCAATTTTATTGTTCAATTTGTTGATCAATTTTATTGGATCGTGTAAATTCGCACTTATGTATTTTGAAAAATCGAAATTGTGACCGAGATTGTTGTGGTGTATAGTAGTGTTTTGATAATGGCTTCCTCCATCACTTGAACGCCATGGTATCGACTATCGTGAGAGATATTTACAGATACATTTTTTCCAATAAAAAAAAGAAAAAACTTTTAGATTGGTGTACGCTGAACATAAGTCTTCCTTCGTTTGGAAGGTACTCATCTAGTTATTTGTCGATGTACTTTGATACCAGTTTTAAACAATTTTAAATATTTCTTTAAAAAAAATCGGAGATCTATTCCTTTTAATTCAATGAGGTATTATAACAATGCATAGGTATCCCAAATACATTAGACAAAGTACTGAGTTTATTTATTTATATGAATATGTTTAAAGTTGGTTCATTTCAATGTAGTCAACCTACAATTGTTACGAATATAACGAGGATTCTAGGTTTTATGGTATTTGAGAAATTCAATATCAAATTTCCAAAAAACATTGCTAGATGGCAATGAGTGTTCAATATTATAAGAGGGTCGTGTTACCACACCTATTAAAATATCCGTCAAATATTTAATGTACAACCCGGTCCATTCTCTTTTTCAGTCCGACTCGCATTTTTTGTGTGTCTTTATAATGTGATTAATACCTACTTCCATTTAAAAAGTTTCATAAAAGACCAAGAAGTACTTAAAGGTGTGTTTGAATAAATTATAAAATGTCACCTAAAACCCAAACAATGATGAATGACAAAATAGCAAAACAGGATAAAATGGCAAAACAGCATAAAATGGCAAAACAGAACTTCAAAAAAATTATCACTGAAGATATATCATAGCCAACTATTCTGATTGAAGATATGGCGGGAGTTAAAAAATGTTGTAAAAAATACTTCAAGAACAAATGTTGTATTGCATGTATGAGTGTTGTTTAGAATGAATTAAAGGTAGTAATATTGAGTGGTCACACAATATACTGCTCAGAAAGATGTAAACAAAAGGGCACTAATGAAAGCCTTAAAAGTGGATAAGCGATAGTCAACCTTCAAGTCATATGAAAAATAACATAGCAAGGGGCATATACGATACTTTGGCCCATATAATATCAAAATTGTAATTACATCGGACTTTCAATAGGACCAAAGGAGTATGAAGCCGAGAGGGGTGATGGCTCGCAGCTTTATTCTTCCTTTGGCTTAATGGTCGGTCCAATAGAAACAAAATTTCCACATTATGTAGATCTATATGAGTTTTTTTGCCCCTTGCTAGGTTATTCTTCAGAAAATTCATTCATATGAGGGTAATAAGCATTTAAAAACAGATGGGGCGGGGGTAAGTAAACGAGCGGAGCGCTTTTCCACTCTTGAGGCTGATAATCTGTTAATGGATATCAATGAAACAAAGAGGCTACTGAATAAAATGTGCAGAAGAATTAAAGAAGATGCAAAGTGACATTAACATACTGAAAAAAAACAGGTTTATAAATCGATTGCAGAGAAGAACAAAAGATTTTGAAGATGAGGTTATGGAAGAAAAACAAAACTTCACAGCCAAACTTCAAGCACAGAAAAATTGAAAGGCTAAAAAAGAAATTACGAAGAAAGATAGGGAATATAGGGAAGAAAGAAAAGTAAAGAAGTGAGGAAGAATATAACATTGTGAATAGCCTATTAGAAGAAATGGAAGAACTCAATTCAAAAATGAACGAATCAATAAGGACATCAGAAAGAAGAAGAAAAACAAATCTATATGAATGATTCATGTGAACTACACAAACAAATTTCACTATATGAAAATAATCATACTGTACAAACAGAGAAAAAGTTACCAGACAATTGATTATACAAAATAAAAAGTTCCATACTTGTTTAGCAAAAAAAAATAGGACAAGATTCGGGGTTACGGATATGATAGTAGTAGAGGATTGGCAGGTGTTCTGGGAGAACTCATAGACAAGAATTTATATCAAGTCACAGGTTTCGTTAAATCAGGGACAAGCGTAGAAGAGACTTCAAGGTGCATTCTCAATTCAATAAAAAATATTGTATTATAATTGTCACACTGAATTTGAACTTTTTTGAAAATATTTGTAAATTTAGGTGAAGTAAAAAAATACTTTTTTAGACTAAAATCAAGTTACTGTAGAGATAAAAAAATAGGAATGGTTTTGCTGTATATGAATGCACAGAGCTTACCAGCACATTTTAATGAAATTTACTCATATATTGTAGGTCACTATCTTTCATCGTTCAAGATAATCTCTTGGAAGGTATTCATGTTGAAAACAGAAACATTCAATTGAAAAATATGATTTTTCCGGAAATAGAAAATTCTACGATAAAAATGAAGCTATTTTTTGTTAATATCTAACAGAAAACTGCTACTTCCACGGCAAAAGCCACGCTGGACGTTGAACTATATCTGATAGATATTGGGAAAAGACCCTAACTTGGTCTTCAATATGCTTATTTCAAAAACGCTTACTTTACAGATGTTTAGTGGTAAAAATTTCAAGACAAGGAATGTCAAGCATCCCACGTTTTTAATAAGATTTTAAAAATTACATTAAAAATGATTTTTTACTTTTTCGTTCATGTTGAAATAAAAGCGTATTTTTTAGTTTCCCAGTTGGACCTATAAGTAATGACTTAATAAAACATTGCATGTTCTACAGTGCAGCTCTTGGTGAAACGCTCGATATATAGAATTCGACACGCGCAAAATTTCATAGTAATCCGACGTTCTGAAGTGGGAGAAAATTAAGTTGCAAGATTTGATAACATACATGAATTCATATAATACATACATAGTTACAGGTCAAGCTAATATAAAACATTTTATAAGTAGTGCGGCGCTACACCATGTCACGTGTGCCGTTATATGTCCCCTGAGTTTTATTGCGGTGCTTTATTGAACACCTATTATAGAAATACAAACAAAATTGGTCCAGATCATGGTTGTTTGGTCACCATATCGAAAATATGTATTTTTCATAAAAGTATATCTCCGTACCCAATAGTCAGATTTTAATTTTTAAAAGCTCATTTTACTCTTTTTTTTAAGTCAAACAAATTTTGGAATTGAATATTTTTTGTTAAATCACGTAGTTTCTGAGGTATTGCATAATTTAAAAAATGGAACCATGCACAGTGGTCCCAAATCAAAAAAAGCAGGCCAAAAGTTGAGATATTGGTCAATCGACTTTGTATTCGTGGGTTTTTCGGGTCGCTGATGATGAATTTATTACTATTTTTCGAAAATGCAAGATGGCTAATCCAATGTGGCGTACAGCTTTTCAATAAAATTATAGTTTTAAAAAATTAAAAAACACGCTTATACAGTGTGACCCATTTAAAATGGAACCACCCTGTAGAATACGCATTTTCAATCATTCTCAAAAAACTTTTTTTAATATTAAGCATCAAAACTGTATCTTGACACAAATTTTCATAACTTTAGTTTCATTTCCAAGGCACTCTATGGTTTTTTTTCTTCGTCAAAAACGGCAAAAGTTTATTAGGCAATTTTTGTTTTGAAATTTGACTACACCACTGGATTCGTAGTCGTTATAAATGAAAACCATGAAAATTTCATAAAAAAATATTGGTTAACAACGAAGTTACAACAACTTTTATTTTGGAAACAAAGTATTTGATTATAATTTTTAAATAGATTATAGACATATTTAAAATCTGGCAATACTGCCGATACAAAGTAGAACACCAGTGAATTTGTACAGCGAAAATCCGAAGTCAATAGCTCATTCCGTTCTACAGTTATAACTCCTGAAAGATGGTAATGTGAGCGATTTGTGGTGGAAGCGATTTTGTAATAAAAATCTGACTACGCCACTGGATTTGTAAATTATATTCCCTTAAAATAATTTATTTAAGTTTAGGTTATAAGTGTATTCGAAAAAAACAGAAAATTAAAAATTCATTTTTAAGTTATGCAGTCTTCCATAGCCGATAAAAACGAAATGAATCGAATCAAGTTTTAAAGTATCAAAATTATTTATTGAATAATAAAACAGAAAGCAGGACCAAAAATTTTCCTTTTAAATTCTGCAAAACTCAATTAAAACAAGCTTTTAGAGAAGGTATCAATAATTTGAGGAAAGCTGAACTAATACATTAGGCATAACTATAACTATAACTGTAGAACGGAATGAGCTATTGACTTCGGATTTTCGCTGTACAAATTCACTGGTGTTCTACTTTGTATCGGCAGTGTTGCCAGGTTTTAAATATGTCTATAATCTAAATAAAAATTATAATCAAATACTTTGTTTCCAAAATTAAAGTTGTTGTAACTTCGTTGTTAACCAATATTTTTTTATGAAATTTTGATGGTTTTCATTATAACGACTACGAATCCAGTGGTGTAGTCAAATTTGAAAACAAAAATGGCCTAATGAACTTTTGCCGTTTTTGACGAAGAAAAAAAACCATAGAGTGCCTTGGAAATGAAACTAAAGTTATGAAAATTCGTGTCAAGATACAGTTTTTGATGCTTAATATTTTTTTTTTTTGAGAATGATTGAAAAATGCGTATTCTACAGGGGTGGTTCCATTTTAAATGGGTCACACTGTATAACAATAAGGACTAACGCTTTTTTACATAAGAGAAAAAAATGTATGTTCAATGACTTTATTCTTATTATTTTCAACTTGTTATTAGTCCTTATTGGTACAGAAGCGTGACTATAATTTTATTTTTAGCTGCTTAGTCCATAATGCTACAAAAGACTAAAAAAGACTAAGGGAGAAAAACTTGATTGATTCTTCCACATGAGATGGAAGTTATTACTAAATTGTGGCGAATGTGCTGATAATGATCAGTGCATTCGCCATATCTTTGAAATGCAAATTATGCTGAGAACGATCAGTGCATTCTTTTACTCAGGGTCTCCTATCACTATTCTACTACACTAGAATTTCAGGGCCGACATTCAAAAAACGCATCACAGCTAGCAGGGATGGAGTCGCTATGGCCCATGTCACTCTGAGCACACCTCTCCGGTTATCGGTTACTCACCACATGGTGCCGCACCACCACCAGTGGCTGTGGATTGGGGGTAAATTGGGGGGTTGGCCCACCTGGGGAACGTGTTCCATGACGTATTCCTGACGGAGTTGGTGAACGTCAAAGGTCAAAATGGCGACGGCAGACTTCACGACACCGTTGGCGGGTCGATTGGTGACGGAATGTATACTTCAACGGTCGTTGGGGGGTTCATGACGGGGTGGCCGCAGACGGCGGTGGAGGTTTGGTGGCGGATTCGGGGATTGGTTCTGCTAGTGGGTGCGTACGTCGCTGAAACAATGGCGCATGGCATAGGTGAGCGGATGAGTGTTGGCCAGTGGCTGTGGATTGGGGGTAAATTGGGGGTTGGCCCACCTGGGAAACGTGTTCCATGACGTAATCCTGGCGGCGTCGGTAGACGTCAAAGGTCAAAATGACGACGGCAGACTTCACGACACCGTTGGAAAGCTTTTTCCGGTGGCCCATGGCCAGAAACTTCCTTCAAAGATCGAAAGTAGGGGGGTTGATCCAGCTAGTGGGGTGCAAACGGCCGTATTTGGGTTGAGTTGGGCTGTGTCGGGTTGAGTTGGTCAACCGTGACGTTGGCCCAGAGGGACATGTGAGGGTTGGATCGTGGCTTTGATCCATCGAAAACGACGAGAATGGCGCTTGGTATCGAAAACGACGAAAACGACGAGAATGGCGATGAAAACGACGAAAACGACGAAAACGACGAGAATGGCGATCGAAACGATGACGAAAACGACGAGAAAGCGTATCGAAAACGACGAGAATGGCGTATCGAAAACGATGAAAACGACGAAAACGACGAGAATGGCGTATCAAACGAAAACGACGAAAACGACGAGAATGGCGTATCGAAAACGACGAAAACGACGAAAACGACGAGAATGGCGATCGAAAACGACGAAAACGACGAGAATGGCGTATAACAGAAAACGACGAAAACGACGAGAAAATCGACAGAAAGAATGGCGGTGCAACGTGTCTGAAACGCCACACGACGTCCAGCACTGTTATAGTCAGCAACGACCGTTGGGATACATTCGTCACAACGACCGCCAATGTTGCCACTCACATGCGCTGTTGCCATTTTTCACCCTTTTGAAAAGTCGCAGAATCTGCGAGTATGGCACATACTGCTCGTTAGTATGGCGCAGTATGACACCACCAACCGTGTCTTTGAAGTCTACAGTTGGTGTAAAGTACATGTAGAGTCTTTTTTCAGTGTTCATATTACGCGTTCTGCCATAATTTGTAATCTTGTGTTATAGTGGAAATTTACAAGCAATAATCCATACGTTACCATGGTCACTCATTAATAGGTGGTTTTGTACCGAAGTACTTCATATGCACTTCTTCTGCATGTATTCTTATGGGAGTAAAGTACACATTTTGATAAAATCGGGGGCCTTTTTGGGGAAATGAAAGCGTTCAGTCCTCCGGTCTACCGTTTTACTTTAAACATTGCACTGCTGATTTCAGTCTGTTTGTTCCAGATCATTGTGCGGTTCAGACCTGTCTTGTGGTGAACAAAAATGTTTGTAATGTCTACAGTGAAAAAATTCAACATTGTAAATGATAATGTTAGGAAAATTCGACGTTTTGGACTCCAGGGTAGAACTGTGGAGTTCAAAATTGCAAATATACCCAAGGGTGCGGAGCCTGTGGGGTGGGTGAGGGATGCACTCACCCAAATTATCCTCAAAGGAACGGAGGGAGTAGAGCCAACCGATCAGATTGGTTTCACTTTCTGTTCCAAGGATTTTGTCAGAGGGCTAGGTGGATGCGTTTCAAGCCTGCATCTGAGGTGACAATTGATGATGTGTGGCAGCGAATTTCTGCCATATATCAATCAAATTCAACAGGACTCAATACGGAAACTTTCTGTTTGGAGATAACGTCGGTTCCAATGCCTAAAGGCGAAGGTCCAAGGTCCAAGAACCAAGACCCTAAAAAGACAGTTTCTCTCCGATCCCAGCTCTGTACCTTTTGGGTATGAAAAATTAATAAGAATTTGTAATGTGTGTGGTCAATTTTCACGAACTTTGTTACCACAAACACAGTTTGAGATGAATGATGACGTCACCGATAACGATAATCTGCTCAGAGAGGTGAACAAAATCAGTGAATATGTTGGATGACATTCTTAATTGTTGAAAAGTCTCCCAATTTCGAAGAATTAATGAACCGTCTTTATCAAATTAGAGACCGTAGTTCGTGCTGTCGGAAATTTCAATGAACTAATGAATCGCCTCCATTGACTTGGAAGCCTGTATTCGTGCTGTTGAAATAGAAAAGAGGCAAAATTTTCCATTAAGTGTTTCCTCCATCATCTTCATTGTTCCAAATGGTAGGCCTATCTGTTATCGATATTTTAGATTCGTCCTAAATAACGATAACAAGTGGGGATTCCGAAGGTTTAAACCTTCATAACGAGGCCGTCCACACCTCCAGTCTTTTGTAAGACCTCCTCCTGGGGTTGGCCATGGAAAACGGTGTGTTTGTTTCGGTTTTTTCGCATTACATCACGTCACAGTGACATCACTCTTTCAACAGAGGTTCGAGGTTATTTATACCCATATGTGAAAAACAGATGTACAAATAACATATTTAGTTATCATCATATACAGATATAATTTTTGATAGTAGAGTCTTTAATTACTGTAGAAAGTCCTTCGGCGGGGCATGGTATATCAAATAAATTCCAGTTGAATTGTCCTGCTGAGACTCTCCGGGTGAATTCGTTATACTTGTAATATGTATCTCGACGAAAGAAATATGAATGTCCATCGATGTATCTGAAGACCGTTGTGATGTCATTCGGTACGCCTCGGAAAATGTCACTTATTCGCCCTCTACTTTGAATGTCATTCGGGGTATTATTGAATTTAATGTAAGATTGGCTATAAACTAACCAATAGTTGGCTCCTGTGTTCGTTTGGAATACAGCATTGATCTCCGTTCCATCAGACATCTGTAGCATGTATATGTTTCGGCTGTGTAAATCCGGGGATAATGCCTCGTAGAATGTATTCGTAGAGTCATCGATGGCTATTATATTTCCTTCTGCTTTTTGATAAATATGTGAAATCGGTGCCGTTCACTTTTTTTTCCTTTATACATCCTGTCTTCAAAATATATATTCATATTCCTCCTTCAAGATGACAATATCAGCCTATGTGACACCCTGGATGCTTGTTTTTCGATTCTGTCGGATACTCATTGTGATTTTCAAGAAATTGTTTCATTGGTCGAAATAGCTCAGTTGGAAGAGCGATAGACTGAAGATCTGGCGGTCCCTGGTTCGAACCCAGGTTTCGACATTTCCCCGTTTTTGTTCAACTCCGCATGATATACATGCAAACTTTTCATATTCATGTTCTTCAGTCAAAGTTGTCTTGATAGAGTACTCGCACCCTTTTGTATCTCACCCCATAACGAAGTTAGCTCCTAGTGCCTTTTGCCATCAGAAAATACGTAATTATGATTTTTGGTATCGAGAAGAATTCATTGACACCGAAATTTCCCTTATCGCATCGAAATCAGTGGTCACTTCCGGTTTATGAGATTTTGATGGATTTGGACTCTGTTCGATGTGGCCAATCCGAATTGAGCATTAGTTTTCTTCTATCTCTATTTTTAACAGGCCGGAAGTGCTTCTTTTTCGATGATTCGGATACATCCGAAACGTCGATATTTCTGTTTTAACTCGACGACAAGTGCCATTCATGTTGAATTCACCCAATAGCATGCCTACCCAACCTCCGCACCCACATCCAACATGGCCGTCTGCATTCAGCCCTACCCAACGCACGTCCACCTCCAACATGGTGGTCTGTACCCATCCTACCGCTGGCTGCAACCAATAGCATGTCCGACCAACCCAACTCAACCCAACCCAAATATGTCCGTCTGCACCCACCAATAGCGTGCCTACCCTACGCTCCACCTCCAATATGATCGTCTCTACCCCACTGACCAATAACACGTCACCCACAATGGCCGCCGATCCGGACACTAGCGCCCCAGTGACACCAGCGGCTAAATCATAACATAGTGGGTTAGAATGCATTTTCCTATGTCGAAAAGTCCTAGGAAGCTGCATTCGTCTTCGAAAGAGATACAGCGATGTGCGGCTAAACAAACTTCATTTTTTCTGAGTTGAATCGAATTCTTATATATTTAGACTTTCATTCAATATTGCAGTGAACACCGGAAATAACACTTCTTATCAGAAAGTGCGGATTCCCATTGTTTATAATAACTTTCCTTATCATCGACAACAGGAAATAGCTTCCGGTCATACTGATAACGCTCGGTCACGTAGGCATGATGGTTGGGAGGGAAAAACGTTTTAAATGGCAAACGCGTCAGTTATTTATCACCGCTGCAACCGACTCTCCGTGTACTCCGTGTACTCGTGCTCTTCATCAACACTTTTTCGTGTCTGGGTTCATCTATCGAAAAGTAAGTACATTTTCTCATTCTTCAGTGCTTTATTCTCCAGTGTGTTCTATTTTTTTTTCAATTCGAAACTGATTGTTTTAATATCGCTGTGAACTCAACAGAAAATTCGCTGCTTACATCACCCACTTTCCTGAACTCTGAATCTATGATGATATATCAGTCCGGCAAGTTTTATATTTCGATACCTATATAACTTGTAGACCTGATCACAGTTTAATTTCCAAAAGTACATAGCTTCTAGAGTACTCCTATGTTGATTCCTAACGTTTTGACGCGATTACATCGAAACGGATCCATAATACGTATAGAACATTGACTTTCCTCTTCTCAGAGTATGCGCACGAGGTTGTGCTCCCAATTCTAACGAAGTTCGCTCCTACTGCCCTTTTGACACCGGAAAATGTTTAATTATGTATCTTGACATCGGTACGAATCCAATGATACCAAAATTATCGAAATCGAATTTTGAAGAATTGACGGTCGTGGGTTCGAAACCTCAATTTTAACATTTCTTGTTTTTGATGACTTTGGACTGTCCTCGATGCGTCCAATACGAATTGAGTATTGGTTTTGATATTTCATGTCATTTAAGGCTATCAAATAGCGATTTATTGTTCTACGATAAAGTTGGAGGGCTGAGCTTGATGAATTTAGATTATATGGGTGTTCTCCTTTCATTTGACACCTCACTTGCTATGATAGGACGGAAACTAGATTTTTATTTTTAAATCGATTTTCAAATGCCAAAATGACTCAAGTACATCGATTCACATTGCTCGTTGAAAATTGGCTGATTCGGAGACATCGACTTTTTTGGTCCACCCTGTATACAAAATGTATATGAATTCATGTATTTCATGGTAATTTGAGCCACTCTGTATATTTGATTTTTGTTTTTTCTTTCCAATGACCGTCCACAGGTTTTTTCTTTCCAATGAGAAGTGGTTATGTTTTTTTTTCTTACACAGTGGTCATGTTTTTTCTTCGATGACAGGTGGCCATGTTTTTTTCTTTCAAAGCCGTCATGTTTTTTTCTTTTACAAAGCGGCCATGTTTTTTCCGATGACAAACGCCACGTTCTTTCCAATGACAGGCGACAATGTTTTTTCCAATGACAAGCGGCCTTTTTTTTAATAACAGGGCCATGTTTTTCCGATGACAGATGGCCATGTTTTTTTTCACAATGACAGACGGCCAAGTTTTTTCCTTGAATTATGTCGACCATGTTTTTTCTCTCAGCTGCCAATGAAACACCCTGTCTATCTTTATACTCTCATATTTCTCTCTTTCTCTCTCTCTCTGTCTTTCTCTCTTGTCCGAAAGGAGCTCCTATGAGGTGGGTCAACCCCCAAATTTTCGGATCTCGCAGCCGCACCCTACTGACAGGATCAACCCCCGAATTTCCCACGGGCCAAAGCCACGTTGTATACTTATTTCGTTGATAGCCCTCTATGTTTAGCAAACTGACACATACAAGACCATTCTCGTCGTTTTCGATACGCCATTCTCGTCGTTTGTCGTTTCGCGTTTTCGATACGCCATTCTCGTCGTTTCTGTCGTTTTCGTCGTTTTCGATACGCCATTCTCGTCGTTTCGTCGTTTTCGTCGTTTTCGATACGCCATTCTCGTCGTTTTCGTCGTTTTCGATACGCCATTTCTTTCGTCGTTTTCGTCGTTTTCGATACGCCATTCTCGTCGTTTTCGTCGTTTTCGATAGCCATTCTCGTCGTTTTCGATACGCCATTTCTCGTCGTTTTCGATACGCCATTCGCGTTTTCGTCGTTTTCGATACGTCCATTTCGTCGTTTCTCGTCGTTTTCGTCGTTTTCGATACGCCATCTCGTCGTTTTCGTCGTTTTCGATACGCCATTCTCGTCGTTTTCGTCGTTTTCGATACGCCATTCCTCGTCGTTTTCGTCGTTTTCGATACGCCATTCTCGTCGTTTCGTCGTTTCGATACGCCATTCTCGTTTGCCGTTTTCGTCGTTTGTCTGTCGTTTTCGATACGCCATTCTCGTCGTTTTCGTCGTTTTCGATACGCCATTCTCGTCGTTTTCGCGTTTTGCTCGTTTTCGATACGCCATTCGCGTTTCGTCGTTCTTCGATCGCCTCGCTTTGCTTGCTTCGATACGCCACGTCTCTCGATCGTCCCGTGTCCAACGCATCGTTTCCGATATCAATACCGCGCCATTCTCGTCGTTTCGATACCTATACTGGCCATTTCGTCGTTCCGCCGCTTTGATACCAATCTGCGCCATTCTCTGCCGTTGACGTCCACATTCCTCGCCAAACCGAAGGCCTTATCTCAGCACAGGCCGTTTGCGTGTCTTTTCACCCGTACCAGGCCATACCGTGTAAGTTACGGCCATTTCGTCACGGGCCATGGCCATACCGTGCCGCCAACCATATCTTTGAAGTCTACGGCCCTCTGCCAACCGTATCTTTGAAGGAGGATCGGCTATGGACCACCGGTGAAAACTATCCAACGGTGTCTGAAGTCTGCGTTACCATTCTGACCTATGACGTCTACCAACCCGCCAGGATTACGTCACGGAACACGTTCCCGGTGGGCCAACCCCAATATTTCACCCAACCTCATCCGCACCTCGTGCAGGACCAACACACCTCTGCCACGCACCACTGTTTCAGACGTACGCACCCACTAGCAGAACCAATCCCGAATCCGCCACAAACCTCCACCGCCGTCTGCGGCCACCCCGTCATGAACCCCCCAACGACCGTTGAAGTATACATTCCGTCACCAATCGACCCGCCAACGGTGTCGTGAAGTCTGCCGTCGCCATTTTGACCTTTGACGTTCACCAACTCCGCCAGGAATACGTCATGGAACACGTTCCCCAGGTGGGCCAACCCCCCAATTTACCCCCAATCCACAGCCACTGGTGGTGGTGCGGCACCATGTGGAGTAACCGATAACCGGAGAGGTGTGCTCAGAGTGACATGGGCCATAGCGACTCCATCCCTGCTACAGCTGATTCCGCTCCTGAACTGGAGCAAAATTGCGAGCATTTTACCTTCTGACAGTTGTTCAAATTTGTTCGAAATTTTGATGATTTCTTCAAGCTGAGGCATTAGGGACTACGATTCTACAACTTCTACGAAATGCCTTTAGGCACCGAGAGTGTGGGGAATATATCCGTTTTCTGCCATTTGGAAAAAGCATGCTCACTTGAGCCATAATTCTCTTTGGTTCTAGCTGATAATAGAGAACTTACAGCTGGGATTTTGATCAGGTCATCTCCAATGAAGGCAGGCAAAGTGCCCAGTACTTCCAGTAGATTGCAGGCCAGATTACAATTTCCAGCGGGTTGTCGATTTCTACTAGGTTGTTTTGTAGGTTCAATCTTCAATTGGGTATGCCAGAGGGTTCGTTCTCCACGCTTCGGGGGTAGAAGACCTCTTTCGGACTAGATAACGCTTTTAAATTACTAATTAACTTTGGAGCGATTTTTCACACGGCTGTCCAGGTTCTAGGCAGGACCGGACTCCCATATCTTTGAAATGTAATATATTTTTTTCTGACCATTTTGGTGAGAATACCAGGTCATAGCTATGAAATTATTATCATATATACATATACAGGTGAAGCTAATAAAACGTGTACAAAAAACTCGCTAAATCTCAACGAAAATTACTGTAAAGGGGTTTCTCGGGTCGCTGATTACGAATTTGTGATTTTTTTTCCAAATTCAAAATGGTTGACTCAATATGGTAAACGGCTTTTAGAATTTTTTTTTTTATTTCAACAATATTTAGTGTTTTTGGATTGCTAATTACGACTTTGTGATCATTTTTCGAAAACATAAGATGGACAATCTAATATAGTGATCAGCTTTAAAAAAAAACTCCCTTGATCTTAACGATAATTGGTGTAAAGGGATGTCTCTGGTCGCTGATTACAAATACTTTTAGCTCCTAAAATCCAATTTTTTACTTGCACCTAAAAATACGCCATTGCACAGTGGTCTCAAATAGTCAAAAGCTGGACAAAAGATGAAAAATATCGGTTCAACATGAAATACGACAAAATCACGTATACTGCATCTTGAACCGACAGAACAGATAGGTAGCTATCTTCAATAACAGCGGCTACCTGGAACTCCAAAGTTAGGTATTCCTGATCTGTCAGTGTAGTGTCAGGCCCCATAATTACAGAGAAACTTTCATTCCTAAGAAACAACACGATATTCCTTAATATGAACGTTATAGCCAGAAAAACCAGTCCACTAGGAAAGATAATAAAATCAGAAATCCTCCACACTACCAAGCTAATCGAAAAATAAGCCTATTAAAAATATTTCGTCATTTGAAGATAAGAAAGACACTTAAGAAGTCCTATAAAACATCACACTTTTCTCGATATAGCGATTAACATATCATCACCTCCTAGTTACGCGTATGTGAAAAACAAAGTTCTTGATAAACAAAAGTATAAATTCAGAGTTTTTGACAGCTCGCCTTATTACATTGCGCCCCGAAATATCATAAAACTGTTTTTATGTATTTGTAACGACAGAAAAAAGCTATAATTTATAGATTACGACAGCCCATTACTATAACTCAAACCACGAGAGAGATAAAAACCCTCGTATTTATCCATTCGCGTATGACAGCAGCAAGCAATTAATTATTTTATCGCGGATTTATTAGGACAAGTAACAAAAACAATTTCCTACAGAAATAAACCTTTGGCCCTTTCCGCGCCCGGGCAGAATGATATAAAAGCAAACTCGAACACAAGAAAATGATGATTCTGAGAACAGAAGCCAGTCGAGTAACATGCTCATGTCAGCTCATAGTGAAATAAATTCAAATCTATAAAACATGGCTATTCAAGTGGTAGATAATAAACAAGACGACGACGCGAGCAAACCAGATCAGATTAGAGAACGTGCGAACTAATAAGAAGAGAAATTACATTCAAGCTTAATCCGCGTAACCACAGCAACCAAGTGAATTCACCAGTAAACCAATATTTTTTCCAAAATTACCTATTAGTGATCAACGCTTCAAGAACGTGATAAGTCCACGGAAAACCACGAATCGATAGTTCAGGACCTCATATAAAACCGTATCCATACAGCGATAATCTAATATGCCGTGCGAGTAAAAAATAAAAACATTTTGCAACGAGATTAATCCAAATAATATTAAAATTAAACTAATTGTCGTTTAGAAGCCTTCTCAAGTGAACAGTGTTGGCTATGCTGAGTTGGAGTAAGTTCATATGTATTTTTCTGTATTTATGTGTGGGCAAATTGAATTTTTTTTTTATAATACGAATGTGTCTTTAAATGTATCTCCATAAATTTCATGTTACCAAAGTTTTCAAAAGATAATTATTTCCAGCCGTTTTTGACAATTGATGTCACTATTGTTTTTTAGTCAATCTATTTAATTTGTAGACTGATGTAAAATTACTTTCGAGTAAACTACACTCTATTTGTTTTTCTGAATATTGTCTCATATTATCCGTTTATAGAACGGATGAAATATTTTTGTCAACGTTAATTAAATATATATGTCTATTCTTAACATTTTTATGACTTCATTATTATTTACTATTATTATTTTTCGAATCTTTCTGAAACACGGTAGGTATTTCCTGAATAAACAACTCACGCCCAAGGACAGAGAGAAAGGGGTATTTCCTGTAGGCCGCTCCAGGAACATAATCTCGGTTCGACCATCCTCAGATAGTCGATGCTCTCGATGCTTGTTTTATCAATCTAACAAAAAGTTTGGTGTTACAGGTGTGTTTTGTTAATTCATAACACCCTGTATAGGCCGGGCTTATCAGTAGGACTTAAAATTACCAAGAATTTTTTTCGTGCGTCAAGAGTTAATAATTTTATTATAATTGTGCGTTTTTAATTGTGCTTGATGTAGGGAAATCCGAAAGGTATATACATCATTTTTAATTAACATAACCTCACAAATTCGTCCTTTTTCATTATTTGTTAAGCTCTCGAATAATTATTATTGCTTGAATTCATCAATGATTAACTGTGAGTGTTATCAATTGGGCGTGAAAATGGACGTTATTGTTAACTTTTGTATGTTGGGAAAACACGATCAAAATATCCAAGAGTTGGAAACGGAACGGTACGGATGATGCGACTTTGATTTGGATTAAAAAATCACAAATTTGTAATCAGCGACCTGAGAAACCCCTAGTCACTAGTTTTCGTTAAGATCAAGCAAGTTTTTTTTTAAAGCTGACCATAATATTAGATCAGTTATCTTTTTTTTAATTATAAGAAATTCGTAATACGTAAAAACCCCTTTATACCAATTATTGAAATCAAGCAAATTTTTCTATAAGCCGTTCGCCATACTAAGTCACTCATTTTGCATTTGAACGAAAAATCACGAATTTGTATTCAGCGACCCTAGAAACCCCTTTACACTAATTTTCGTTGAGATCAAGCGAGTTTGCACGAGACAAAAAATGGAAATTGTACCAAATGTTTGTTATTAATTTTAGTCAATATCTATCATTATAGGATTCATAACCAGAATGTATTTGAAAAATGTCTTCGTTCTTTACATGTTCTATTATTAATGGCTGGTGTTCCTTTCGATGAACATTGCCAGCCATTATTCAAAAGATTCAGAATTATGCCAATATTCTGATAATTCACACGCTAATCCAGATTCACAAAAAAAAGGGTCGTACTACACTCATTCAGACTACCATAGGTACTAGAAACGCAGAACAGCTTAGGCAACCAAGATTAAGACTTCAAATGTCTACAAGCAAAACTCTGGACATTAAATTATATAAATCTTTACCTCAAGATGTAACTCAACTAAGCTATAATGCCTTTAAAACTAGGATAAGAGAATATCTTGTGAGGAAGTGTTTTTATTCAGTGCAAGAAATCATGCTCTCTTCATATACAACTTGATGGCATCTCATAAATTATTTGTAACTATTTTTATTTTTTGTTTTTTTATCAAGGGCTGTACTAGACTTAGAACTGTTTTTATATTTATGTATATTATTAGGATAGTCTACTCACACGACGTCATGTCACTGTATTTATAAATACGTATTATATCTCTTATTCAATTGCTTACCGATATTTATATACTTTTATTATTATCATTATTGTACCTACCTGTTTTGACTTCCTACAAATGTATATCTATGCATAGCGTTGTTAAATAAAATTCTTGCATAACGTTAAATAAAATTATATTCTATTAGTATAGTTGAAATAGATGTAACCTACCTCTCTCTACGAGAACCCGTATAAAATTTCCGAAAATTGGATCAAATTGATGGAAAATATGTTATTTCAATTAGGCCAAATGATCATGAATGATATGAATCCTAAAAACGGAAACTCCGAGTCGTTGTCACCTCATAAAACATTGGGTCCCCCGTTTTCGGAGGTGAAAACGTTTCACTTATCTACAGAAAAAAATGATTTCGACCATACATTACTGGCTTACTGACAAATTCATATAACGTTTAGTTGTCAATTCCCAAAATTGGAAAAATATATGGTGCAAAATATTTGGCACTTTCATTTGGATAAAATTTTTTCAGACTATAGGCTGTTGCGAATTCGCTTATCACTAAAGGTATCTCAGAAATAGTTAGAGACATCCCGCCATCAGTAAAATGGTATAGCCAAGTTCCGGAATTCCTTGCTGAATAAGCTGAATGAAATTGTCAAAAAATTAAAAAAAATCCGTTTTCCGAATTTTCGAGCCTATTATTGGAGATTGCAGAAACGGAAAGTAATTCGTTATTATCCCTTTCAAAGACTTTTCCAAATTTCAAAATCGACGTCTCGTTTTCTTGGGCAATCATCAACTTATTTCTTCCAAAGACGATTTTTTTTAACAACTTTTACAATCATTTTTATTGCTGCATCTACCTATGTGAAAACAATCTTGATCATATTCTGAAGAGAACAAGATAATATTTCATTGGTTCAAACTTAATGATATATCGTATCAAGAAAAACGTCGAAAAAACGTAAATTGCAATTTGTGTCGATACATGAATGAAAGGACTACTGAAAATTGTAATGAGAAATTAGGTCTGCATTGGGAAAAATGGTTCTAAGATGTCCTTAAGAAGACAAAACGTTTTATCTGAAAAGTTGGATAAGTCATTTTGTCTTTGAAAATGGTAATGACACGTACTCAGAAAAAGAAAACAAAGATTTCTTCAAATATTACGAAAACGAAAAAATATGACATACATTTATTTTGTTCAGCCATTTTATGTTAATTTATATTCCATATCCGAGGAGCGGTACCAAAGGATACTTTCATTGCAAACATTCATTCCTTCGCAAAATAATTTGTGAAATAAAAAAATCTTTGTATGGGATTGAATATTTTGAAAGGGGCATGAGGAAATTTCCTATATTTTGTCTGTAGCGTTCTGGAGGTATTCAAAAAAAAAATTATGAAGATATTTCTAATACGTGTTCAGATTTTCACTAATAAAAAAAAATATATTTTCTTCCAAAAGGAAAAAATATTGTTAATGCAGATACCTAATTATGAAAAAAGCGTAGGGTGTTCGTTACCTATATTCTTATTTTAATTACTTTACAGTTAGCAGTCGAAAGTTTAAAACAATTAAGGTCGAATAGCACAAGCATTTATTTACATTTAGGTTGTTTCATGAAAATTATTATTTACATATAATAAAGGCAGATTGTTATTGCCTAGGCCTACTTCCCAGGGGACTCGTCGTCACATCCACCACCAGAGGAAGTCCAAAGCCTCATCAGATGGTGTCAAAGAAAAAACAAACAAAATTTCATTCTGTGCTGCGACGCGAATGCGCACCATCTCACATGGGGAAGCACAGACATAAACGCACGAGGTGAGTACCTTTTAGAATATTTGTCTGCGACTAATAAAGACATTGTCAATAAAGGTAACAAACCCACCTTTATAAATGCGATCAGAAAAGAGGTTCTTGACCTAACCCTTGCTGATCTATTTATAACAAACTACATTCACAACAGGCACGTATCTGATGACTCCTCGATGTCGGAACATCAACACATAAAATTCATCGTGGAGTCATCGGAAACTCGCTTTGAAGGATATAGGACACCCAAACTGACCAACTGGTATGCTTATAAAGAGCATCTCGAGAGGCAGTTGGAGGACCAACGTATATCCATCGATTCAGCTGAGGAACTAGATACAGCCTCAAAATGCTATAATGAAAGCATATGAAATCAGCTGCTCAGAAAAACAAAAGGCCGTCAATAGAGAAGTGCCTTGGTGGAATGAATAAGAGCTAGCCAAACTTGGGAAAAAGTTAGGAAACTCATCAATAGAGCTAAAAGTTTGGGACACTGGGAAGACTACAAAGCGGCTCTTTCTGAGTACAGCAAGGAACTCAGAAAATCCAAAAGAAGAACATGGAGGCAAATGTACGAGGGGATTGCGGAATTAGCCCCAGCCCAACGCCTCCAGAAAGTTTTTTTAAAAGAACATACCAACGGCATCAGTCTGGTCAAAAAGCCGAAGGTGGATATGCAGAAAACCAGAAGGAAAGCATACGTGTTCTCATCCAGACACACTTTCCTGGGTCCAAGGTTGTTGGAGACGAACTGCAAAGTGCTCAGCTGGAAGAGGTTGTCACCAACCCCTACAGAACCAGCAGGAGCCTAGCCGGGAAAATCTTCACCACCCAAAAGATCAAATGGGCCATTAAGAGCTTCAAACTTTTTAAATCGGCCGGAAAGGCATTGAAATAATAGAGCCCTCCTTGAAAAGGCTGTTCAAGGCCAGTTTCATTTTCGGCCACATACTGAAAGCCTGGAGGGAGGCTGCAGTGGTGTTCATACCAAAGACTGGGAGACGTCCAGCAGACGAACCAAAGTCTTATTGCCCCATCAGTCTCATCTCCTTTCTCCTGAAAACAATGGAGAAAGTTATAGACTGTTATATAAGAAGTGAAATCCTTTTGGACAGACCGCTTCACAAAAACAGTTCGCCTATCAAGCAGGCAAATCAACGATTAACTCTACAATGCTTAGTTGAAAGCATTGAAAAGACATACTTGGCCAAAGAAATGGCTAAATTTTCTAGCCCGGAATCTTTTGTGGTCTTTCCAAAGCCCACATCAACGAATAGTTTCGGCGCTGGGAAGCTGAACAAATTAAAACCCACTGGTTTTCTATAAAAGTGTGTTTTTTAGTTTTTTTAAACTATTATTTATTTCCTACTTTTTAGTGTGGTTTATTTATGAAAGCGTGTTTTTTTAAACTATTATTTCTATTATTTTTTTGCAAATAAAAAAATGGAATAATCTTATCAAATTAGGTAATCATAATCTCCGACCCCAAAAACCCCCACATACCAATTTTGAATAGAATCAGTCCATAATCACAAAACTCGTCCGCATTTTAAAGCCACCATCTTGAATTTTCCAATTTTCACAAAAGAATCATAATATTCGACCCCAAAAACCCCCACATACCAATTTTGAATAGAATCAGACCATAATCACAAAACGTCGGCCGCCATTTTAAAGCCGCCAACTTGAATTTTTTTATTTTTACAGAAGAATCATAATATTCGATCCCAAAAACCCCACATACCAATTTTGAATAGAATCAGACCATAATCAAAAACTCGGCCGCCATTTTAAAGCCGCCATCTTAAATTTTCCAATTTTTACAAAAAAATCATAATATTCGACCCCAAAAACCCCCACATACCAATTTTGGATAGAATCAGACCATAATCACAAAACTCGTCCACCATTTTGGAGCCGCCATCTTGAATTTTTCAATTTTGACAAAAGAATCATAATCTCCGACCACAAAAACCCTCGGATACCAATTTTGAAGCGAATCGGACCATAATCACAAAACTCGTACGCCATATTGGAGCCGCCATTTTGTTTTTTCTTCACACATAAATTTATTAATGCATTGTCACCGGAATTATGTACACCTGCCAAATTTCAAATCATTCGGACGTCTGGAAGTGGGTCAAAATCGCGCCCAAAAGAGTCGGTTACAAACAAATAAACAAACAAATAAACAAACAAACAAACATACAAGTGAAGCTAATATAAAGCGCGTATAAAAATACGGATATTTTAAAAAATCTGCACTAAATTATAATTGAACCTGAGTAATGTAATTGAATACACCGAATCTTTTCATTAGTTCTCAATATTTCATTAAAACACGAATATTGTTCTCAGATATTGCTAATTGGAATTGTAAGAACAAAAACCGTTCAGATTGATCAATTACTCAATTCAAATATCCCACGAATGGCAATCTATCACTTTAAAACTTCAGTTCGCTTCAGTATGCTCGAAATGTAATATAGTATTTTATTAATACCGGAGACTCTCTCCACGTTGTGTCCACTGAAATGTGGCAACGTTGTTGGAGGTCACAACGTTATACTTATCAGAAATATATACCTATATATGATGAGGACACAACGTCTTCTCCATTCCTACAGGAATTCAAAATAAAAAATATTTACCCCTCTTTTGACAAACGGATTCTGGACATACCCCTCATCATATATTCACAAATTATATCATTCAGACAGCCTCTTGACCCGGAGGTCAGGGCCTACCCAACTCAACAGAGGTCACAACTCAACAGGTATATACAGGGTGTTACCAAATAAGTGCGAAAGTTTTTAGAGGGTGATTCCTTGTCGAAAATTAAAGGGGGTCTTTCATGTAAACAAAAGCTCTTAGGCCTTTCCTTGAAAAGTTACACACTTCCTTAAATGATAAATTTTTTTTCTTGAAATTGCTGAAGAGTTGAAGGAATGGCATTTTGTGGGCATGTTCTACCAATAAAAAGGCTACCTATAATTTTTAATTTTTTGTAATCTTTTAAAGGGGTGAAACATGCAAACCCTATTCCATTTTTTACCAGAAGTTTTCAACGAAACAAAATTTCTCAAATTAAAAATATGTGTTATAAGAACGATTCATTGCAGAACTTTTTTTTCAACTCCTGCGTTGTGTCCGTAAAAGCAATAGTTTCCTAATAAAAAAATAAAATACAACATTGTGCATGAACGGATCTTCTGTAAATGGAATCGAAAAAAATCTAGTTGGTGGCTGTCACGTTTTGTTTGCAAAACTTGTGACTTCAATAATAGTATTTTAAAATCGAAATAATCTAGTAGGTGGCTGTCAAGTCGCTTTGATTTCTATGTGGTAGTTGAAAGTTCAATAGTCCTTTTTATTTAGATGATTTTTTAAGGCGCATGCGCTCGTTTTGAGACCCAAAGTCTGATTGGCTATTGGGAAAGTGAAAAGCCATTGGTTAGTTTTGAAATAACAATTTGAGATTGGTTTAGTTCAAAATTAGCGGTATTTTCACATTATGTCAACAGTCAACTTCATGACAAATGCACCTGCATATATTGGCGTTCGTAACTTTCTTTGTAGGTTAAGTACTTATTACCTGTTTATACCGCCAAAAACCTTTAATTCGTAGATAAAATAATGTACACGAATATTTTCTAATGGTGAGTTTTCTTCTCCATGTAAATTCAAGTCAACTATCCATAGGAAAACTCGGAAAATTTGTATTTCCTTTAAAAAAAAAAACGACGTCAATGCCGTTTGGTCTGACAAGTAAACAAAGTTAGTCATTTGTCATCTAAATGAAATAGCCTATTGTGTCTTTTCTACCAATAATGAATAAGTACACTATGAATAAGTACACTCAATATGAATAAGTACACTAACGTTGAAATGGCCGATATGCATTTTATGTGGAAATTATTTGGAAGCCAGACGGCTCTATGCAGAGATGTATCCTCAGCGTGTGATACCTCATTACACAATTTTTGCAGAGATGTATCCTCAGCGTGTGATACCTCATTACACAATTTTTGCACATCTTCACCAGCGTCTCTGTGAAAGAGGGACTTTTAAAAAACGAACAACTGATTGTGGTCATCCACGAGTAATAAGAATGGTGGCACTGGAAGAAGAGGTTCTCAATATGATTGAAGATCGTCCGGAATTAAGTACAAGACAAATTGCTAACACACTTAATGTTAGCAACAAATTCATATGGAAAATTTTAAAGGATCACCAATTGTATCCTTACCATATTTAACGAGTCCAGGCACTTCAGCCGCGAGATTTTCCCCATCGAGTAGACTTTTGTCAATGGAGTCTCAAATGATTACCCAAAATGCTCAATTTTTAGAAAACGTAATATTCACTGACGAATTCAACTTTTCAAGCCAAGGGATTACAAATTTCCATAACAATCATCTATGGGCCGAAGATAACCCAATGCAATGCAAGAAGGTCGGTATCAATATGAATTTTCACTTAACGTGTGGGTCGAAATTATTGGCGAAAATATTATTGGACCGTATTTTCTACCGTTAAGGCTAACTGGTGCAACCTATACAAATTTTATGCAGGAGCAGCTTCCCATTTTACTTGAAAATGTTCCACTAGCTATTCGACCACGAATGTGGTTTATGCCCGATGATGGGCCTGTCCATTTCAGCATAACTGCTCGTCAGTACTTGCGACGACGTGTATCCAAATCGTTGGATAGGCAGAGCAGGAGCTCAACCTTGGCCTCCCAGATCTCCAGACTTAAACCACTTGGACTTTTGCATCTGGGGTCACCTGAAGTCCTTGGTTTATACGATCCCCATTGAATGTTTGAATGATTTAAGGAATCGCATCATTGCAGCCTGCGAGACAATCCAAAACACACCAGGAATATTTCAAAGTTTGCGCCAGTCTATGAGACGAAGACTTGATTTCTGTCTAATGGTTGGAGGTGGTCATTTCGAGCAGTTTTTATAACCCGGTTCCGTTTGATCTTGTTGCCTTTTTATTTGTTGTGATACACATAATTTTGTTTTGTTTGTATTTTTAATTGGATATTATATTAAAACAAAACATGGTATTGGTACATGCCTACATTAAAAGTTAAAACAAGCGGAATAATTTTAAAATACGATTGAAGTCACAAGTTGAGCAAACAAAACGTGACAGCCACCTACTAGATTTTTTCGATTCCATTTACAGAAGATCCGTTTATGCACAATGTTGTATTTTATTTTTTTATCAGGACACAACACAAGAGTTAAAAAAGTTTTGCAATGAATGGTTTTTTTCAACACATATTTTTAAATTGAGAAATTCTGTTTCGTTAAAAAGTTCTGGTAAAAAATGGAATAAGGGTTGCATGTTTCACCCCTTTAAAAGATCACAACAAAATTAAAAAATATTCATAGGTAGCCTTTTTATTGGTAGAACATGCCACGAAATGCCATTTCTTCATCTCTTCAGCAATTTCAAGAATTTTTTATTTTTTTTTGGAAGCGTGTAACTTTTCAAGGGAAGGCATAAGAGCTTTTGTTTACATGGAAGACCCCCTTTAATTTTCGTCAAGGAATCACACCCTAAACACTTTTGCACTTATTTGGTAACACCCTGTATATATAGTGTGTAGTTATGTGTGAAAGTTACGATAATTTGAATAGGTACTTTAATTCATTTCCAAAGTTTCGACTGGGTTTGCAGTCTTCTTCAGGGTTATTTTAGCTAAAACAGTTGAGTACAAATATATTGAGAAATGATGGTCTAGCTCAATATATTGGTACTCTGTTTCAGAAAATGATCATGTATGCTGATGACACTAATATGCTAATATCAGAAAATGCTATAAACAGAGTAAGCAACAAAGAATATAAATCGTAACACAATTTTTTTAATAATCATAAATCAAACGAATAGGTAAACTCCAATCAAATTTCTGGGAGTCAACAAAGATCGGAAAATGACATGGAACATAAATATTTTAACAAATGGATTGAGTACAATTTGCTTTATTATCAGGGAAGTGAAAGGGTACAATATCGTTAAACACTCAAACTGGCCTCCTGGATTAGTGTAATCACAAGGTACTGTGCTATGGATTGATTTTTTGGACAAATTCAGTACATATGAATAAAGTATTCATCAAGCAAAAAAATATAATCAATCAATTTCTAGAATTCCTTCACTTTTCATATTGTTGATCATCATGAATAAATATGAGAAACAATGAGAGTTTTCATCAGCCATACTCACGATTGAGCATTGCCAGGCAATCAAATGTTATATTGAATTGAAACAAAGCTCTCTTTCTTTTCTTTATATATATATATATATATATATATATATATATATATAAATAGGCCCCTGTGAAACCCAGTAAGGAGGGCGAGGAAGGAAGCTGTATTTGCTCAATATGACTTTGTAGAGATTGTCTGTCCATAGATTAGCCCTCGCTTATACCGAATATATCAAAACTGCTTCGTTTAGCCCTGTTTATATGCTGTTGCCATTTACGAATCGGTTATAAATTGAATAATATCGTCATAGCGAATTGCGAGTGCATTTTAAGTGGTAGTTGTTTTACATTGTGAGGCCCGATTAGCGCCAAAATGTCTAGCAGGTAAAAAATGATTTCAAACCTTTGCTAAGGAAGCCCAGACAAAAAGGTAAGAAACTTTTGTTTGTTTGTGGTTTTGTATTTGAGGTTTTTTTATAGAGAATATCATGTTCAAGAATACATCTCTGAATTGATAAAAGGGATTTATTCGGGTTGTTTGCCTTGCTCGTTTGGTTTGTTCAGTCTGAAATGTGAAAGTGAAGAGCCGGTTTCCCTTCAATATTTCGAAAACGGTTAATCCAATAGAAACTTTCAAGTCCAGCCATCTATGTATGTTTTAGCCAATCAAAACATTATAGTGTGAATAATCTACTCACATTATTGCCGCGAGAATAATTTGCAGTAGTTTGTTTTTATTGATTGATAACGATGTAATCAGTTCATACAAAATTTGTGTTAATTTATTTATAACTTTGAGTTGATTTACTGTTTTTGACCCTCTTAAATAACAGGAATTTATAAGGAACGTCTTGGAAACGTTAATAATAGAGTTGAATTGCTATATATCGAAAATTGTCCTATGGGTTTTGAACAACTGGTATTTGAAACATCAGAAGAAAGCAATGTGTTGAGGGAGAGTCCAGAGACAGAATTGAATAAAGAAGATAATTGGTTTAAAACAAGAGATTTCGATAAGTATTTATTTTTCTAACATTCTTTATTTTATAATATATTTTATTATTTCATTTTAGAGTATTACTTTAGTTGCCAATTTGCATAATTTTTGCATCGTGTTTTATTTTTTACTAATGAGTACAGATTAATAAAGTTTAAGCCTATTTTTATTAAAATTTTTCACATATTCTGTCCAAAATTAATATTGATATTGTAATATCAATATTACTTTGATTTGTTGAAAATATGAACAGGGTGTTCATAAAATCAGATGTGGAATCATCTGCGACTGTTTTCCTTTTCAACATCAATATTACATTTTGAAATGCATTTTCTTGAAATTTATTTGACAAATTTGTTGGATGGAGTGCCAATATCACACTATAAAATTATTTCACAAACTTTTCTGGAATTACCAATGTACAGATTCAATTTCACCTATCCGAGAGAAAGATTATGTTTATATTATATTTTCAAAACATAATTTTTTGTGTTTTATAAACTTTTATATCCCTGAATTTCCATTGGGTTCAAACATCAATCCCACAGAATAAAACAAATATGGAATCTGTGTCACAGATATAAAGCAGTTGGTTAACTGTAAAATTCTTGAAATTTTTTAAAAATTGCCAGAAAATTAGAAAGAGAAATCAATCTTGCTAGTAATTCAAGGACGAAACGATGAAATACATTCACAGTTATTACTTTTACAAAGTAAGTGATGGTCAGAAAATGAATTAATTTGATAGTACAGTGTTCCACTTGGAAAATGTCCCCTATGCTAAGCATTTCGCTGGTATAATTTGGATAAATTTAATTTTCAAGAATATAAAGGAAAATTTGTTTTAATATTGATTTCATTCAAGTTATACCGTCAAAATGGCTAGCATAGGGGACATTTCCCAAATGAAGCACTGTACATGTTTGTAATGTAACTTATTTAATTTGTTGCTATCCATACATTTGCTATACGATAAATCATCACACAGCTTTCAATATTAAAAAAACTGACTCTGTGAAGCCCCCCCATACTATGCATACTACATATGGGGTGTTGTCAAATCTAGGGCTAAACAAAGAGCTAAAAATTTGGTACAGTGCCCTCTTGCAAGAATGTCTTGGAACAAGTGCTGTATTTCGGAAGGATTAACGGGTTGTTGTGAAGCCTTAGCAAAAACTTGGGAAACAGTTATATATTTGTTATAAAGCCTGTTAGAACACATATACTCCGCCATACGTTGTGTATCCCATACTCGAGACACCCTTATATATATATATATATATATATATATATATATATATATATATATACACATTTATATATATACAGATATATATATATATATATATATATATATAAGGGTGTTTTTTTATGACAATTTTTTTTGTTTTTTGCTCCCAACCGAAATTTTTGTTTGAAATGTTAAAAAAAAAAACCTGAAAATTTGAGCCCTTAATATTAACATTAAAAACATTCCCAGAGCGTGGAAATATTTCCCATTTAAAATACAAGTGAACTTTGTTTTTTTTTTCAAATATTATAACTCAGCGGCATTTCATGGTATAATATCGTACCAAAGCGTGATTTACTCAGGATTACATGCTCTACAGAAGTGCCTATTGCGACGTAGCTGTAATCTGCACCTGTAAGATTGTACCGGTCAGTAAATCAGATTTTTGTAGAAAATTCTATTTTTTTGACATTACTTCATAAATGACTGGATTTATGGAAAAAAATTAAATGACAAACTTATAGGAAATTTAATTTCCTACAAAAAAAGGCCTATAAACCGAATCGCTAAGATTGATATTTCTCGAGATATAAAGAGTTAACTTTGTCATAATATAAAAGTTTGATTCGATAATTCTCCAAAATTTCATAGTATGACAAAGTTAACGCTTTATATCTCGAGAAATATCAATCTTAGCGATTCGGTTTATAGGACTTTTTTTGTAGGAAATTGAATTTCCTATAAGTTTGTCATTTAATTTTTTCCATAAATCCAGTCATTTATGAAGTAACGTCAAAAAAATAAAAATTTTCTACAAAAATCAGATTTAGTGACCCATACAATAGTACAAGTGCAGATTACAGCTACGTCGCAAAATGCACTTTTGTAGAGCAAGTAATCCTGAGTAAATCGTGCTTCGGTACGATATGATAGCAAGAAATGCCGCTGAGTTATAGGTATTTGAAGAAAAAAAAAACAAGTTGTAATATTATTGTTCATACAACAAAATATTGTATTAAGGCAGGACTGTAAAATTATAGGGGACACTGATTCTATGAACGCTCTGTCCAAATCTTTATCCTGTAAATATCTTCACTCAATTATTTATGTTAATGTAAAGATGTAAATCAATGTTTAAGAAAGGGGTATGAAAATGACTTACCCAAGCTTGTAGAGTAGGAAATGGAAAGTAGGAGCAGCTTCGTTTTGTGTGAAAGGTCACTCACGTTCGCACTTCATCGTAAAGATAATTTCGCTAATTAATAACACTTGTGTGTATGGTAACACCAATTGCTGGAATGTCTATTTTCCCTTTTGTGCCCTAGGTTCTCGGCTTAGGCGGCACTCTCGATTCGTTCTTCAATATCGTTGCTATCGAAGCGAGATACGAGGGTAGAACGTGGAATAGAAATTTGATAGGAGATAGGTACTTTTGATTGAGCAAGGATTGCTAAGGGTTGTCTTATGAACAAATAATAATAAACAAAAGTAAAATAATTTGCGAAATGAATTCTAAATATCAATCAGTATATGTATAAAGAAAAAATAGAATGAACAAGTAATGAGTATATACACATAAGAGAAAAAAAAATAATAATCAGAAGTGGAAATGAAACATATATTTTAAATGGGAAATCTTTTTCCACGTTCTGGGAAAGTACTTAATGTTAATATTAAGGGCTCAAAAAATTTCGTAAAAAAACCACCTTAATATATATATATATATATAAAACATTACAATATATATATATATATATATATATATATATATATATTGTAATGACATTTGTAAACAAACTGGGGACATATTTCACGGTGATTTCGAAATACGCTAAAATATATTATGCAAGATTGGAATTATTACATCTGATAAATAAATTCCTCCTATTTCTCGTATGATAACCACATTTAATTTATTCAATATAGATGTCTTTGGAAGCTCATTGACTCGCTTCAAAAGCATACTCAAATCATTATATCAAATCTGATAACAGCTTAGTCAGCTATCCTTGTTTAGTTTAAGTAATAGTTTAAGTTTTTAGTAATTAATTTGTTGAAATAACTATTATATTTCATTTTGAAATTGTTTACCCGTTTATAAATAAATAAATTTACCTCTGTTTGTACTTGCCACCAGGCACCCTTCAGTTGTGGCCAAGGGAATGTAGAACTTTTTATCGTCCAACACTAATGGTCCAGCAATTCCTATAGGTACTGGAATATACCCTATAACATTCTCACAGCAAGCACCTAGAACTTTGTTATAATCATAGTCCTCATATGGAAGATTAACAAACACATCTTGAATCGGTATCATACTCTGGATGAGTTTTCTTCTTATTTTCACCCCCCTCACAGGATTTTTTACAGCGTTTTCCAAAGTATAAGAAGGAATATGTTTTGTATCTACAAGCATTATAATTTCTTTATCAGAAAGTACATTGGCATCATTGGTACGATAAATTTTCAAACAATCTTGTAAGTTCCTTAATGTGGCTTTATCTTGATCAAAGTTTGGCTCTTTTGAATGATAAATATTTCTGTCAACTCTATTAAGTTCTTCCGTTTGTATTTCTACACTGGATGAGTTTGTTCTTCTTTGCCGGTGTACAGTGTTTTTAAATGAGATGATTGGAGCCCCTTGTTGGGCACTGGGATCCCAAATGTGGTCTCTAGTCTCAAAAAATATAAACTTAATCATCAAGGTAATCAGCAGAATGAGGATAACAATATGATCTGCACTCAGTGCAAACTGCTTCATTAAATAACCATAAGTAGAAGTATCTTCGGTGCAATTTGTCTTCTTGTTATTCAGTAGTGAATTATCCTGGGTATCAGAGGGAAGAGTCCAATGACTGTGGATATGCACTACTGTCAGACCTAGAGACATAATCAATTTCACTCGTTGTACAGCAGGATTGGATTTCTCATTCTCTTCCAGTATCATTTTGGTTATTTTAGCTTGCTCAGCTCCATAGTACTCAGATACCCTACCGAGTTCTAACATCAAAGATAAACATGCTGGATAGAAAGTCATGAATATTATGTAATTGACAATGACTGATAAGCAGGCGAAGTAGGATAGCATTTCTAGGCGATGTACACCAGACAGAGTACCAACTCCTATGACTAAAGTTTCCACGATGGTATCTAGAGTGATTGTAGGTCCTAAAACAGAGACTCCTCTGGCAATATTTACACTGATTTCACCTTCATTTGAAGAAGTTAGGGCAAATTGTGCTAGTTTCGCTGCTTTAGAAAGATCAATCAACAAAAGGAAGAAGAAAAGAGCATCTTTCAAGTCGACTAGTTCAATCTGTAGGATATTCAAGACTGCAGAAGTGAACACAAAACTAGAGAATACTACAAACATTCCAGCAAATCCCAATATGTATTTGGATCCCAATTTTTGCAGATTTCGGAACTGGTGATAGCTGTAGAGTATGGCAAGACATCGTATAACAGTCATTACAATTACATCAGCAGCGATGAAATGTTCTTCGATACAACCATTGCAGGGTCTTAGATGTTTTGATGGTACTGATGATTTGGGCTTATCCATTGTTAGAAAGCATGTCGTAAGAGTTATGACAGAAACTATGACCTCCCATGGGTAAGAAGCACATATTTTTCCATAAATTCCGAATAAACGAGACATTTTCAATACTATTCTTGGAACAAAGGATTCTGAAAATATTCTAAGAGTTAGTAGTACAAAATGATATCAAGAAAAACATACAATTATGAATACTAAAATTATAGATGCATTTTAAACTTCTTCATTTTTAAAATATTTGATAATTCATTTCATAACCAAAAATCTTGCCGCCTACTGTCAGTGTCACCTCTTACATATTTCTATTACATAACAGAGGTGTTTTCTCAAAGAGAGTAAACGTTATCTGAATAGGAGGTCCTAATAAGCTCTAGCCAATTAGAATCTTGTAGCATTAACCCGTCTTAGTGACGTATATGGATATGAGAACAGGTGGCCCTCGTAGGATTCAAGAGCCTGTAACTCTCAGATACCAGAGGTGCGTTCGATTATTAACTCCTCGAGTATAATTTACTAAATAGCGTTCGAAAATCGTAAAGTTGTGTATATTTAACTCTAACACTGTCGTTCGAAAAGACCCGAGTATTCGCTACCGAGTCAACTCTCATAACTCTACAAAATAGCTGGGTTTATTTAACTCCACAAAATTGACACAACTCTGGGGGACGGAAAACCTCTTTATGCTGTGCCTCACACTCTCACAGGCAACCCAAGAGTGAGATTATTTTTGTGAAAGTGTTGAATACTGTTCACTGTTAATAGTTGTAATCTTGGAGATACATATGGTCTGCCAAGTTCATACTGTCCCACTCTAATTCTTAACCTAGGACCTATTTTTAATAAAGCTGCTTCGAAAGCATCACATGACATTCGAATCTACCATTGTCATCCCCTACTATAAATACTAACATTTAATTTACAATTGGCGAACAAGATTCTAGAAAAGTTATCTGCTATTGACAACAATATTTTCCTCCGGTTCTCATCAACTTTCACTGTTCTTGTCATTTTTCGTTTTTTTTAACAATATTTCCGATGTCAGAACCTTCTGTCACTCGGACCTTGTAAACAACTCCAAATAAATTTCGCACCGTTCGAATATTACAGGAATAGTACTCAACTCCAGAGTAAATTTAAGAAACCTTCAAAAACTTTACTCTACTCTAGGAGTCTATAATCGAACGCATCTCAGAGTGCCGAATGCGCTAGTCTGCCACTGTCCAGAGAGAATGGTGGCCATGACATATCCATATACGTCACTATGACTCGAAAATGATCTTTCATGTTTTTCTATTAGTGTCACCATTGTCTTATGAGGAATAGACTCTCCTACTCAGATAACGTTTACTCTCTTTGGTGTTTTCTGGCGTAAAAACGTATTCAATCTTGCATTTGAATACGATTCTACGTGACGTCATTATTATCACGAACCACAAGAATGCATAATTTCGAATACGATTCAATAATCAAACTTAAACTAAGAATGTTTCTGTTAGAAAGTCAGTAGACAATAAAACTCTCACGATTATTAGTGTATTATTATAAATTATGACAATCGCAAAACAACGTATTTTGTTTTGAAACTGAATTCGACTTGAGGTGTTTTCTGGCGTAAAAACGTATTAAATCTTGCATTTGAATACGATTCTACGTGACGTCATTATTATCATGAACCGCAAGAATGCATAATTTGGAATACGATTCAATAATCAGACCTAAACTAAGAAATTTTCTGTTAGAAAGTCTGTAGAAATAAAACTCTCACGAGTATTAGTGGAATGCCCCACTACCAAGATTCATTTGGGGTATTATCATAAATTATGACAATCACAAAACAACGAATTATGTTTTGAAACTGAATTCGACTGTTTCAAAACTCTATGAATACATCTCTCATCTCGTTTCATTCCTTTTATTAGAAAGGTGCAGACAACTAAAAATCAGGGGCACCAACTTGAAGTGGAGTCTCATGTCAGCCATGGCAAAGGGGCTATTGTGTAATCATTGGAAGAGCCCCCATGTTATATCTACTTCTTTTATGAGGTCTGTGGTTCGGACACAGAACCCCATAACTACGTGAAAGATTCACTCCAGTCAAAGAGTAGGTTCTAACCTCTAATCTTTGCTCCAGTTCATAGAATTGTAATTATAATATACTGACTAGAATGCGTTTCAAGCTGCGCGAAATGTCCCATGCATGGTGGCCGCCATTGTTGTTTATGTCCTCGCAGTAGCGGAACAATTCCAGTGGCATTGCTTGTAATGGAAAATAGGGTATATCATAATAAAACGTTTCAATAAATGATGCATCAAAGGTACAGAGGATTGTGAATATAACTGTTATATACCTATGTAAAAAATGTTTACTCTTCCACCCATCTATTATATGAAGATATATGAGACATATTTTACATATCCTTATAATTGAATAGGTATTTCTATCAAGATTTTTTATTGCACTATTACATCAATATTTGAAAAATGAGTAAGTTATAAGGTCACATTTGATGTGGGTGGCAGATCATAGGGGGTTCAGAGATAACAAAGGAACAGATTACCTCGCCAAAGAATAACAAACACACAATTTCCTGACTCAGAAACCTTTTGTGGAATCTCTAAAGTCCATAAGAGAGAAGAGTTTCGAGGCTGGGAAACATGAAATGAAATCTCATTGGAATAAAGCGCAGGATAAAGACAATAAGCAAAAAGGCTAGTGAGCCTATCGCCAAAGAAAGTTGAACAGCTTCTCGAGTTGGACAAGAAATACTTGAAATTGGTAACGGGACTCTCACTGGACACTGCCCTCTGAGGTATATTTTTAACATTGTATTTATCCATTTTTCAACCGACGAAACCAAAAAGGAGGAGGTTCTCTAGTCGACGCGTATATTTTTTTTATGTATGACCACGCATAACTTTTTACAGAGGAGTCCAATTCCGATGATTCTTTTTTCATTGGATAGGGCATACTCCAAAGTTGGTCCCATTTGAATTTGAAAAAAAATCCACTCCTAAGGGTAGCAAAATGGAAAATATTTATCGTTCACCCTCTGAGTTTTGATCCGTTAACCGATTCTATCAGGCATAACTTTGTACTGGGTTTTCCGATTTGCATGATTTTTTTTATTACCTAGGGTATACCTCATAGTTGATCATATTTGGGTTCGGAGTGAATTAATCCACCCCAATGGGTAGAAAAATAGGGGATGATTGATTTTTCACTTGTGAACATTGGCACACATATGTAGTTGACATTGACAGATCGCTATTGTCATTATTTTTGTTCTCCTATATCCGTCACAATAATAACATTCTATGGAAGGATGGAATTATATACAAAGTGATTAACTAACGAGAGCTTTCAAAAATAATTTATATTATATAACAATAAATAGTTGAAGTAGATAATCGTATTATTTAACTGTTATTAGTTGAAGTAAGGTGGGTAAGTAATTATTTTGGAAATAATCAAAAGTTGAGTAGGTAGTAATTAGTATATTGCAGTCACAAAAAATTTAAAAATAAAAACTTTTTAACAAAAAATTAAACCGACGAAAAACGGAACTGAAAATCACAAATAAAATAAACTTCCTTAGTCTTGATAACTAAGTTCCTAAACTAATGTAAGTAACTAATTTCGAGTCGGCGCCAAACGAATAATCAACGAAGATCATTAAATTACTTCAAAAAAATTATCACAATGTCACCGTGCATCTCTATGCCATCATTTTACGCTTTACCTAGCTTGTTTGTTTGACGCCCACTCAAAATTAGTTACTTACATTAGTTTAGGAGCTTAGTTATCAGGACTAATAGAGAGGGCTATTTTATTTTTTGCTTTTCGGTTCCGTTTTTCGTCGGTTTAATTTTTTGTTAAAAAGTTATTATATTAGTGATCTTTGCCTCTCGACTATACCGTATATTTTCATTGTTTGAGAATATTTTTTGCCATTTGATTAATTCTGTATTGTTGACGCTTCAAAATGTATCATATTAAAACTGTTTTTTGAAAATGCCTTCATCTGAAGGGGAAAGGATTGAAATTATGATTGGTGTTGGCGATATGATGCGGACTCAACAAGAGGTATGCAGATTATTCCATGAAATGCACCCAGATAGTGAACCTATTTCACAATCTACTGTAAGCAGAATAGAGCGAAAATACTTAGAATTAGGACACGTGAGGGGTGCACTAAACCAAAGTAGACCTACAGTTAATGAAAATAATCAACAAGATGAGACGTAATTTTGTCGGCATCTGGATTTCTTAGAAAATACATTAATTCCTGATTTGACCTAGCTTTTTCCTGATATTCAAATAGCCAATAATTTAGACAGCAGAAGGCGCACCGCAACATTTTGATGCAACTTTGGTAGTGTATCCAGTAGCTGCATAACTACGTAATTTCATATAATAATTCTTAATACGTTTATTCTTCAATTCGTTTTTTGTAAAAATACAGTATTGTATAACTTTCTAATAAAATTTCGAAAACACCTTTTGTATTGTTGCTCACCCTTTACCAATTTGACGTAGCTTGTGATATATTTTTGGAATCAGCTCAGCAAGTTAACTCATAAATAAAAAAAAATAGGGTGTTCATTTAATAAAACCGCTGATGACGTCATCACTCGAAGGTAGATCACCCTGTATATTGGATTATCATTTAAAAGAACAGTAAATTGAAATAAAAACTCGACCTGTTTCGGGAATTTTTAATGATATTGTTTATTTAGCTACTAATGAATGTATGCGTTACTTTATGGACACACTGAAAAGGCGATACGTATAAATAAGCATGGCCACATATCATACCTACTACTACAAACTAATGTAACACTTCATTATATATAACAGTTTTTAATTTATCCACTATGATCACTATAACGAAAAATACAACAAGGTACAAAGACACATCCAAACCGAACACAAAGAAATTAAAGAAAATTGGAATGATTTGGCAACGCTTATAAGTGCCAACCGACAACGCCGTTATGTTTACAAATAGATGATATAAACACTACCGTCATACGTTCAGTTGATTATCTTCGTCGCACGCGTGTAATATGCTTATGAAGTCATACTCTTCTTCATTGTTTGGTGTCCTCCTTGGCTATCGCATAAGGGAGCCACGAAATTCGGGTGCGCAGTAGACTAAGCGCGTTCTAGTCAGTATCAAAGATTATTGTTCTACTCTTTGTCAGTATATTATAATTACAATTCTATGCTCCAGTTTCACTCCAGAGGTGCGTGCGATTATTATCTCCATCGAGTATAATTTACTAAATAGCGTTCGAAAATCGTAAAGTTATGTATCTTTTACTATAAGACTGTCGTTCGAAAATACCAGAGTATTCGCTACCGAGTTAACTCTCGTTACTCTACAAAATAGCTGGGTTTATTCAACTCCACAAAATTGATACAACTCTGGGGGACGGAAAATCTCTTTATGCTGTGTCTCACATCCAACCCAAGATTGGGATTATTTATGTGTATGTGTTTAATACTGTTCACTGATAATAGTTGTAATCTTGGAGAAACATATGGTCTACCAAGTTCATACTGCAAGATTCTAGAAAAGTTATCTGCTATTGTCAACAATATTTTTCTCCGGTTTCCATCAACTTTCATTGTTCTTGCCATTTTTAACAAACAATAACATAACCTATATTTCCGATATCAGAACCTTCTGTCACTCGGACTTTGTAAACAACTCCAAATAAATTCCGCACCGTTCGAATAAAACGAATAGTACTCAACTCTAGAGTAAATTTAAGAAACCTTCAAATACTTTACTCTACTCTAGGAATCTATAATCGAACGCAAGGACAATGAGGGTTGTTTGGTGTATTGCTAATTAATCAACCTCCAATATATGCTGTTCGTAAAGTGCGTTGTCTCATCGACTTCTATGGATTCTTCAACTTTCATTGTTACACACCATACAAATTACTCTTTTATATCGGTTTTTGATAACTGATGATTTGGAAATTCAAAATGAATTTTTATAGACTGTTTAGATTTACCGCTCAGAAACGACATTACATACACCAAGTCCAAAAGATCAAAGTGCCAATGTTTACTGTCGTTTCTTTGTAGTTAGGGTGTTCTGTGGTTCTACCACGGTAACGTCGGTAACTTAAATTGCAGGAATACAAGTAAAATACAAGCGTGCTCACCGGCTCTTCTACTGAATTGCGCATGTGTTTAAAATTAACACAATCTAATCTCACTTGGCTAAAACTGCTATCCAAGTTGAATGCAATACAATTTTCTATAAACAGTTATATATTGTTTACCTACCGAAGGACAACTTTTTCATATAAATTACCGCTTTTTGCCGTAGAATCATAAAAAATTAATATACCTATATGTGTAATACGATAACAAAGCAAAGTATATGATCTTTTCCTATCACAACCACTGCAGCCAATTTTGAACTGTCGCTAGAAGCTGCTCCAATGTTAATATGTCCCTAAGCATGAATAATCCTTCAACTATTCTCCAACGATCAATTGGCCGTACCCTCATATTTATTATTATGCTGCGTCACACGGACTAAAAAATTAATTTCAAATCGAATGATAATTTCAACAAAAATAACAATAAGCTTCTGTGCAATTTTCAATCTAGTGATTATCATTCAAAATGTCAAGTTTTCTTCTCAATAAATATTATTTTCTTATTCTTCCTCAGTCACGAATATTGTGAGAGAATGATTTTTTTCAGGCTCGGGATAATTTTGAAAATATTCGTAAATTTCAGGAAATGATTTGGGCACATGTGATGTCATTATTGGAAGTGATAAATTAAAGTGCGTCTGTTAAACGTTTTCCAAAACCTCTTTCTCAAACATATCCAACCGAAAAATAGATTATCGATATTCAAATTGTCAACTTGTTTTGTTTTCCTTTCAGAAAATGCACATTTAAAAACTTCTCAGAATTGACAATATTTCCACTATTAGGTGGTACCAAACGTGCTGTGATCCTCGGTCATTGTGGCATATGGGTGACTAGATTCCGAATGGCCGTGGTATCGTAGCACCGCAGGCTGCACCAAGAAGATATAAGGTTGCAAACCAAAACAATTCTTTGATGGTCGTATCACAAGATGTTTCTGGGTCAGAGTCTTATTGGTATATAAAAGTTTCTCCTTGTTAACATATAGGTGGTTCAAACATAACGATTAAATCGAGGTTTATCTTTTCGAACACCTTCGTTAAGCCTTTATATATACCTGGCCACCTACATAAGTATTTGAGAAATATCTGAAAATAATAAGATATTCCGATATCAATTTTTTGGCCCAAGGCCAGGTTAATTCTCTGAGGGCTATGTCCATTAAATTCCTTCCATTTTGTTTTTAACAGCCCCCTTGATATTCCTCTCTTTCATATTTATATTCCTGGACTCGGATGTCACGCAGGTAGCTATAGCTGCCTCCGTGGTGACGTTGGTTGTTGCCTTGGAATGCAGGGTCTGCTGACCGAAACCACAAATGTGCGGCTGGCTTCTGTTTGTTGACTCCGTTGATTTGTCGTTTTCTAACAAGTGTTGTTCATCCTTGCACTTCTCCACCGTACTGATGAGGGCCGAGAGCCCGAAACACGTGTCTACGGTTAACACTTTTCTCTGAGGGCTATGTCCATTAAATTCCTTCCATTTCGTTTTTAACAGTCCCCACAATATTCCTCTCTTTCATATTTATATTCCTGGACTCGGATGTCACGCAGGTAGCTATAGCTGCCTCCGTGGTGACGTTGGTTGTTGCCTTGGAATTCAGGGTCTGCTGACCGAAATCACAAATGAGCGGCTGGCTTCTGTTTGTTGACTCCGTTGATTTGTCGTTTTCTACCAAGTGTTGTTCATCCTTGCACTTTTCCACCGTACTGATGAGGGCCGAGAACCCGAAACACGTGTCTACGGTTAGCACTTTTCTCTGAGGGCTATGTCCATTAAAGTCCTTCCATATATATATATATATATTTATATATATATATATATATATATATATTATGTATATATTTATATATTAAATCTTATCCCCCTATCTTGAAAATTACTTTTACTTTTTATATTCTCAATTCTTGCTATAAATGAATTCAATTCAAACTGAATGGCTTTTTTTGATAACCTGTGATAAAGATATACGTATAATATGTAATACTTCGGTTGTATATATATATATATATATATATATATATATAAAGAAAAATTATATAGGACACCTATAATCTGTGTGTTGAACTTCCTTTTTTAGAAATTTTGAAATAGGACCAACATCACATAGGCCAATCTACGCACCAATAGTCGTACTCCTAGTGCGTTCTGAGTAACGCAAAACAAATAACGAGAATAAGAGAAATTTGTTACAAATCCAAGAGAGCCCACCATAGAGAAACTAAAAATAACAAAATTAAAGATCTTATAAAACAAGAATAATAAGTTGAACACTATAAAAACACATTTTATTGTATCTAGGACACGGTACAACTACAGACAAAACAATAATAAAACTCCAAAAAACAACAAAATTGAAAATATTCTTTAGTCTTATCATCAAATCTACCAAAATAAAAACAAATTACATTTACAACAAACCTTCAATAATTTTGTTCATTCATTAGCACAAAGGAGAACGAGTAGGTATACTTAACAAATACTCCAGTTTGATGATAATCTTCGTACTTCCTCAAATGGTGATAGAAATGGAAACTGATGGACGGAAATAAGTATCAGTTTGTGAAAAAAAATCTGCAACTGATGGATGGAAATAAGTATCAGTTTGTGGAAAGCGGCTTATATTTTACCTTGTGAAAGAATATTTCAAGGAATTACAGCGTCAACTCGAATAACAAAACATTCCATTTTCGACGTTGGGTTCACAATTCAAGTCCATTAGTATAATTTCTCTAATTAATTTTTCGATGACAATTAACAGTAGAATTATTCTGAAATTATTACGTTGTTTGTCATTTCCTGACAAATGTCGAAATTGAAAAATTATCATGTCAGTCGTCTGTTGATTGCGGGCAGCGCCTCCATGCGCGACTGGCCGTACCAAAAACTTGGTGGTCAACATCGCCAATGTTTCAAACAGTCTCTTTATTTTTAATTTGTCTATGGAGCCCACCATCCGCCAACAGCTGTTTCATGGTTTCCCAATCATCAGGACGACTTGTGGTCTCTTTCAAATTCGTATCAAATATCTCATAGTGCTAATACCTACCGGCAAGTACAAAAATGTGAAGAGCATCAAATTATAGATAGTGACACATATAATCTGCGTGTTGAAGCTTAGTCCTGTTATCGTGGAATATTAATGACACGAAATTTCGTGTACATTAATAGGTCACCAACAGCATAGGCCAATCCACGACACATCTTTGTACTTGCCGGTAGGATATATTAAGGTTATGTCGGGGGTGCCTTCAGACTATGCGGAAATGTCAAATTTGAGTATTTGAGGTAATCATAACATTCTAAATATTCGATCGGTAGTTGTGATTGGCTGAAAAAAATCAATTTGAGATGTTTAAAGTCCGCGTTCTGAATAGTCTGAAAGCATCCTGAGAATTGTGAGCTTATGTAAGATTGGGATGAGGGCCAAGAACTGATTTCGCCAGTTTGTATTTCAGTATCATAATTAAGACGAGTATTATTATGATTTTGTCTTCAATGTCACTAATCTAGACTGTTAAAAATTTGCAGTGTAATTTCATCTAGGGTCCCTATACTAGTGAATAATTTCCGTTTTTTTTTCGTTGCCATGGTAATGTTTTGGAATAACATAAATAATTTGATGGTATACAAAATAGTGTTGAAAAACTTTGGAACACTGCGAGTAGGCAGTTTTTTCAGTTTATACGTTTTCTCTCGAACACGTCTGTTTTTTTTGGGGTTTTTTGCACTAATTCGTATCTCAAAAATTACATTCAGTGAAAATAATTGATAAAATCTCAATAAAAGTTTGAGCTGCGTGGAATACGATACATACGTCCATCGGATGGGCTAGTAGGTTTTGAAATGGAATGAGAAATAGCCTAGGGCATTTTCATTTTCGAATCACGATAAAGTTAAAGTATTTATTCAAGTTCGGAGTATGTTTCTCAGCTTCTCGAATGCATATTTTACGCCTAGTGGGAACTCGGCAAACGAAAGAAAGGTTTTGGAACATAGCTGAATATAAACGACAAAATCATATGTCAACTGTCGAAAACTACGAAGGATGCGCCACCATACGTTCTTTCTATAAACTTTTTGCTGAGACCACGTTTCTTCAAGGAAATAATACTTAGATTTTCGTAAGTTTTATTGCTATTTTTCTTTTCGAAATCGTGTTTTCTTCTATTTGAATTTTTCTGTTATCGTTCAATCATTAGACCATATCATTACTTGAATAAAATCAGAAAACTTGTTTATATTTTCAGCAAACATGGGTCGTGTACGTACGAAGACCGTGAAAAAAGCGTCCAAAGTTATCATTGAAAAGTATTACACTCGGCTGACGTTGGATTTCCACACAAATAAGCGCATTTGCGAAGAAATTGCTATTATTCCTACCAAACCTCTACGTAATAAAATTGCTGGTTTTGTTACCCATTTGATGAAGAGGCTCCGCCACTCGCAGGTATACCTATATCATTTACATTTCGTTTTATAATTTTTAATGAACTCTTTAAAAACATTCTAAATGTTTATTTAACAATAAACAGTCTGAATGTAGTTTTCCAAGAATTCTTGAATATGCCTATTATTTTGGCATTCTGAACAGGAAGCTGAGTTTGAATGTGGGGTCCAGAATGTGTTTTACCATAGCTATTCATTTTTTACCACTGCAGGGGAAAATATGTATAACTTGGGTAAAGGTCAAGAATATGAGATCACCCAGTATCTTCACGAAATTTTCACAGGTGCTTAAGAAGACGATAAAAACAGTATAGCAATCAAAAATTTAGCGCGGAAGAGATAATTTTAGGAGATATGGGCCCCAGAAGGTCCATAAATAGAGGTTATGGAATATCACTTTTGGAAACTGCAAACTGATATAAAGAATAGCTTTTTGCATTAAACTATTAACTGGACACTCATTTGACGTTTGAGTAATATTAAAATCACTTGATGAACAATAAAGATATGAAAAAACTCCGATTATGTTTCATTAAATTTCTCACATGAACTGTCAAAAATCCCATATTGGTGGTTGCATTGATCTTGGCGTTTTATGAACATGCCACGCTGCCAACTATTCAAGTGAATTTGGCCAATCCGGATTTTCCCAAAATTTTCACCGCCTTTTAAAGTAAAAAAAAGGGTGGTTTACTTCTTTAATATTAAAGTATGTAGGTAGATGGGTTCCTTCTTTTACGTTTTAAATTGATTTGATCTAAATGTTCATGAGCGGTAAGCGCATTTGTAAGGTTGATTAGCTTGCATTCAACTTGGGTAACAAGGTTAGCCAAGTTAGGTTAGGTTATGTTCCTTCTTTTACGTAAGAAGTCAATTGATATTTTTTGTATGCCTGGCGGATGCCGGCGTGTCTCGCAGGCATACAAGAAAACATCCAATCCAAATCGCTTCTTGGTCCAGTTTAAGATTACTTAAAAAAAATAACTGAAGTCACATTATTTTATGTTCGGTAACTTTATAAATGCGGCACATCAACTTCATGTTCAATTTTCAAAATTATAATCACTATCAAGAAGCGTGGTGAAATATACTTTGCATTTTAAACACAGATATCAGTTCGTTATTTCATGCTGTAATATTTATCATTTATATGCTCAATATGTATAACGCATTGAATTTCAGTATTTTCTTTTCCTCTTTTGGTGACATAGGCAAGCGTCATATCAATAAACTTCAAGTTTCTGATAATCATAACACTTGATTTTTGACATGTCTTCTATAAAATTATATAAAAAGTAATCGGAGTTTTTTCATGTCTTTATCGAAAATTATGTGATTTTAATAGTACTAAAAGGTAAAACGTGTGTGCAGTTACTATTTTAGTGTAAATATAAAATGTTTATATCAGTTTATAATTTCCAAAAGTGATATCCTATAACCTCTCTTTATGGACCTTCGGGGGCCCATAGCTCGCGCAAAATTTTCGATTGCTATACTGTTTTTACCGTGTTTTGAAGCACCTGTGAAAATTTCGTGAAGATACTGGGTGATCTCATATTCTTGACCTTTTCCATAACTTGTTCATTTGAAATTATCAACTTGTTGATTACCAAAAAAAAAATATTTTTTTTCACGAGACCATGTTTATAATGTTGTTTTCATTAAAATGTTATGATTTTCAAATCTCTGCTATCTTACACTCAAAAAAATATCAATCATGAGGGACTAGTCGTAATATGTTAGTAACCTGGGAAATTGGCAATATTCGGGTTGTGATGGGGGCCCTGCTGATCTCTTTGCTATAAAAATAATGTTGACCAAAGTAATGGAACAGCAAAAATCCTTTGCTGGCCCCATGGGACCAGCACATGTTGAAAGAACTTCAAGAATGTATGGTACCAGTACAGCAGGCAAAGTATTGAAAGAACTTGAAGAATGTTCGCAAAGTGTTGAAAGAACTTGAAGAATGCTAAGCTTGAAAGTGGTAACTCCACTTTTTTGTCAAATGGAGTTACCACCATAGGGAGCATGCTTGGACTATTTCTCGTAGGTTTTGTTGACTTAATGTCATGTGGAAGATACATATATTACTTCAATAATAGTTCAGTTAGGCAAAAAGTCAAACTTTAGTAGCGACTATACAATCCATGGCTTTAACGTGGTATATCCACAATAATTTGGATTTATCACTTTATAGCCGAGGATAAAAGTGGAGTTTACACATTTAAGCTTAGCATGGCAGTGTTGTCATCAACAGAACATTGTTCTAACGTAGAACTGGCACTATTCTAAATTCTATTCTATTCTACATCATATAGGTACTCAAAATCCATGTTTTTAATTTTTTTCTTCAAAATGCTATTTGAAACCTATAAAAATTTAGACTGGCAATTGTTCCGTGTAAGAAAACCTCAATCGGAGAGCCCAGATGGTCAGTATCAAATAATTTAAAAAATATATTTAATTCTAATAATAAAAATCCTTCGCTTGTCCCATCGGATCAGCACGTCTTGAAAGAACTTCAAGGATGTATGAAAGCAGTACGGCAGGCAACGTGTTTAAAGAAAAATAGAAAGTTCACCACTGTTGTCATCGTCAAAACATTTTCCTAACATAGAACTGGCAATACATCATATACTCGGAAGTTTTTTATTCATATTCTTCAGAATGCTATGTCTAACTCATGAAAATTGAGACAGGCAATTGTTCTGTGGAGCCCAGATGGCCATTACCAAATTATTTTCTAAAAATCTGTATAATTTAAATAATAATTTGATATATTTTCAATAAAATGAGAGAGAAGCTTTCTAACATGGTCAATAATGCTAAATGTAATTTTCCCCGAAAATTTAGATAATCTCCAATAAAAAACAATAATTGACTTTCATATTTTTGTACGCCTAATGTTATCTATTTTAGATAAAGTATCTCCAATAAAAAACATCTTTATTTTTTTTATGATAATAATTGAAAAAATCGTCGTTTGACAAAAAAGTTGCAGCCACACTGTTTTTTCTCGCAATTGTTATTTTATTGAGAATTGTTTTTCAGCAGTGAAAAATGAGAAAGGATTATCTCGACCATACTTTCAATGTCAATAGTTAACTTTGTTTTAATATTGAATAGACTTCAAGAACATACAAATAATTTAACAGAATAAAAAGTTAATAATGAAAACATAATGAGTTTGATGGACAAACAAATCCAATAACAAAATATAGTGTTCTCAAATACTTCTGGGGGTAAGGCTCTTCAAAGATGAAGACAAGTTTATTTTTCGGAAATAAAAATCCTTCTAAACTTTTTTTATTACTTCAACAAACATTTTGAAAGAACAAGAACACCAAATGTTATGTTGGCAAATCCATTTTCCTTTCACTGGGGGGAGGGGTGTCTGGGACAAGGCATCTCAACGGTCAGCAGCGCACAGTGGAGTATTTGTGGCAAAACCCTGGCCAACAAAATTTTTCCTGTGTTTTGAAAATAAAACCATTGCTGTTGAATTTTGACTTTGTAATGGTAAAATTTTCTCTATTAATCAATCTTCTTTATTTATATATATATATATATATATATATATATATATATATTACATTTAATATTTATCAAAGTTTAGTCACTATAGGGATGTTAGTTTCAGAGTGACTTCGGAAGATTAACCTTTTCAATCTGATTTTCCTTAACTCTGATCTCCGTTATCTTCTTCAAAGAGCTTTCCATCATTTTATTTTTCAGCAGGCTCCTTAACCAATTCGTACAAAGCTAATCTATTTAATCCCTTTTCCATCTTCAGAAGAAAAACGAAAAACCTGTAATGTGCCAGCAAAAATATAGTGCTGAAACGTAATCAAATAGCACTCACAGGAGCTCCTGGATGTTACTTGCTTCTGGAAATTATGTGATACACGCACCAGTTAGTAATGATAAAATGCACTTTTTACAATTGTTCAGCAATTTTTAACTTTTATACTTCTAACCAGGTTTATGCCTCAAATACTCCAATGACCAGCGTATGTCTCAGTTGAATTCAAACAGCAAGACCCTCGCACTCTCGCTTATTTGAATCACGAGCGCTCGCTTGAGGCATTGCCACGATTCTCAGCCTTCCCTGTCTTGCACTTCTCATTACCAATAATTTAGAAACTTCTTATGGAAATAACTATATGGCTACGCATGTTTAATTTTTCAATAAAATTTGTTAACTTATTTTTTAATAATATACTAGTTTTTCAAAAAGATCTGAATGGAGGGTTTTTAGTTATGCCTTAAAATGTGATGTCTGCGGTAGCCCGCTATTGGGATTACGTGTTAAATGTTGCAACTTTGAAGCCTTATATCTCGCTTGTCACACCACATAGAGTACACATTTATATTTATATAATTTTTAACAATGCCAATGTGGTTGTAGTAATTTTGAACTTCGTTTTATTCCTTGATCTACGTTTTTTCTTTTGTACCACTAAGATGAATATGTTTAACATCATTGAAACTAACCTGAACAAAGTTTCTCCCTGATGAGGGAAATAAACATTTCCGAAAGCTTGGATAAACCTTGAAGAGTTTACTTTTTCATTGTGCTTATATATATATATATATATATAGTTATATATATATATATATATATATATATATATATATATATATATATATATATATATATATATATATATATATATATGTATGTATGTATGTATAGACCAACTCGGCTTCCGTTTCATACATGACCCACCAAGGATCCACGTTTTTATACAAAGCAAACAGTTGATAGCCCATTCAGCCTCTGCCACTTTCTCAGGCTAGTTAGCCTCCTCTGTATATGTTAAATACATTTTTTGGGAGTATATGTAACTTGGCCACCTTTTGAAGCTATTGTGTATTTACTGGGCCTCCTGACAGTGTTGCCAATTTTTCAGTCAATACAAAATCATTATTGTCATTTATCACGCGGCTTGTTGAAAAGTTTATCCGGTAGTCGAAAGTTTGAATTTTGCTTCATACTCTGAAATGAAATTTATTTCAGTAGTATCGTATAACAAGAATATATAATCTACCTTCGATCATTCTGAAAATATTCAAGGATAGTGGCTTAGAAGAGTTCCTAAAAATTGTACTAGACAATAAGTATTCCATGATGAAAGCAGTAAACTATATTGGGTATATTTTGTGCTTATTAGTCTTCATTAATAGTAAAAATTCCCAATTCAAATATGTACTAATGTTCCACGATCGTTCACTACGGTTGACCACTCTTATTTTATTTTTTATCGAAATTCAAAAATCCAGTTGGTATCTATACATTCAGTAAATTACCAGGAGAGTTCTTGAAACTCTATACTGGTCACTGTTTTCGCCGGTCTTTGGTCACCACTGCAAATGGCTCCTCTCGAACAAAAATGTATTTTCGCTCTCAATACATACCTAATATTTGAACTCATAGTCAAACTGCAATGCTCATATACACTTCCTCATTAAATAGTGAGATCCATTGAAACTTCAGAATATACCATTGAAGGTTCAATATAAATTATTTAGATTTGGAGAGATTTCCATGACTTTAACTTCAAAACTAACGGTATTTTCATTTTCACCCCTTTGGGGATGGAGTATCAAAATACCTTCATAGTGGTTACTCATGTCATCATAGTCTAGTCGAGAAGTGAGTTTCCTGCGAAAAATCATTCCAAGCCTTCTGAAAATATGAGCGATGGCTCATTCGATTCGGCATGACATTCTGAAAAGTATTTTTTTATTTTTTCCGCCGACGAAAATGTGCTAGTTTTTTAACACAAAACAAAAAATAAAAACAGCCTTAGTTTTTTGGTAGTAACTCAAGAACTCTTGAAATTTTGTCCCGGAAATATATCTCAATTATTTATAATTTTGATTCAACGTTGAAAATAGGGCTACGCGCTGAAGTTATGGCAGGAGTACAGCTCCTCTCGAGAGAGCAATGCAAATACAATTTTTTTTTACTATCAAATATGAATTTAAAAACTCAAAAAAATTAAAGTATCAGCTGAACACTTAAAATAATATAATTTCGTTATTTTTTTTTCATTGAATTTTGATAATGGGGGGCTATTGTTAATTAAGTAGTTTTGTGGGAATCGCCGTTTTTATAAAAACCGAATAATTCACATGTGTACTCAATTAATAAAAAAAATTGATCAAAAATTGATTATTTTTTAATTATACATTTCTAAAGGTAACAAAATATGAGATATCGAATAAATATTGTAATTTTTTTGATATTCCACATTATTATCAGTTTTATGTCTGACGAAGGCATTTCACAACATTTATTATATTCTTTTTTTATTTGCTTTTTTTTTTCATTTTCTCATTATTTAAATAATATATTTAGAATTTTTTTGCTCCAAAATGTGGAATTGGTTATTCTCCACCTAATAGGGAAAAACATATTTTTTTTATTAATAATTGTTTATTTAGTTAACAATTAGTTATAAACAAACTTTGATTGGCGTTAATTTTTTTTGAGTAGTACAAAAAATAACAAAAACAACCATATACAACAATTTGTGTGTTTCTCATATTTTGTTATCTTTAGAAATTTATAATTAACAAACTAACTAACTTTTAAACAATATTATTGAGTACACTGTAAAATGTGCTTCAGGAAGCAAGAAAATCATTGAATCATTCTGTGAACAATTATTCGGTTTTTAATCAAATCGGCGGTTCCAAAAAAACTACTTAAATAACAATGTTGAATTCAATTATCAAAATTGAATGAAAAAAAATTTCCTAACGAAATTAAATTTTTTCAATGATACTTCAATAATTTTTTGGAATTTTTAAATTTATATTTAATAATTTAAAAAATATGTTATGTGCATTGCTCTCTCGAGAGGTGCTGTAGTCCTACTGTAATGCCCACGCGAAGCCCTGTTTTAATTCATTGTTGAATTAAAATTATAAATAATTGGGATAGAGTTGCGAGACTAACATTATCACAGGAAATTTCTCCTCTTTTTTAGTTTTCGCGATAATCAATAGTTTTTGAGCTTTTGCCAAAAAACTAGAACCGTGTTTATTTTTGTTTTTTGTTAAAAAAATTGAAAAATACGTCTTTTTTAGAACGTTATCTTGAATCGATTGAGTTTGGTACACGGATATTTTCCTAAACAACTTACGTTTTATAAGGTAAAAAAAAATTTGTCCCATAGCGCATGGTTTGGAAAATATTTTTATTTGTGGAAATATTGTTTTAGGATTAAGTAAAATATATTGATATAACTTATCATTTCATTATGAAAAAAAAAACACTTTTTCTCGATACCTACTTTTAATTTCGAAAATGTGTTTTTAATGGTACCCCAGTTTATTTGGATCTATTTTTCCTTGGTTTCCTTCCAAGAAGAATTAAATATATTAAATATTGAGCATAATTATGTTTATTCAATTTCATTATTTCCTATTCTTTCAAATCCTCAATAACACAGTGAATAATTTTCTTCGGTAATATAAATACCTAATTTTGAGAAGTTTTTAAGATCTGTGAAAGAATGTTCCTCTTCCATTCGATTTTCTGAACCAATTAGAACTCTCACATAAGGTTTTCTTCCTAAAATATATTATTGTATTGTTATATTATTATAAACTAGCATTTTTTCCTATGTTTTGCTTTGTGTGGTTCCATCTAGCTTGTGGCTGAGGCTTTGTCCACTTTCTGTTATACTGTTTCCCATTATCCCGCTATTCCGTGATTTCGTATCCTGTTATCCCGTTATCTCGTTTGGGAGGCATAATTGATTTGACAGCGGAAGTAATGCATTGTGATGACTATTACAAATTCACCAATCCCTTTTCACCCCTGTAGATATGGCATTTTGAATAAAGTTTGACACGATTTATTTATTCGTGACAGAGAGCCAAAACACCAATTTTCATTATTCTAACTTAAAAACTTACGGAACCCCAATAAACATTTTCAGCCCCCATTTCACCCCTTTAGTAGTTGAATTTTTAAAAACACTTGAAGGCGTATGTCTTCATATGTAACAAAGAAAAATTTTTTGATCCTAACTTAAAATGTAACAGAACCCCTGTGAAAAGTTTCACCCTCTATTTGACCCCTTTAGGGTTTGGATTGCTGAAGAAACTGGAATACATATTTTTTTATTGAACAAAGGCTTCAAATACCAATTTTTATGAACCCAATTCGAAAACTAAGGGAACTCCAGTACAAACTTCTGAACCCCATTTAACCCTTTTACCCCTTTAGGGGTTGAATTTCCAATAATATTAAAATACGTGTTTCGTTATGAAAAGAAAAGGCCAAATACTCTCTAACTTCAAAACTAACGGTATTTTGATTTTCACCCCTTTAGGGTAAAAAAACTTCTCAGTGGTTACTTATGTCATCATAGGAATACGCTATCAAAATTTCAGCTCTTTGTGTTGAGTTGCTTGGTCTGGGCGTTGATTGTAAGTTAGTGAATCAGTCAGTCAGGACATGTAATTATATATGTATAGATTATTTCAATTCATTACTGTCTATATGTATATGTTCTGGTGACTGATTTTTGTTGGTATATTTCTAAAACAATGGGCTACTGATTTTACAACAAAACTTGTGTCTCACACCCAAAAAATTCCATATTTTTTTGTATATTTGAACAGTTAAATTGAATTCATTTGAGTTGTTTACCTGAAAATTTTTCATGATTCATCTGTAAACTTGAACCTTGGAATACCCCAGATTCCATTCAGTACCTTCCGTGGTATACAATATAATAACCGAAACTGAATAATTCAAATCAAATACAAGACACATTACAAGAATATATATTTTCTGATATGTGGAAAACAATGCAAGCGTTTTTTGGGATCACAAAATACTCAATTCACAAAAGAATATATTTAAGTAAGGGTTCTATATGAAGATTGTTTTCATTCAATGAAAGAAACAAACTATTTTTTTTTGCTTGAGACGATAGCGAAAGTTTGGTGGCCTTTTGTTGAATCTTTCATGAGAAATAGTTTGAGTGATTTGTGTATAACATTGTAAAAGTACCTTTTTTGAAATGATGAAATATCGCAATATTTCAGTGGACTCCCGATTAAATCTTGACGTAATCGGAGTAATATAAATTGCGGAATCAATGAGAAAAAGTACTTACCAGACTCATTCTCAAATATTTGGGAGGCAATTGCAGCTTCCACAATTTTTTTCGTTCGGGCGCGGAAAGAATACATGTTTCTTGATGACAATCTAAAACGAATGCTATTTGTGTGCATCCCCTGTGTTGCCAAATTGGGGGAAGCCCAGTGACCTTCGAAAATATATGTTTCAAACACTATAACATAAACAAAGTATATAAGCAGCACAGTTCAGCGGCGAGCGTCTGCACTAAATTTTAAATGGGTATCGAAAATCGAGCAACTTGGATTTCCCCATATTTTTGTGGTTAAGTGTTTGTTACTATGTTACATGTCGTATGCAATATTTTTTAAAAGGTGGTTACCGGGCGTCCGTATATCGGAGGATCGGTGACATCGGAGTCTCAGTAAACCTCAAAATTAACAAGGGCGGAAGCCCACTTATACCGTTCACATAAATAAATATATATATATGATGGGATTTGACACATTATTTCTTGTTTTTTTTTCAGGTACGAGGAATATCAATCAAGCTTCAAGAAGAAGAACGTGAAAGAAGGGACAACTATGTTCCTGAAGTTTCTGCTTTGGAGCATGACATCATAGAAGTTGACCCAGAAACTAAGGAAATGTTGAAAATGTTGGAATTCAACAACATCAGTGGGCTACAGCTCACTCAACCCACCACTAACACATTCAATAGACGTACGTAATTTTTTGTATTGACAAAATAAAAATAAATGTTGGTGATAAAGTAATTTATTGTTTAATTTACATCAACAGTTGCTAATGACTGTTCTTTATTCCACAGGATTATTCGTAAGCCATTTGTAGTTCTCATATTGAGGATGATATATGTGATGGGTCTGAAAAAAAAAATCCTGTGTTATCTTGTGGATATTGTGGAAACAATGCATGCCAGGATATTTAACTACTGCCAAAGAAAAAAAAATCTCATAGTGACTGTGTCAGGATAATATCCCTGACACAGGAAACGCCACTGATTTCAATTGGAAATTAATAAATTTTTTATTTTGACAGAAAAAGGTTTTTGACATACAGTAATAAAAATAAGAATTTTTTTAGTATAGGTGTTTTGGAAAATACTGAATTAACAGCTAATTTGTTCTGAAAGTTTGTTTGGATACACAGTACTTATTATCTCCAACTGATTGACCATGTGGAGGATTTCAAATTCTAATGCTCATTTTGTAGTGGAGCACCATCGGTAAAGATAAGGGCATTTGGGTTTACCAAACCATAATAGATTTATTTATTTAGTTTATCTCCACTTGAAAAAGCTATTCTCTGAAGTGAAATGTGGTTTTGTGAAAATTTAGGAAAAATCAAATACAGAGTTTTTACTTTAGTATGGATTTCAATTAGTATCATCAGTGTCCATTCAAGGCATTATTTCCGATTCAGTAAAGATTTCTTTTTTACTTTTTTGTAGTTTAAAAGAAACATTTTTAATTTTAATACTTTTTTCTAGAAAAAAATATAGTAAAAAAATAAGTTTGTAATATCGAACAGAAAATACTTGAAAAATTTCTTATCTATACGGGATGGCCACTTTTTCGTTCAATGGGATTGAATTGGTAACCCATAAGAGTAAGAAAGTCTGCTAAATGGGGGAAAAAGTTGGGTATTTTGGAGCACTTTCCAACAGCAAAATCCAATAGGATTTGGGGAGGTTTACGTGATATTCCAAAAAAAAAAACAAATGATTTTGATTGTTCATTTATATTACTATCTCACAAAATGTTATCAAATGTTTATAATATGATATCAAGTTCCCTATGAAATGGTGGCACCAAGTTTTTAATCCGACGTTTCTTAGCATCTGGGCCACCCTTAAATAGAGAGCTGGATATTTTTTTAAATAGTTTGTGATTATTTTTATTTTCAATTTATATCTTACAAGAGATTTGGGAAGGATTTGTAGGAAATTCGACCACTCCCAAAGTTACACTAGGCTAATTTTTGTGAGGAAATGAACTAATTTCTGTTAAACAAAATGTAACTCAATGCAATAACAAGTTATCTAGGTATAAACAACTAAAACTAGAAAAATAAAATATTAATATTCAGTAGTAAATACAAAATATTCCAGTCACTTTTCAAAATATCCACCATTTCAAGAAATTCACTTTGTACATCAGGATTCCAAACTTTTCATCAAATTCGTTATCTCCCTGCCATGGCCCAGCTTGTCAGGTTGACGAAAGCCTATTGATATCTGGAGTTAACCCTTTCACTGCGGAAGCAAATAAAGTTGAAAATTAAAATGGTGCCCACAGTGCGGGAGTCAAATATATTTAAATGCATTGTTTGGGGATTTACTGCGGAAATCAATTATATTGAACTGCTAATACAGACAACTGTATATACAAAGAGGTGTTTGGTAGGTTGCAGGAACCGAATGAAATACATGAACTAAAAGGGTTTCTACACTGCGGGAATCAACTATATTTATGCAGTGTTGGCGGCGCTCTCCACTTTAGTTTCTGTTGACGTTTTGTGATTGTGTCTGTCATGTTTGTGAAGTATTAAGGTGATTTTTGTAGTTTAATTGTTGAAATGGCTTCTGGAAGCAAAAGGGGGCTAACATGATAACTTCTTATGATATGTATAAATAATATTTCTGTGTTTGCATTTTTCTTATAACAATTTAAGGCGGGAAAAGTCTGAAGAATGTACAAAAATTGTTGTTTGTTTGTTTTATATGCAAACTAGATTTTTTATTTGTTTTATAATTACTTTTCATGATATTATAAATAAATGTTTTCTGTGTTGGTAGTTAGAATTTTTCTTATAACAATTTAAGAAAGGAAATTTTGAAAAAAGTTCAAATTTTGTTGTTATCGAAAGATTTTTTATTTATATGCAAAGAGGTTTTATTTATGTTTTAATAACTCTTCACAATATGTATAAATAATAAATACGTTTTGTCAGTTGGAATTTAAATTATAACAATTTGAGGAGAGAACAATAAATAAATTAACTGTATATATTACATCATACAATTTCGAACATCAATTGAATTGCCAATTCCAAAATACTCGCGCACGTACAGCAACTTTCAATCCACATTCCTTCCATTCGTGACATTTTATAACAATTGGCAACACTGTACGTGTTGTTCTGCAGTTAGCTGCGGGAAGCAAATATAATTGCGCACATGCAACTGCGGGAATCAAATATAGTTGACAGCGCTTCCCGCAGCCGCAGTGACGGTACTCCTAATAGAAACGGCGGCCGCAGCGAAAGGGTTAAGCAACGCCGACCTTAGTACTTGGATTAGTCTAAGAGCTGGCTACGTTAATTAAAAATTGAGGTACAAGGAAAATTTTTACATAGAAACTTTCTTACCTTCTGACAAGTGTGTAGCTCTGCAGGCAGAAGTCAGTCACGGGGCTGGAAGCGAGGGGGGGCAATCAAGGATTCTTCCAGAGCGCCGCCCGGCATTCAGATTACGGCAAACACTTTATAAATTTAACTAAGCCCGGTAGCTCATTTGAATGAACGCTCGCTTGTAAAGTACAAGGACCTGGGGGTCAATCCCAAGCTGGGTCACACATTTTTTTTTAAATTTTTTATTACACTCAAATTAACCACAAAACTTCTACAACTCACCAAAATATATTACCTCAGAACATTCACCCTCACAACCCCTCAAGACAAAAAACATTCCACAGAGCATGACTTGCACCGCAGCGGCCGAACGCTGCTGAAAATTTATTTTAAATGTTTTTTTTACGAACTTTTTCCAGGAAATAGCTAAAATTTGTCGAACGAAAGTATTATGCGTAAATTTTAATTGTTCTATTATGATCAAAGTACAGATCTTTCTCATAAGCAAATGACAGGAAGGGATATATAACATTATTTGACTTGAAACAGTTTATTTTTTCTCAGGAAATCGCAAAACATCGCGAGGCAATCTCCTACTGCCCTTCACGGGGGTTTTCCCATTTTATCCTTGAAATACAGAATTAAATGCATTGTAAATTTTCAAATAGAAGTATATACGAGCCACCTATAAGGAATCACATCGAAAAAAAAAACTAGTTGCAATTCGGCAGCAATTTGAAAGGGTGAGATACATCGCAAATATCTGGACAAATGCTCGTTTAGCAGCGGATCTCGAACCTACTGATTGTGGCTGGTTAGATCAATCAACAAGCCATGTACGAATTTAAATGGTTTGATGGCCCACAATTAACCTCAACAGTTAAAGATGTTATACTAATATAAATAATGAAGAATCTGAATCTTGTCATTTAAATTTGAACAATTTTCTTACAACTTTACCGACCTAGACTTCTGGCAATAATTTTACCCAATTTTTACAGTTAAAAACTATAACTACACAAAACTTCAGAGCTGCACTCAAAGATGTTTTTTGATTAAAACTTAACGCGTTTGACCAAATTCATTGAAATATATTCATTATCTATTAAGTATGGTAAATCTTGTAATTTATTAGTTACAATGCATTTCATTTCGTATTTCAAGGATAAAATGGGGAAAACCCCTGTACGCCCCCGTGAAGAGGCAGTAGGGGGTCACCTTGCGATGTTTTGCAATACCCTATGTAAAAATAAATTATTTCCAGTCAGATAAAGCTATATATCCATTCCTGCGATTCGGTCATAGAATCATCTGTAATTTGATCATAATAGAACAATTAAAATAATACTTGTAAGGGGGCGTCCATAAATTATGTGAGGTGTTTTTTTAAATTTTCTGTTCCTCCCTCCCCCCCTGGTGAGATGTCGTGAGATTTTATTCAACCCCCTCTCCCATCCCCCAATCTCACGTGAGATTTTTCGAAATGTGGGTTTCTTACGTAAACGCGTTGGATTGTTATTGTAAAAAGAAAAAAAAAATTTGCTTCGTGCTTTTATTTACGACTAGTTAAGACTAGTAATCAATATTGCTGAGAGTGTAATTATAAGTGCAATAAAAAATTTACAATAGAATACTTAAATCGTAACTACTGTGATTAAAAAAAGAATATCTACTCTAATTCAATCCATGGAGAATCATGCACGGTCTCAAGAGAGACTATTGGAACCAACATGTCCATATGATTTTCAGTAAAATCATCTGCTCCTTCAACTTCGTTCTGATCTAGCCACTCTAAGCCATTGGCACTTGCACACAGTAACTCATTTAATGAGTTACTTGACGAGCTAAAATAGCTCGTCTTGTGACAATCCGTGAGGGTCGCACTTTGCGGAACACACCATTTTTTTTTTGTTTTAATCAGAAAAAAAATTGCGTGATATTTGCCGAGACCCCCCCTCTCTCCAACGTAAGATTAGATGAGATTTGACTCGACCCCCTCCCCCCCTTAAACACCTCACGTAATTTATGGACGCCCCCTAATACTTTCGTTCGACAAATTTGAGCTATTTCCTGGGAAAAGTGCGAAAAAAATTGGTTAAAAGAAATTTTTAGCAGCTGTGGAACAAGTCATGCTCTGTGAAAATGCTGTTTTGTGTCTTGAGGGGTTATGAGGATGAATATTCTGAGGTAATATATTTTGGTGACTTGAAGAAGTTTTGTGGTTGATTTGAATGTAATAGAAAATAAAAAAAATGCGTGACCCAGCTCAGGATCGAACCCGGGTCCTTGTACTTTGAAACCAATTGTTCATCCAGATTAGTTACCAGGCCTAGTTGAATTTATAAAGTGTTTGGAGCTATCTGAGCGCCGGGCGGTGCTCTGGAAGAATCTGACTGCCTGCCCTTGCTTCTAGCCCCGGGACTGACTTCTGCTTGCAGAGCTACACACTTGTCAGCTAGTAAGGAAGGTTTCTATGTGAAAATTTCCCTTGTACCTTATCATTTTTAATTTACGTAGCCAGCTCTCCGTCTAGATGTTGACCACACCCCAGTAAAACTCGCGTTGAAAGCCCTCAAAACTGCAGCTTCCAGGCGCTCTATGAATGATATATATAGCAAGAGCTCAGCAGCCCCAAGTTCATGTATGTAGAGCTTGTTGAAATATCCCTATCTCTTCTGTTTGGAAACAGAGGAGGCCCTGCCAATTGACATCTTGTTCCAATTCATTTATTTGAAAATGTTTAATTGAAATAGTCTATACCTACTATGGAATTGTGTGGACCACATCCACGCCAATTACTAATTGGAATAATTTTAATTCACTCTGGAATGTTAATGTATTTTTTTTATTATTTTATTGGCCCCGTTTTAGTATGTTTTCCAAATGTTGATGGTCCACTGCTGGAATAACTTTTTGTAAAACAGAAATGAGTTCATACCTTCACATAAATTTAGCTCACATACCCATGAATCAATTTACCGAAAAAAAAAAACGGAATCAAATCGACATGACCAGACCTATTGTCACTTGGGGGTTGGACAAATTACCTATAAATCCTCACCAAATCATTTTGTCTGATTCACCTGTACACACGCAGAAAACGTAAAAAATTATCCAGGTCCGTGTTTGGAAAAATAGGTCAAGGGTGGCCCATATTCAAAATTTGATGCTGCCATTCCGTAGGGAACTGAATATCAAATGAAAATTATTCAAAAAAAATTTTTAATATTTTTTTAAATAGAAATATAAACAAGAAATCAAAATCATGATAATGTTCTCGATCGGATTCGACGGTTGGAAGGTACTCCAAAATACCTAACTTGACCGACTTATGCTTCAAGAGGTACCAATACAATGTCATTGTATACCTAAGTATATATTTGACCTTGATGAACATTGTAAAAATCCTATCTTGAAAAATACTATTATTGATGTTTTTATCATAAATATTTGAAAAAAATTGTATGTCTCTGGAGTAATTTTTTTTATCTTGATTCATCTGCCCTTATTAGAGAATTATCTTGTTTTGAATACCTTTGTGACACAATACACATATACATCCAGAGAAGTAAATTCATACATTTTTTAAGGTTATATACAATTTAAGAATTTTTTTTTTCACTTTTCTGGAATTATGGTTGATATTCCATGCCTCTTCTAAGACCGTATTCTCGCATTCTGAATCACTCATCATATATTATTTTTGGAACAAATAACGTTGAATAAATACCTAACTTGTATCTAACTGCATGACAGATTGAAAAAATGCAATTAAAATTAGAACCATGCTTACAATTTTTCTAATGGAACACGCCTTGTTGATAAATTGCATTGAACACAATTGATCGAAAATAAATTATTCAAGAAAATTGATTTGTACGAATTTTTTTGTCGTACAAAAAATAGTATAAGCATCACGAACGGTAAGGTTGACTGGTTTCAGACAATATTAGAGACTTCGCTGCGCTCAGTCTCTAAACATTGTCATCAACCAGTAAACCATCCTTACCGTTCTTAATACTTAATATACTATTATTTCCATAGTTTTAGTTTTTTGGATTGGTAACAAATGAAAACTTAGTAGTTGAATCATTCTTATTATACTTACTGGTATTGTCAATACTGTTCCAATTACTTGAAAACATGTTGTTACGAGGTTTATGAATCCACCAGTAAAATATTTGATATATTCTTTGAAACCATTTTCATGTTCTCTTTTTGGCGTGAATATGTAATGAAGTAAGTTGTGGCCAAACACTAACCATATCATTAGAGATACCAATAATATTCCACATATACTTCCGCCAAGCAGAAATAAGGAAACACACTGATTTTGGAATGCTGAAAAATAATTTTCCAGTAGGTATTACATTTTTCATCAGAACCTTTTGCTAAAGATGTATTTTTGGTATTTCAATGCCCAATAATATGACCATAATTCAAGTATTCAAATTTAGCTGTACTGGTTTCGGAGGTATGCATTCCATTTGGCCATTGTCTTTTCAGTTTGAAGAGTTAAAAAAAGGATTGCACTTTGTCATTGGAACTTTCTTTATCTATATAAATTGAAATGTATAGAATGTTGTTTACTTGGGCTAAATTTTGTAATAAGTATTTTTTATACGTTTTTTATATTTGTCCTTTTTCATTATATTGGCACTGGAATTTCCTATTAGGTGAAGCGGCGACGTAGAATATCTTTCGGCATCAAATAGAACTTTTATCAGGAAAATTAGCATGTTACCTAGTGCAGGTCCGCCAAAATGACTAGAAAATGTCAGTTCTGCTTGGTTTGAATGACGCAAAATGTATATCTTTCAGGACACCTGCAATAGTGTTTTTTTTAACATATCAAATTTGTCTGTCTGAGCTTATGATGATGAAGTTTCGTTTTTGATTTTTGAGGTATGGCACCCACCAAAATAAAATGAATTCATTGTTAGATGATTTCAAACCCCTTGGAGGTTCGGTAAAATTGCTTTTTTTGGAATGTTGGATTCTATTAATTTTTTAGCTCTTATCTATTTTATAGGAATAATAATTTTTTTTTAATCGAATGAATTCTTCTAGATGTGGAAATCCAGTTGAATCATTTCACAAAAAAACAATCATTTTGTATTTCATAAAAGTTTTTAAACCGAAAAAATCACTCACAAAGAATGCTTTTCAAAACCACACTGCAATTTCACGGTTAAAGAAGAATTTCTGATGATCTTAAAATTTTGAGTGTTACTCATGTCAGTTAAAAAATATATTTAGCAGTAAGACTGTCATATAGCTTTGATTTGGAATACCATTTACAGTGATTTTTTTGATTCTCTGAAATTTGGAAAGTTGCCAATGAAAGATGCAATAAAAAATTATTTTTTTATGTGAATGAATGACTGATTTCTACATCCGAAAGAGTTTTTTCAAACAAATGATTACATAGAAACCCAAATTTTTTCAAAAGGTTTAGGTCATGGACGGATAATTTATGAATGTATTTAAAATAAATATATTTTGATGGAAATTCATGTCGAAATAAAGGCACAGTCAACTTTCAATTTAGGAATTAGATGTTTTGAGTTCGTATTTTGGCCATTATTTTTTGAAAAAAAGATCACACCCTTTAGAATAATAGTCATATTCCCAAAGTATCTGAAAATATCAATGTTTCTGCTTTGATGAATGATGGCGCTATGACAGTTCCAATGAACCAGTTTTGTAGAAACTCTTGTATCGAGCAGGTAGGTATTGGCAAGAAAAGAAAATTGATTTAGACAATCCCTGCATATCTCCAAAACCACGAAAATTGGATCCAGTTTCTGATTTAATATAAGTTGATAAATTACTCATCTCTGATATTCAACAGACTCTCTATCTTTAACATTCATGAAATCTCTATGCATTGAGACACGAATTTTATAATCCCTGTATATTTTAAAAGAGACGAAGATTCAAAAGTATAATTGAAAAAAATCACAATTTGGAAGAAATATTGTAGACGTTACACAACAAATGGAACTAGAAGTATGTGCAGAGTTCCATTAATTTTTCTCAATGTTTTTTTGAGAATTACAGGTGGAAACAAATCATCTTGTCTCGTCTACGTGGTTATTAGAAACATTGAATAAAATACTGATTAACAAAATATGCTGATATTCCAGACATAGTTTAACATTCTGGATTACTTTTTTTTTGTCTTCTGAAAAATAAAAGTGATTTACTCTTCAATTATTTCAAATTTTCACCTGCCTCATATGAGGGATTTTTTCCAGGATTGGTTGGCGCATCATCATCATTCGAGGGTATAGACTATCTCCTGGTTAAGCAAAACTAAAATTTGTTGATAACTGTTTCTAAAATACTTGTATTTTCATTAAAAAGACTATTAGTGCAAAACTCGTGAAGAATGTAGTATAACAATCTCATATAGTGCCGGATCTAAGGGGAGCCAAAATGCACACGCCCCTCGCAGAACTTGGAGGGTTATAAATTGTTCCGACTTTAAATAAATGTCTATTAAGATAGAAACGTCAGTCATCTTATATCATAGATTGCACCCATTAAAAAAATAATTATGTAGATCTGACACTGGATTCGTTTTCTATATGGCGGAAATTTTCATACTTCTGGCAAAATTTTTGTATTGTCCTTCAATATATGTAGAATCTAGTTCGGTCCCATCATCATAAAGATATGTTTGACGGTCGAAGTTATCACACCCATTCATTTTGAACATTGAAGAACTTTTTGGTGAGAAGACTGGTATTGTCCAGGTCCTCTTCCAAGGTATTTTCAAAACTGAATACTTTTCACGCAGCCTTGAGTCAAGGTAACGATCCATTGGTTTGATTCTGTAAACGATGATATTAAACATAACACATTAAATGTGTTGTGGATTTTTCACATACAAGTTATTCCCTTCTCGAGACATTATCGTATTTTCTAGACGACTTTCTGAACTAAAATAAAAAAAAAAATTAGAGAACAGAGGAGACTTGGCAGAAAATATGAATATTCAAGGATGACAAATTCTATTCATCAATAATTTCTAGTAGGAATTCTGCTGTCATTGACTACAAACTATCCTTGGAACTCTAAAATTATTAGCAAGGCCATTCACATTTCCATTCTGTTTGCCACGATTCTGAATAAATTACTTTTTATTAAGGGCATATAGATTTGTGTGAGTTTCCAATTCGGATAGATATTTCCGAAGAACTTAAATTATAGTCAAATTCTTTTTTAAATAACATGTAAATATACAAATTGTGATTGAATTCTCTCATATATAAATGGGGTTTCTCCTATTTCTATATATGGAAAATGAATAAAAGACTAACTTCATAATTTTCAACTACAAATCAGGTTATTCAACATTCTTTCATTTGATATTGATTTTCATTGATAGTGAGATGTTTGCTAATAGTAGTTTGAAGGAAACATACTTATCAAAGTGATAGAAATCTTTAGATTTTGATTTATGATGAGTCCTTTCCGGTCTATTTTTGGGTATAACAATGTGTCCTTCATTTTTGTCACCTTTTGTCATGGTACGTTTATTTTTTGTAGGCTCCACCTTACTGTTGCTATCTCCCACTACACTGTTCATATTTTTTTCGCTGAAAGATAAACACTATAAAAAATATTTATAATGATCCCGTTTTTTACCTTTGCAAAATTGGGGTGTTTAGGTCAACATGATACTTTTTGGAGGAAACAGATAGTTCAGAATGTGATTTGAGACAAACTTCTTCCTCCTCTGAATCTACAAATCTATGACTGAAATTATTATTAGAGTATAGCTTGACTCATGTTCGCCTTCACAATACCTACGAAACCTTGGATCAAACATACTACTTTCTCTGAGACATGTTTTTCTTTTAGGACTGTTTTGACGCTGATAGATATTGGCAGTGGCATTGTAGGAGGATACTAATTTCTTTAAACCACTGTTAATCAACCTGTAATGAACATCACTAAAATATTATAGAATGGAAAAACTGAAAAGTATCAATCACATGAAGCAAGAAATATATCAAAACTGAAATGCAAATTGAAGAAATATATATTGCTTACTCCTTTTCATATCTTAAAGCTTCAGTCTTTGAACGATTTGAAATGCTGCTTTTCCTTCGGCATGTATTTGTACTAAAAAACGTTGGTTAATTTCAATATCTATATACTTTATTCCACTCACCCTGCAAAGCTTTTCTTGAGACTAATTTTACTTCTGGGATATTTTCTTAGATCCAGATAATCTTCATTCACTGTAATCATAATTATGCAGACATTTGGATCAATTGTTATTACATAGACTTACATATAACTTTTGGGGTATCTTCATTCATTGCACTGAAAAACACACCAGATAAAATGCTGAAATGGGTTCATCCTACATTATTAAAATTGAGTTCTTGAAAAAATGTAGAAAATAAATATGAAAAATATAATGTGAAGTTGAAAGTGAAATGTCAGAATTGACTTAAACCTACTAAGTTGAGATACAGGGTTATATATAAAATCCTCAGAAGCAGTAGCACGATTCCAAACATTTTGAACATCGCAACTTGCCAAGCACACTACCCTCCCTCATAAAATCCTATCAGACTTGAGTAAAGGCAGATGGTTCTTTATTATTGTCAAGTATTACTTTACTGATAGCAATTCAAAGGTATTGGGGTTTTGTGTTGGTAAATTGTGTAGCTATGTCAAAGAAATTGAAATTATAGTTAAGAGGCATCAATACCACCAAAAAACAGTAGTGAACTTCATAATGAATATTTTTTCATTATGTTTTCACCATGTCATTTATTCTTGGCTAACTTTCAGTAAGGCAAATTTGGCATTTTGAAAATCAGGATTTCAGTCATAAGATAATTTGAATTTCACGCTTGTAAATATTTTTTTTCCTCAAAACAATGTTCAAGTAGGTGTATTGCACCTAATTTAAGTGGCATTGTTTCAGCGCAATTCCACGCTTGAAACTATTTTTTTCCCTCAAAACAATGTTTAAGTAGGTATATTGCATCTAATTTAAATGGCATTGTTTCCCATAACTTTTTGATAATCTTACCCTTTAAGGCTACTTTTGACGTATTGTGATCGCAGATATATGGCTTGTAATGTACTATCACTTAGTTTTGGTAAATTGGATCGTTAAAGAGAAATACACGAATATCAGAGATGCTATTGATCATCATGAGCGAGCTATTGATCTTAACAGGCATCAATGACTCCAAAAATCGGTATTGAATCTAGGGATATTGAGACTGGATATTTCTCTAGAAAAAAAGATGAGAATTTTTAAAGTATATTCAGAAAAAAGTTCAAAATTCGTTAGTTTTTCTGCTTACGATTTTTTTTAAATTTCATTTACGTAACATAAATTTGTTAGTTTTTTCAACACATTTTTTTACCGATAGTTTCAAAATGCACCAAACAGGCTTATACAAAATTTCGATCCTGTTGAGTCCAGCCTATACAGGGTATTATGAATTAACACACCACACCTGTAATACCAGACATTATTCATTAGATTGCGAAAATAAGCAGCGAGAGCATCGACTATCTGAGGATGGTCGAACCGAAACTATGTTCCAGGAGCGGCCTACTGGAAATATTTCATTTCTCTCTGTGCTTGAGCGTGAGTTGTTTATCCAGGAAGTACGTACCGTTTCAGAAGGATTCGAAAAATATAATAATGCACTCATAAAATAGTTAGAATATACATATATATTTAATAAAAACTGACAAAAGTATTTCAGCCGTCTTATAAACGGATAATATGAGACAATATTCATAAAAACAAATAGAGTGTAGTTTATTGGCAGTTAGTTTTACATTTGGCTACCAAGTCGAAATAGATTTACTAAACAACAATCTTGACATCAATTGCCACAAACGGCTGGAAAAAATTATCTTTTGAAATCTTTGTTAACATGAAAATTATGGAGATACAGTTAGAAGCACCTTCGTATTATAAAAACTTCAATTTGCCACACATAAATACAGAAAAATACATATGACTTACCAGGTTTCAAACTTATTCACTTGAGTAGGTTTTTAAACGATAGTTTTAATTTTATTATTAGTTTGCTCAATCCCGAGAAAATTGTTATTTTAATTTACTCGCACTGTATATTAATATAGCGTGTATGGATATGGTTTACTATGAGATCATGAAACTATCGATTTGAAGGTTTTCGTTGACTTATTCACGTTCTGGGAAACAATACTGGTTGACTGGTGAATTCACTTGGATACTCGGATTAAACTGAATATAAGTTCTATTTATGGCTACTTAAGTTCACTGTTTGATAACTATATTCGTACTCTTCTCATCTTGTTTTCACTATGTCGTGATTGACTGAATACCAACCTCATCTTTGAACGTACTTGTTTGACTGCTGAACACCGAGTGATTTTGATCCGAAAAATCGCGTTATTTTATAATGCATTGCCCGATCACGTGATAGTTGGATTAATAGCGGGGAAAAGGTCTGATATTATAATTATTTTCAACTTGTCATAATAATTAATTTTCTTAATAATTAATGGCCTTGTTTTGGTCTTACACGAATGAATAAGTACGATGAAGTTTATCTCTATTGGTATTGAGTTATATTTAATGGGCTGTCATCAATAAATTTGTAGCGTTTTTCTGTTATAATTCCATAAACAAAGTTTTATGATATTTCGGGGCTCGATGTAATTATGGGGAGCTCTCAACAATCTTGAAAGTTATGATTTTGTTTACATCGTTAATTTCAATAGATTATGGTGATTGGCGGGTGGACGAGTTATCTTACTTGCCTTTAATTGTTTTCGGATAACCACATATTTTTAACTGGAATGTGCTTATCAGCTTTTGTCGCTTATTCGAATTTAGAACCTATGTTCATACCCATGGAATTTATTTTTCTGGCTATAAAGTTCGTATTCACTAATATCATGTTGCTTTAAAAAATTAAAGTTTTTCTGTAATTATGGAGCATCACAATCCGAAGGCTCATATTTGCCTAGGAGAACTGATATTTCTCTCTTTGTTCCTTCTTCGTATAGCCCTGCACAGGTCATACGCCTAAATCTCGATCTATCTGTATGTATACTAGATTGATCCATAGATAGGGGCATGGGGGCGTGCTGCGTCATATTCCATTCTGCACTCGTAGTAATAGTGATTTTGGGCCTTTTTTGAAATTCAGAACTGGTGGGATACTGTCTCTTTCCATTAAAAGGATTCGACAGTCCTCCTTTGCCTTTTGTTCCGTATAGTTGATGTCCATTGTCTGCCTCATCGGCTTGAGCCTTCGAGTCTGTACGGCACAGTGCTTGTTCAATGAAGATGTGGCAGTCCTAGTAAAACTTCGAGTGCTCCACTAAGCGTTATTCTCGTGGCACTTGTCATTCCTAGATAAGCCAGCAGTTGTACCTTATCTCATTCATTGCTGGACTAGCTCTTAGTGGCAGCCGTCCACCATGTAATAGTACATTCATGTTGGGCGAATGATGGCCTTGTATATCAAGTGTGCGGCTTTAGGTGGTGTAACAGCTGATTGTGAAATGGTGTGGTAACTTTGCCTTATTTTTCATGTTGGTAATAAATGAATCACCGCCCACAACAATTGCACACATAAATGAAGGGGAAACTATTGCTCACATTTGAATTCGAAAAGTTGGCGGGGATTCATTTATCACCAACATGAAAAATAAGGCAAAGTTACTAAATTCCATCTGTCAAAGTATGACATTTCTTCATTTGGAACTGTGTAAGAAGGAGGATTTTTTCGATAAAAACGACAATATTTTGTGCAAAGTTTTGCCGAAAATAAGTGATTTAGGGTGTATTGTTAATGCTTTTTAAAAAAGGGGCATTTTGAGTGATTTTTGTGCGAGAAAACGGTGCTTGAAAATGAGGTAATTTTTTTTTCAAAGTTTTCTAACTTGGGAACGGTATGAGACCGCCGCATTCTTCTTCCGGATTCGTGTTCAGGAGGCAAAAACACGTAAGAAAAGTTTTTTCCCAATATTCAGAGTGCATGTGTAGAGTAACTTTATATTTACCGTATTTTAGTTTTTATATATTAGATCAACTTATGCTTATTTTAGATCGGCTAGAAGCAGCTTCGGCGACGACGCTATTGGATATGTAAAAGTTAAAAGAGATATTTGTACAGTGAAATGCCGAATCACCCCAGAACATCATGATTTGCATCCATTTCTTTCGACTTTTAGGTTCGAAAGCAACAATAAAAAATAACTTTTCGGGTGCATTAGTAGTTTTATTTAAACACTTTGGCACAATACACGATTTTCTAGTTTCTGGATTCGACATTTTTATCAATTTTTCGACGCAAACTTCATACACACAGCTCGGAAGCAGAGCACGCACTGACCGACTGTTGTACAGTGACGTCACAGCGGCCGATGACTCCACGTCGTCGCACGCCTAGCTAAACAATCGAATATCTCGAAAACTATAAGACGTATCGAAATAATATTTTTACCATATTTTTTAATTTTTAATAGAGTTTATTGTAAGGGAAAAATAAAAAAATGGTGATATTCTTCATTACCTACTGATAATCAGCAAATGGCAATCCACATCACCTAAGAACTTATTCTGTCGGCTTCGATTTCCCTTCGGGGGGCACCGGGATTGTCTCACTCGAAGTGATACCACGAATGCCCAATACTTTCACAACATAAAATTTATAACTTATCGATGTACGTGGAACGGCTGTCCTGTCCGCGTGGTCGACATCCATCTTCCACGACGCCAGGAAATCGAATCGTAGACTTTGTTTTCTTCTCCACTGGTTATAAAACCTCCAGCTTGCTCCATGTAGATCTCTTCTTCGAGCTCACCATTTATGTATGCCATGATGACGTCCATTTGATATAATATCAGACAATATTCAGCAGAAATTGCGAGCTAGAATACAGAACTGAGCAAACTGTCACTTATACGTGTCCTGTCATTCTTAAAGTTATTGCTAAATCTAAATTCGTTGTATAAAATAGGTTCAGTACATAATTATTCTTACGCTTATTGATATTCCTATTGCTGCTAAAAAAAGTTGACTAAATCCACCTTAAGAGACGTATGTATGGAGTTCTGTCTTGTCATTGGTGACGTAGTTTCATGATAATCTACTCCTGGTTGCTGAGTATAGCCTTTTGCCACAAGGCGTGCTTTTCGGCGTTTATCTTCGCCATTAGCCTTATATTTAACTCGCAAAACTCATCTGCATCCTACAACTTATCGTAGTGGTCTTCCAACTAAAATCATCGCATCACTGTCAACGAGTGCTTATAATTCATCTTCCATGGCTTTCTTCCAGTTTTCTGCATGATCTCCATTCAATGCTTCTTTGATCGTAGGATTTTGAATTTCATTGACTGCTATTTGAACATCTTCTTTTATTTCAACAAGGTTATATCCTTTCTTGGCCTTCCAGCAGATCCATCTCTGATAATCGCTGGTCGTCCTGGCCTCCTCTTGCTCAAAGTTGGTTTACCGAAAAATAATTTTCGATGTTATTTTCTTCTACTCGATTTCTGTTAACTTCATCAGCTATCTCATCGTCGAAAGAATTCAAAATGCTAATGTCTCAGAATTCGGTTGAAGGAAAAAATGAAATTCGCAACACATCCGATAAACTTTCTCCTTGTGAAATGTATATAAAAAGTAATCAGACTGCAACTGTTCTAACAGCACACATACAGGGAGATATCGTTCGTTGCACAAACTCCAACAAAATCTGTAAAACGAAGCATATAGAAATAAAACTCAAGAGTGGTAATTATTCAGACGATTCCTTTGATTTTGGAACGAGAGTAATTGTTGTAATTTTCCTTGTTAAAAATTCAAATATAACATGAATTCTGGTAGTTTTAGCGAGTTTTAAATGTGACGGGAAATACTCTCATCAAATATCAATCATGTTAGAGGATTTTATCGCTTGAATTATAAAGTTCTCTCAAGCAATTTGTTTCTAGGAAATTTAACTCGTGCAATTTGTAGACTTATTAGCTTCGCTTCCGTGGTTTAATCAGATGATAAGACCACAAATCTCACAAAATGCTTTCTAAAATTTGAAAAATTTATGAGCGATAAAATCCCTGGCACTTATGATATTACCCTTGATAACACATTTAAAAAGATCAATATCATTTAAAATACATTCAATTGTTACCTTGCTCGACCTCTCTTCCAACTAGCTTAAGCGAGTTACAAACTTGGGTGATTTCAGAGTATTCAATTTGCCATGCCATTGTATCTAACAAATCCCTAAAAGAAAAATAGGGGAATTCCAGCGGTCATTAAATTTCGCAAATTATCGTCGCGCTTGATTGAACAATCTTTTCTTGGTAGTTCATTATAACCGAGTTTGTGTTTCGCGGACTCAATTTGTAGACCGTTATGTCCGATTGTTGACCAAACAGACTCTCTTTCTAGTATAATTTCTAATCTGCTGTCTCAAATCTTTTTCCAGGACTCATTGTATATATTTTTGGGATTTCACTAGTTAGCTTTATTAGCCCTGTAATTTTTACAATCTTTACTCTCGCCAATTTTCTGGCGTTTTTCCTATTTTGAATACCTCATTAAAAATGTGTGAGAGTTCCTGTAGGGCCGATTTTTTTTTAAGTTGGGATGGAAACGGCGCTACTCCGACTAAAACCACTCCGTATGCTCCCTAACACTCTGGAATCGTCGTTAGACTTTCTTCGCGAGTGTTGGATGGTCTTCTTTGTCCAGTTCCCCCTATCTCCTTTCTACGCTCTGGGCGGCTCTCTCTTCCTCCTCCTTCTTCTATCCCCTTGATGGTGGCATGTACTCTTTCCCAGTTTTCCTTTGACTCCATCATTATCCCCGTCATGTTGTCTGGGTTTATTGTCTCTCCCAGTATCTGTGTCAGTTCTGTTCGTGAGTCCTCCCATCTGGGGCAGTGGAAGAGGGTATGCTCGGGAGTGTCTTCCTCTCTGCAGTATCGGCAATTTGCGTTGATCGTCTTCTTGATTTTGAGTGTATATGTGCCAAAGGAGCCGTGTCCTGTGAAGGCCTGTGTTAGAAAATATTCCAGCTTCCTGTGTTCGCACGCTACCCATGTGCACAGGTCTGTGGTCAGCTTCTTTGTCCACTGCCCGTAGGTTCGTTTTCCCTCCATAAGGTTGCCTCCTCTCTAGGGTGTCTGTCTAGCCCTCTTTTTGTTACTCTCAAGGTGCCCGTTACCATTCCTGTACAGGGTATTTCTCTCCTCCACTAGTCTGTCTAAAGGTGAATTTGCGTAAGCTATCGACTTTGCGCCTGCCGTAAGGCCAATGTCTAACACTCCGTTATATAGGACATTCCACAGATCTGGGCCCAGTGTAACCCTCGCCGTCACAACCATTTCCTTGCCGCTGATTTGCCGTTCGTCGAGGTACTTGCTGATGATTGCCACAAAGTATCTGGGGATTTCTCTTCGGATCAGTTCCCTGATGATCAAGCTCTACGTCGCGGTGTTAAAGCGTTCCGTACGCCCAGAGTTATAAGCAAGCACCATTTATTTCTACGTGTGTTTGCGATCTCCATGACCGCCTCCACTTCATCTACAGTACGAAATCCGTGCTGGTTAGGGGCCAGCCCGCCGCTGGCTTCAATGGCCTGCCTTAGTCTCTCGTAGCATACATTCGTATAACTTGCTGATGGCACCCAGTAGACAGAGTGGTCTGTAGGCTGTGGGGTCGTCCATTTCCTTACCTATCCCTGTTGGTATCAGCACTGAGCGTGCCAGTTTACACTTAGTTGGGAAGTCTTCTGCCCTGAGCAGTCCGTTGAGCACTTTAAGTATCCACTCCGGTGCTGTTTTCACTGCAACCTTTATTGCCTCTGAGGGGATCCCGTCTGGCCCGGTGGCTTATTTGCCATTTTTGAGGCTTTCCGCTGCTGAGTGCAGTTCTTCCTCAGTGAATAGTCTCACTTCCTTCTCCATCCTTACTGGGATGTCTGGCCTCTCATCCGTATGAACAGTTTTTTGGCTATATCCTGGGCCATTTCGTCAGTTAATTGAACCGGGCTTGGGCTTACGAGACGAACCATGGCAATTTTGTATCCATTGCCCCAGACGTCATCTTCCAGGTTTTTGCACAGCGTCTTCCAGTGATCCCTCTTGGATGTTTTGATTAGGTTCTGGGACTTTCTTCGCCATTTTTGTATTCTGTTTTCATTTGGGCCTTCTCCTCCTCAGAATATCTCTGCGGCCCAGCGTTTTGTCTTCTCAGCTGGTTGCACTCGCTCCGTTTACTTGCTATCTCCAGACTCCCACAGTACGTTTTTTTTGTTTGTTCTGCTTTCCACGTGGTGCTGTTTTTATAGGATTCCTGGAATACTTCTACACGTCTCGTAAGAGTCGCTCTGTCCCAGCCGAGGGCCATTCTAGGTCACCTCTAAAGGCTTCCCAATCATGCGTGAAGACCTGTCTCTCTTTTATCCCTTTTGCCTTGCCTTGCGTGGTTCTCAGCTATTCCTGGGGTCGTGCTTGTCACTGTCTCCCCTCCGAAACATCGGCTTGCCTCCAACATTGTGCACCACCAGGTTCAGCGCAGCCGTCCAAGTTTCTCTTGTAGTCATTTGGGCTGATATTGTGATATGTATACTGCTATGAGGCAACAGTGGCTGAGGTGTATGACCAGGAACCCCCTTCCCGCCATTATTTTGCCGACCTCCACCCCCTCTTCTTCCTGAAGAAGACCCCCACATCCTCCCTTTTATCCTTCGCCCAGTTTCGGTTTTATACCAGTTTGTTGCTTGGTTCGCTCACAATCAACAAGTCCACCCCTTTCTCCGCTGCCACCGCGAGGGCCATGTCGTGTGCTGCCCTCCAGCAGTTTAAGTTGCATTGTAGTATCTTTAAGAGGAGTTCTGTTGCAGCAATAAGGGGAACCCTCCCCCCTCTCCCATCCGCGCGCTTTCACTATTTGTCCTGTATCTTTTGTTCATCACTGTCCGCTTGAGTTTATCACACCTCATCGACGGCAGTAAGGGTCGCTTTTACACCTCCTTTGTTTGGTGTCCCTTTCGTCCGCAGTTGTATTTGTATGTAGGTCCTGACTTCTTCGTCCAAGCGTATATGCCAGCTTTGTTTTTGATTTCTTCCCTCAGGGCGTTTGCGCCCCTTTTTTAACGTAGATCAGGAGGTCCTCTGCGTCTGTCCTTTGCATAGCTCTGATTTCCACGCTTTTTTCTTCCACTTTGACATTATCCTTGACCTTTTTTAATAGCTTCGCGTATGTTGACCTTTGTTTCTGACAAGTACCGTTTCTGTTTGCTTCGCGGCTTCAGTCTTCCTTGGGAAGGAGATTGTCCATCTTATTTCCCCCTGGCCTGTCTGGAATTCCATTACTTTTCTTATAAATGCCCTGGTACCCTGTTCAGGTGCCATTACTATTACTTTCTTCCTGCCTTGGTGGTCTACCATGTGGTATGTGTCCTCAGGGGCCGTGTTCTGGTTGTGTGGTATCACATAGACATACTTTTCCTTTTCTGTGGAGCCCGATTTCGAGCTCTTCGCTATGTCTACTGTATATTCCATACCCCCCGGGGCGGTTTCTTTAAGAAGCTCCAACGCTTCTGGATGCTTCTTTTTCAGGAGTTTAAGCAATCCCGATTGTTTTTCGTTTGCGGGGTCGGCAAATATGGCCCAGTCCTCTCCATTTCCTAGGTCCAGGGGTTCCCTATGTGGCTCGAACCCTTTCAAACACTTCCTCTGGCCAGTTTTTCTTTGCTATTCTCTCCAGGTCCACGAAGCTGCCCCCCTTACGTATATCTTCTCTGAGTCCTATTGTTTGGGCCTTTCTAAGCTCTCCTATGGCCGCTGGTGCGTCCGTTTATGTCCCTATCTCCCTAGTGTTTCTTCCTTTTCCGGGTTTTCTTTGGCTATAAGGGGTGCTTCCCGCCGCCCCCCGGAAGGAGAGTTTATTGCAGCCGAATCGGCTTTGTCTGTAGTTTTTGGTCCTGGCCTGGTACTTTTCTTAACTTTGCTTTCCTTATTGCTTCTCTAATATTACCCTAATTAATACCTTTTTCTATTTCTTGACCTATTACATATTTTGTCTCGGTATTGTACTATCTTTATTATATAAGGATATAAACAACACTGATCATTTCAAAAAACTGTACCTACAGTTTACTTTTAACCTATTTTTCATCCTATCAATGAACATATTTAAAGTACTCTTATGCTTTAAACATTAGTATCACATAATGTTCAATATTTTCAATGTCATAATATACAGAAAAACTCACTTATAACGTACACACTTATTACGAACCCACGGTTATAACATACCAAACGAAAAGTTCCAGCAGGTAAATGAAACGTATGTTTCAATTCTTTTTTAACGAACTTTTGATATAACGTACCTATTCATAAGTTCGGACATTTTTGTGGCATTCAGACGAAATTTTAAATTACAGAAAAAAACCATCCTCGAGCAGGATTCGAACCTGTATCCTCTAGATCTCTAGTTATACTCTCTTCCAACTGAGCTATCGAAGACACAAGGTTCCGTCTGTGATTCAAGATACCGCTTTTTCCTAGAATTTAATGTTAGTTGTTGTTGGGATGGATTATGAAGGTGAAGGATCTCATACACAATCAGTGATCAAGACCAATTTTCCCTCTTTCCTAACGGCTTCAGTCAAGGTTCAGGAGCGCTGATCTTGACAACTGAACAAATTGCCAAATATAAATTATGCAAGTGAAAATAGCATCTGTGAATAAATAAGTAAGGAATTTTTGTGGATAAGACGAAATTTTAAATTAAGGAAAAAAAACATCTTTGAGCAGGATTTGACCCTGCATCCTCTAGTCATACGCTCTGATTAAATTTAAAATTTCGTCTGAATGCCAAAAAAAATTCGTTTACTTATTTATTCACAGACGCTATTTTCAATTTCGTATATATACATATATGTTTCTTCGTAGATTTTATATATATATATATATATATATATATATATATATATATATATATATATGTCTCTTCGTAGATTTTCGCGGGTATAATGTGCTGAGATAATTTCTCGGGTTTCTGTCAGCGTTCTGTGTTCTTAATCCCCAAAAGGTCCGATTTCACGATGTTTAGGCAAATTCACATTTGTCATCTTCAGGTGATGTCTAGAAATTCCATTGTTTCAAACTCGTGTGTTTTCGTGTTGTGCTTCTCAATTTATAATGGTGGTTTGTTGATTGCATACGATTATCACGATCGGTTCCATTCGTTCGTGTGTGGCTTGAAGAGGTTGTTTTTGGATGTGTTGTTGCCAGATCGCCACCGGTGTTGCTCGATTGTGCACTATCATCACGATCGGTCTCCCTTTTTCGTGCCCTGCTTTGTATGGGGCCAGAAGAGGTCGCTGTGGGATGCGTCGTTGCCGGGTCGCCATGGGTGTTGTTGGGTGAACTCTCTGGAAGCGACGATGTTCCATCCCTGTTGATATTCTGTTGTTGATTAATTTGTCGGTGCGTCAAAATAGATCTCCATATGGTTGGTAGTCTTTGAGTGTCATCCCTTTTGTTCATATTATGTGGTCATTTTTCGATTTCGCAGGCTTCTCTCGTTGTTTTTGAGTGGAAATTCTCATCACTTGCCAATATCCGAGTGTCACTCAAAGTTTATGCTGTGTCCTGTTGTTAGTACATGTTGAAATAGTGACAATGTGGCCTCCTTGTTTCGTATAGAAAGCTTGTGTTCTTCTTGGCGGCTGTTGATTCTTCTAATTGTTTGGCGGTACGTCTTTTTGCAATTTCCACATGGTACTTCATATACTCCTTGGCACTCTAGTGGTATATAATAATGATAATAAATGGACTTTATTTTACTTGGCGGAGTTTAGTTCATAGCTATTCTTCCACTAAACCAAGTGTGATTCAAATTAACAATGTCATGTACATTTATAATAACAATGATAATAAAAAATAATAATTGTAGTAGTGATATGAATAATAATAATATATGTGCCTACCTCCAACATATTATTCTAATTATTAAAAGATTATTTACAGTCAAGAAGAGGTAACAAATGCAAAACGCTCAAAGAAAGAGAGTGCATTTAAGCACTATAGAATCAGCCTAACATAATATCAAATAAATTATTTCACCTTGACAGTGACAAAAAAGTGGGTACCATATCGTATGAAATAAAACTAAAAAGGGAGATTGCGGAAACAGAGTTCTCAAAAAATAATTTGTATTGAAACGAAACTTTCATGAAAAAAAAACAAAAAAAAGAAATTTAGCATAAAAATTTTAACATAACGTGGCAAAAACAATGTAAAGAATAAGTGAGGATTCGGGCCTCCATAAATAATTTAACTTGAATCAAAGGTGTTTTCAAAATTTCATGACGATTGGTGTGCTTCTTCCATTTCCTCTATCAGGGCTTGAATTTCATCCATGGTGGGTTTCATTATCCTACCTTTGATAATAACACGAATTGTCCAGACATTCTTTTGGCCGAATTTTTTAGCCAGTGCAATGACTGATTGATAGCATTGGGGCGTAAGATCTTCTTTTATCGAAAAGTTAGTACCTTTCAATATGGATTTAGACTTAAAAATATGTTTTTTCATATCAAACATTTAGTTTAACCAGTACCACCTTAACTGATATTCTGTAGATATGTTCTATATCGGCCTTTTCATAACTTTTTTAAAAAGCATGGATATTTGCAATAGATTTTACTAGAGGGACTTTCGATTCCGAATATTCTCATTGAGCATCTGCGAGTATATTGCTCAAGGTGGTCGAGACGTTGGTCTAGCTGGCTAATTTTCTGAGTGTTTTGTTCAGCTTGAATTTTAAACACACTCAAAGTCTGCTGCAGTTCGTCAAATTTCGACTCTATACTAGCAGATACATTTTCGGATACCGTTTGATAATTTGTTTTATCGTGGACTCGTGTAACAAATCATTGGAAGCATTCCTTTGCGAGCGTAGTTCGAGATTTGTCTGAGATAGCGATGTCATATTGTGCGCGGCATGACCGTACTTCCTTTACTGCTACGGGAAAACTGATATCCCATAGAGAAACTAATTTGTCTATGTGATAACCAAACAAAATAGCTGATTGCCGACACGCTGACTGAAGTTGAGATTCTTATCAGTTGTTGATTTCAATCGCCATGCCTGTGTTTGCCACCTTGGTCGTTGAAATACGAATTATGACTGGTAATAGTTGTAGATAAATAGAAATATATTTTACCTTTTAGTAGGCTTCAAGTTTGGGAATTTGATTACGCATTCACTTGAGAATATCTGAGGATATTGGGTCGGTGAAGAATTCTGCTAATCCTTAAATATGCTTTATTTGTTATCTGGACACACGGCAGTGTATATATTACACAAACCATTTCGAGCTACTTTCCACCCCCATAACTCAAAAACTATTAGACCTACTTGCAATTTCGCAAGTCTAATAAGGCCCCCTTGAACACCTAGAATGCCAAATTTCATATTATAGGTCTGGAAAGTGCCATTTTTATCACACACTGACTCACTCATCAAAAACTTAGACCACTTCTAGGTGTCTTAGACATTTGGCATCATTATAGGAGCATACACAGGAAAAAAACTGAAAACTGTAAATTATGATAAATTAAATTCAGCCATAATGTAACATTCAAGAAGAAGGCGTCAAGTTAAGTTGTAGATAATGAATAATGCATATGTTCACAGGAAACAATTCCTATTTGCTTAGCATATTCAATAACAATTCACAAGGCTTGTCTTGACAGCACCCTGCTCGATATAGGTTCCTCAATATTCAGCACAAGACAAGCTTATGTTGCCCTCGCTCGAGTCAAAACCATTAACGGTGTTTATCTTTTTAAATACAAGCCAAATTGAGGCTCAAGAAAGCTCTACCGCCTGCAAACAGTATACTGCCCTGACTTTGCAACTTTATCAATACAGACGACGTTCGGGGTTGTCGGCGTCGCCGATAAAAGAGTTGAGATCAGAACATGTGCCAAGTTCCATAGCAGTTCCTTAAATCATAGCAATAGGAATGTACAAAGTTTTTCAATGGATTAAAACGAAAATTTGTTACGCTCTTTTATATTGAATTTATAACTTGGCAAGTTTTATTAGTCAATAAACTACGTATAAAGTGATATTTGAAACAAGCTTAAAATTTGTTCTATTTTATACTACAAACAATTTAGTTGGATATAAAACTTGCCAAATTATAAATTCAATATCAAAGAAGGTAAGAAAATCATAGATTATTTTATTTCCAGAAATATATTTTGTTCAGTATTTCAAGTGGGAATATTTTCCTTTTCAACATGAAAACCTCCCAAATGGGTGTAGTCATTTTCTTCACTCAGTTTACCTAAAAATATGAACAAAAATCGCGGCAAAACAATAATTACTACTATACAGGGTGTCCCTGGACTTCCTCTTTCCCTCTCGGAAATGTATGGGGTCAAAATATCACCAGTACTTCATATAACTTTTGTTCCTAAAAGCCTTCATTACCAAGTTACGGGCCCTCAAAGTTACAAAATGAAAAATGTTTTTCTTTGATAACTTTCAAAGTAAATATTCAAAATCATCAAAATGTTGGTGATTGACTAAACAAATGAATTCCTTCGATGAGCTTTCATGCAGGAGTCAGTTGTTTTGCTACAAAGTCAGGAACGGACTACCCCGATGGTCCACACCCCAAAACTTTGAAATGACTGGGATTTGTCAATATGTTTTAACAGGACAAGGTTACCTGGACAATTTCCTGAATAAAAGTACTCGTGTGGAAAATCTATCGGAGCAACGATTTTGATAAAAATGCATTTTGTAATGAAAATAGAAATGATAGGTACAATGTTCATAACGAATTTTTATCATGCAAACACGTTTACCTTACAAAACTCATGGTGTAAATAATCAATCGCAAGCCTCAAGAGCAAACAGAAATGCAAAATCCGCTACAAAAACTGCTCGATATGACCCCCGTCTCTCTCAATACATTTTCTTAGTCGGCGCAAACACCCTCTCTGCACTTGAAATAGCATGCCAGGGTCGTTTCGTATGGCTTCACAATGTAATGTAATTCTATTCAACAAGGCATCTCTGGTGTGAACGAGGCTTTTTAGATGCCCCCACATAAAAATCCAATGGATTTAAATCCGGAGACCGCGGTGGCCATGAATATGGCCCATCTCTACCAATCCATCTATTGGGGAAAATCTGGTTCAGATGGTCCCGCACAATCAAACTAAAATGGGGAGGAGCGCCATCATGCATAAACCACATATCTCTTCGGGTTTGCAATGGAACATGTTCCAAAAGTCCATTCAAATCGTTCTGAATGAACTCCAAATATTCTCCATTCAATCGGTCATGTAGAACGAATGGTCCTATAAGATGATTTCCTATGATACCAGCCCAAACATTCACGTTGAATTTCCGTTGGTGTTTGGTTTGCAATATCTCATGGGGATTTTCTTCGGCCCATATGTGGAGATTATGAGAGTTGATTACTCCATCTCTACTAAAACCTGCTTCATCAGTGAATAAAACTCGAGTAATAAAAGTCATATCCTCTCTTTGCTTATCCAGGAACCAATTGGCATATTTCAGTCGTGCTGGAAAATCTTCAGGTATCATGGCATGTACCTTCTGGATGTGATATGGGTGGAACAGTTGTTCCCTAATTATTCTATGAATAGTGGACTTGGATGTATGGAACTGTTCTGATACGTTTCTGATGCTCATTGAAGGATCATCAGTGACAGCTTCCAAAATATTTTTCTCCAATACAACGGTACGCACAGCCTTAGGAGTGCCCTCACCACCTCGTTTTGGCAAAACTGAACCTACAATAATATCGAAATAAAACAACAGGCTCCAATTAATTATCCATTAGACATTCCTGTCTCCCTCAAGCTGCGATCAACACGCTCGAACGTTTCTCTTGCCAGTAAAGTTCGATTGGGAAAATGCTCGGAATACAGACGACGGGCTTCTGCAGCATTACCAAATGCTCGTCCATACAATGCATGCATATCTGCATATTCGTTGAATGTAAACTGTTCGGCCATATCAAAACACTTCAAACAAAGAAAGCAGTGTGTGAAATGTGCTCCACATTAATCAGCAAGCATTCAGTGGATTTCATACGAGCAAAAAGTTGTAACTTGGCCTAGTTAAAGGTTACAAAGGTTTGTGTTCAACTGTTACATTAATTTGCAGTTGAACCAAACACAAAAGTGAAATTTGTATGCATTTCAATTCCATCTGCAAGTAAACAACCAGCAAAAACAGCCCAACATCAGTTAACTTTTTGCTTTTCAAGCAGCAAAAAGTGTGAAGCAGCTGAAAGTATGAGGAACAAAAAGTGTGATTATTATACACATTGAACACAAATAATCCATTCTGGTTCATCGATATTAGCCCAGGAAAAATAGGACAATTATCAATAATTCTTAAAATAGAAACTTATCTCGTGGAAACTTTTCCTATCTAGTCTGAATTAGACTAGACCAGTGACGTGCCCGCATCAAAATTAAAAAAGGATCTTCAATAATGTCAACCCATTTTAAATGCTGTAAAACTAAGGAATTATCTAATGTGTGTTGCATACAGTGCCACTATATATTTCATCTCAGCTGCCTAGACAGGAAAAAGAATGCTGTTAAAATAGAAGACCACAGGATCTTATGCTCCAAAGAATGCACAACTAATAAAGCTAAAGAAGACAAAAAATATTATGAACTGGAGTCAATCATCAAGAAAATCAATGAACAACTCAATTTAAAAAGTAAGCTCTTGGAAGACTCTGAAATAAAGCAAGAGGAAACTATGACAGACATGATGGTAACAATTGCAATTGCAGGAACAAACGAAAGAAAAATATTCTTTTTATTCACCGACTAAGAAGATCTTCTCTTGACCTACAAGATGTAATAGCTGACACAGAAGAGGGATATATTAGAAGCATAAACGAACAAAAGAGAACTATAGACGAACTAAAAAAAGAAAATTTAAACATAATAAAGAAAAATCAGGATCTACTTCTGGAGAATGACAGAATTGCTAGAGAAGTTATTGAATTATCTAATGATAAGACGAATTAAATGGTATTAATGAAAATATGATAACATCAATTGAAACACTAACCCTGGATAATAAAACATATAGAGAAGAACTCAAACAGCTAAAATCTGAACATATTGTCTGTCTAAATAATAAAACGAAGAAGACAAGAGATAAACATGCAACAGAAAACAAATGAAAAACAGTTGGAACAAAAAAAATTAAAAAAAAGACAACTAAAAAAGAAGAATGTTGTGACCAGTATCAAAGCATCAAGTAATAGTGAAGTTAATAAAAGCGACAAAAGTAAAATGATGATATCATGTGATCAACATGGCCGTGGTTTGGGAAACACTATCGCAAAACGAGTTGGAGGTACTACTACAGTTCAGACTATCATCAAACCTAATGCAAGGTATGACAATGTTATTGACAATATTGTGAATATATCCCAGGATTTCTCTTTGGCTGATAACATAGTAATTATAGCAGGATATAACGATTTCCTAAGAGGAAAATACCCATCCTTTAAAAACATAAATGATAAACTCAAACATTGTACACATACAAATATAACCCTTGTATCGGTACCGTATATCACAGAGGACTATATAACTAATACCAATACATTTATTTATAAATTTAACATTAGACTAAATGATTATGTGACTAGGCTAAACAAGTATGCTGAAGGCAAGGTGACGTTCTTAGAACTTAACAAGGCAAATGGTAATAGATTGAACATATCACAATCAACACAAAACATCTGTGAACTGGTAAAAATCAACCGAATGCAGGACTTTACAAAAAATTTGGTATTTGCTAAAACAACCAGCCTGAACATCACGACCCAAAATCAAATTTGATGGTGCCACAGGAGCCAGTAATAAGAGATAGCCCTTCGCCAACACGTCAATTTTTTTTTTACAATAGAATCAGACAAATCACTTTCAGTGATGCTTTTGAACATTCAATCGGTGTGTAACAAAAGTGACGAACTTTACATTTACTTGGAAAGTCAGGACTTTCCGGATTTATTATTATTGACAGAGCACTGGCTGACAGAAGACGAACCTTTGTTCATACCACATTATGTGATTTTGACCAAATTTTGTAGAAAATTGTCTATTCATGGTGGAACTATGATCTTAGCCAAGGAAGCAATTCTTGATAAATTTTGTTTCAAGGCAATTGATAAACTCAATAACTTAATTGTTGAAAAAGAGTTTGCGTTTTCAATTGCTCATTGCAAAAAGAATGAGTTATATATCTTATGTGTGTATCGTCCACCGCAAAGTAACGAAAATATTGTCTTGAAAGGCTAGATAGTATTCTTTCTCAGCTCTCTCCAAATGTGAATATTATGTTGACTGGTGACTTTAATATCGACTTTGACAGTAAAAACCCAAGAGCGTGTCTAATCCAGAACCTAATTCAATCATTCAACCTCACAATGCATGTGGAATCCCCGACACGTTTCTCGAAGTACTCCTCGTCCATCTTAGATTATATATGTACCAATATTACCTGTCTATCATGTGAGGTCACTAATAGTGGTCTGTCTGATCATGAAGCTGTCATTTGTAAAATACAAACCAATGACACAAAGCCAAAATTTTATAAAAAATTTCGACGCATATTTATTAGAAAGAATTTTGAAACATTTGAACAGCTGAGTTCAACTATATGCTGGGAGGAAACTCTGAAGAATAAAGACCCACTGACCGATTTTCACGCACAACTTTGTGATATATTCAATACTGCATTCCCCTTGATCAAATCAAAAACTAAAGTCAGAAAGCAGTGGATAACAAAGGGTATAAGAGTTTCATGTAAAAACTTGCGTTCCCTTCATTATATAAGAAAATATTCACTTGAAAATGAAGCCTTTAATAATTATAGGAAAATTTATAGAAATGTTATAAAAGCAGCTAAACAGCTATATTTTGGAAAAAGAATATGTAAGTCCAACAATATGTCTAAAGAAAGTTGGGCAATTATTAATGATCTTAGAGGGAAAAATAGTAAGCCACCCCTAAATACCATTCTAGCGGCTGATGAAATCAATAATTATTACTGCACTATTGCCGAAACTCTATCTGGGGATATTAAAACACAAGAAGATCCAGTCACCTATTTAAAGGATATATCTATGAAAGATTCCTTTTTTCTATCACCCACTAGCCCGAGGAATTGAGAGAAATGTTAAAAGATATAAAAAATAGACATACTTCTGGTTGGGATGAGATCTCCGCTAATGTTCTATAACCCACCTTCCACATAATGCTATGTCTGCCTTAGCCGAGGCAATTAATATATCATTTTTGAATGGAACATTCCCGAAATGTCACAAGATAGCGGTAATAAAGGAGGAGACTGTGATATAATTTCTAATCTAAGGCCTATTTCACTATTGCCAAGTTAGTAGAAAAATTAGTTAAAAAAAGGATGTCTTCATTTCTGCTCTATCATAATTTGTTAAGCTCTCACCAATTTGGCTTTCAAACGGCGAAGAGCACAAATGATGCCATGTTTGCCTTACTAGAGAATATATATCTCAAAATCAACGAAGGTGTTGATCATAAGATACTTCTTCAAAAATTAGAAATTTATGGTTTTAGAGATGTACATTAATATGGTTTCAATCATACTTAACAGAACGCAAACAAATAGTCTCGCTCAACAGAGAAAGTTCAAAATCTCAACTGGTGAGTTGTGGTGTACCACAAGGATCAGTGCTTGGCCCCCTTTTGTTCTTGGTGTACATCAATGATCTGGCAAGCATCAATATCAGGGGTAAATTCACTATGTTCGCAGATGATACTACAATACTGTGGCATGGCAACAACAGTGATGAACTGAATAAACACATAGCTACAGACATATCCCTGGTGAAAAACTGGTGTGATTCCAATAAATTATCATTCAATGTCTCAAAAACATGCATTGTAACCTTCAGATGCACTCTGAATGACATAATCTTAGGGAACTCGAGAATAAGTAATAAACCATCAGCCAATTTTTGGGACTCCATGTGGACAGTCTGTCTTTCAATACTCATATCAGTACTTTATGCAAAAAATTGTCATCAGGTTGTTTGCAGTAAGGGTCATATCATCAGAATTAAATACATCTGCAGAGAGAGCAACTTATTTTGCTCTGATTGACTCACTGTTGAGATATGGAATTCGTTTTTGGGGGAATAGCTCTCAATTTCTATTGAACACGGTGTTCGTTTTACAAAAGATGCTGTGAGATACCTTTGTAAAGCGAAACCCAGAGATTCATGCAAACCCTTGTTTATTGCTCAAAAAATATTAACATTGACATGTATCTTTATTCTGGAAAGTGTATGTTTAATCCACAAAATTTTTTACAATAATATCCAATCTCTGTCAACTTACAAGACGAGGAGTGATAACTTCACAGTATCCCTACCAATTCCCAGAAGCTCCTTGGTAAAGGGGTCAATAATTTATAATGCAAAAAAAATTAACCACCTGCCTTCACATATTCGTTCTTTGGTGGCACATAATAGATTCAGGATGGCTGTCAAGGAGTTACTGCTAGATAGAGCATATTATAATTTGAAAAAATTTTATGACAATGTATTTTAAGTATTTGATTTCAAATTGTAATTTAGCTTTACATATGTGTCTGATTATATACGTGTACATGTTATATACAAACATTTTTTAATATGCGATTAGGACTATTCATTGATCCTGCCGTTATTGTGACTTTTCACATATATGTATGTGTATGTGTATATATGTGTTTATATTTATACAGTTTGTACTCTTTTTGTATTTTAAATGTTTGTACTCTTTTATATTTTAAATGCTTATAACTATTTTATAATTACCTTCTAGCTTTGTCAATGAGAATTTAATTCTTTCGATATTAAAGCATATTTGATTTGTCCTATCAGAATATTGACAATACAATGACAACGCACCACTCAACAAAACAAAATCGCATTCCAGTTGTCATTTTTTATCCACACTAATTTTATATCTTTCTACAAGGTGTTTTTGTCAACATCTGTGGAAGGAATGGAACATAAATTTATTCAACGGATATTTTTCACCTATTCATGTGCAGCCGTTTATGTAGTTTATTCGTTTGCTTTTCATTAGTTATGTCTTCCAATGTGCGTTTTTTCAGCTAAATTTATCTTCGGGTTAAAGATTTTCTCCCATGAAGTTATACTTATCAGTGCAACTCCTCAACATTTAAGCTGTGAATACGAATTTGCAACATCCACATATGTTGAGTTTCATGAGATTCAGATAACACAACACGAAAAGTGCTTATTCCACGCGTACATACAAAATATGGACTGAATTCGATATTTCATGGTGGAGTAGCTTGTTAGTTCAAAAACACCACATAACTTGATATTTCATTTGAAAAAATATCTACATTGTGAATGAAACTTTCAACTAGGTACTGTACTTTTTGTTTATGACTTTATTTTAGCATATTTTGTATTATCCCTGTTATAAATGTTGTTGAATTAACGTTAGCATTAGTATTTCTACTGTGAAAATTTTTCATTTCAAATAATGGTGGACGATCGGGTTTGATGTCGTCGAGTAAAACTGCATTTTTATTAAGAATCGTTGCTCCCATCGACTTTCCGCAGGTGAATTTTTATTCAGAAAATTGTCTACGTAACCTTATTTTGTTGAAAACTATTGAAAAATTATCTGACATTTCAAAGTTTTAGAGTGTGGACCATCAGGGGTAGTCCGTTCCTGACTTTGTAGCAAAACAACTGACTCCTGCATGAAAGCTCATCGAAAGAATTCATTTGTTTAGTCAATCACCAAAATTTAGATGATTTTGAATATTCACTTTGAAAGTTATCAAAGAAAAACATTTTTCATTTTGTAATTTTGAGGGCCCGTAACTTGGTAACGAAGGCTTTTAGGAAAAAAAGTTATATGAAGTACTGGTGATATTTTGACCCCATCTATACATTCCCGAGAGGAAGTCCAGGGACACCCTGTATATGGGAGTGCACGGGTTTTAGAATTCCAAAGGAATGCTTTACTTTTTTCAATATGCACATTTCAATACTTCTGCATGAAAACCCGTTTTGTTAGTGAATGCAATGATTCGAATGTTTTCGTTAAAAATATAAAAAAAAATTATATATCACATATTTCTGAAAGAGCAACTCCCAACTTTGATTTGCAATTTTGGAAAATATGGATTATTTCAGTGGTGTTTCATTAAATATGTATGTAGTCATGTGGATTTTTTATGGCAATATCTCTCTGAAATATAACTGTGTATTTCCATACAGTAAAAAATGCTATGAATAACATAGCCACATTATAATAAATAATAATGTAACCCTGCAGAAATTACTTCGAATTCTCTATACTGTTGAGATTTTCTATTCATTCTCGAATTATTCTTTTCGAGAAATCAACACACCCACAGCAAAAATAAGATATTTCAGTTCATCAACCCATGACTGCAAAGTAAGGGCAACGAAGTTGTTTTCACTAGAAATCATAAAAATTCCAATAAATGTGTCCTTTCATCCGAGTTTGTGATACTGCAATATTTTAATATAATCCCAAAAACACTGACACTGGTCATTAACATAACTATTTTATGTTTTCATTATGGATTTATTTCACATGTATTCAGTGAACATAGGTAGCTCTTATTGTTAGCTTAGTAGCACTAAGCAGATTTTTAATAGAAATGTACAGAAAAACTATTACATATATTATTTTAAATTGAACTTATTATCAATCTGATTAGTACAAAAATAAACAAAGCAGTAATCTATGTACCAAATAACATAGTTCTCATGAAAACAATCACAAAACAATAAATAAAATGAAAAAAAATAAACACTAGTACATAAATTTTTAAATACAGAAAATAATCACAATTTAACAAATAGTAACAATCACATATTATTTTAAGCACCACAGTCGGTATTTGTAGTATATACAAAGATTTGACGATATTGTTTCTTATCATGCTTCATGTTCATTACTGATACCAATGAGGGCTTCAGTTTGTTCTGAGGGCATCTCATTGAACCTGAAACTAACATTATTTCATATATTCACAGAACCCAATGAAAATTATCTACTAATTTTACAAAAAATAAAACTCCGTCGACATTCTCAATATCTTATCATAGAAAACAATCTTTCAAAATTAGATAGATAATGTCAACAGAGACCTGCTAATTTTGGTGGTAAGTTAGAAAAGTAATATTTTTTTCATACTGGGATTTTTCATTAATTTTTATTTGTCCACTATCCAATTTATCATTTTCAGCAAAAATAATTTGGGAAAAATCAAACATTTTCGATAAAAAAATAAAGAAGCGATGATATACATCATTAAATTCTTTGGTCATAGCTTTGAAATCTTTAGAGGAAGGCTTTCAATAAAATTTTATATGTATAAGTATGAAAAGATGAATATCATCCCAGAAATGTTGGGTATGGATTAACCCCAATACAAAATAATTCTGACCTATAGAGATCTATGAAATAAGTTATTTCTTTTTAATGTAAAAAAACTAACTCTTCTTAAATAAAAACTCTTTTTGAGAAAAAATTAAAGAGGTCATCACTTAATTCTTTAAACCTTCAGAAGAATTTCAATATTTGATATGTATAACTAATTTCTATTCTATTTCAAATTCAGCAATTTTGAATTTGCTATGGAGATCTATGAAATAAGTTCTCTTTAATGTTGAAAAAACTAACTCATCTTAGAAAAAAAAAACTCAAGGCGGTTAGCCGACTTTTATAACAAGATTCAACTATAATTCAACTTGATTACTGTGTTCATTAGATAGATAGGTTAATTTTCTAAAATTCATAGGAATTTCTCCATGTTTTCAGAGTTTTTATAGAAAAACATTCCCTGGTTTCTAATATTGAACTAATGGAATCCCATTGCTTCTTAAACTAGACGTGAGTGGACACAATGTTGTTAGTAAAAGATAACACTCCTTTGAGGATAAATTGTGCACATTCTTCCCAAAACCATGACATTACCAGAGTAGACAGTACGAAGGCCATCTAGTTTTTTAAGGGAGCTATTTAAAAAACATGTATTTTTTTCAATTCCCTGATATATATTTATTCGTTTTTAATTAAAAAAAAATTCTCTGATTGTATAGAAACTTCTTGTAGTTGTTTGTAGATGACTATATGAATCACATTAATGATCATTCTGCATATTCTTTCATAAGTCTAATGCATTAGATAAATGCTTTAAAATACAAATGTTTGGGATTATTTTTATGATGGGGGTAGTCTATCCATGACTTTCCTGAAAAAAAAAACTGATGGTTTTTAAATCTCAGATTAATTACCTTATTGTTCAAATACACACACACTATTGAAAAAAAAATCTCAGCGTGTATAATTCAAATGTATTTCTATAAGTAGGTATTGAAACTTTCTGAAATTCATCCTGATACTTTGAGGACACATAAAGCAGTAAATTTGAAACTATAAGACTTGGGAATACGGAAACATGGGAAAAAGTCTACCCAAACATTTTTTAATCCCTAAAAAGTTATTGCTAGGTTTTTGCAGTTTCTAAGACGTGCAGTGGTGGCAGACCAGGTGACTATAACAAGAATTGGAGGCAAGTCTATAACATTTGTAGCGGACTTGACGGTGTTTTTGGGTTTAGTTCGTGGAGGCATTCATGTCGATTTCTTCTGTTTTGAAATTTATCAAGAGATGCATATATATGCCAGTAGCTCCTGTTATTCTCTAGGGTCACCATTTCATTTTTCATCGGGTCAATGATAACAGTTTGAAATTTCTAACAATGAATAGAACAGTGCTATTTCTTGAATTACTGAAACCGATTAGGCCAGAAAAATTATAATTTTCTCCTTGTTTTAGTTGGCAATTCTTTTTTTTTCAGTTAATATAAAAATGGTTTAATTCCATAATATGAAAATCGATTGATGCTTGTACAGTCAAATGAAACTTATTTAAATGGTGGATATGGTTCCAAGAGTATTTTTATACAGATAAATTGGAATTGTTGTTTTTTCACGCTGTGAGTTTTGGAAAGGAAGAACCAATACATATGTTTTCATTTAATGATTGGAGATTATTTGGAATATTTTCTATAATAGCTTATGTTGTTTTAGCTAACCATGACAATAGTTTCAATTTTTGAAACATACTACTGACTGATTTGATTACTTTTTACAAATGATCAGGTATGGTTTTAGGTTCATGGTTAGTTGGTGAAATTTTGGGCTCACCATGTGCAGTAGTGCGAGTTTATGAAACTGATTGAATGATTTGAATTTTGAAAGAGTAGGAGATTGAATTTGATTACACTTTTTCTCGATTCTTTGGGGGTTATCAACAGAGGAAGTTTTTGAAACAAAACAAATTATTTTCAAAATTCATTTGAAATAATAAAATAAATGCAAATTTAAATTGTAGTATGCAGAAATTATCAATGTCTTCCTATCAACCCACTTCATTTTGAAATGGTAAAAAAATCTGTTGTGGCCACAATGGGTGGCCTGAACCAATGTTTTGACATTATGGTCACAATTGGATTTTTATCAACACAAAATGGAGTCTTCATGAAAGTGGCTGGAACATGTTATATCATATAATATTGAATAAATAATCTACATTTTCATTAATATAATGATGATAAGAGTTTTTTAACATCATTTGTGTATGTTGTCTATACTTGACATTAGTTGAAATTGCGCCAATTCAGTAATATTTTGCAGTCAAAATTAGTTTTTTCCAAGACATAATTTTGCAAGAAAAAAGTCCACATTCATCACAGTAAAAAAAAACACTCATAATAACTTTAGTTGCAAATTTTGTGAAGAACCATTTTTATCTCATTAGAATTGTCTGAATTCATTTAGTCCTAGTATTTCAACGAGGGATACAAAAAAATCATTAAAATATCAGCAAAATGAACAATAGTTTGAAAAATCAGTTGAGCTACAAAATAGATTTCCAGTGTTACCAGATTATGTCGAATTTTTTGCTAATATTTATTAGTGTTTATAATAAAATAAAAATACTAATGTGCTTCTGATCAATTTTTCAAGACTATGCATATCGGGTGACCCAGGATATCGGGCCACCCCTGTAACTTCTGAATTCGTGAAGGGATTTTTCTGAAATTTGGTACAGTTATATAAGCAACCATTTCGGATTTGATCACATTACAATCCAATATGGCGGACTTCCGGTTTTTCTGGAAATGCCAGCAACTTTGTTTTTTCAAATGGAACACCCTGTATATTTTTACATATTCAAGTTCAACAGGTCAAAACATGTCCAAACCTTATGTCAAATGCCATTTTTTTGAAAAAAAATAAATTCAAATTGTTTTTTCATTTTACCTTGTGGATAAATGAGATTTGGTCAAGGCTATTCACAATGAGTCGCACATGACAGAAAAACATAATTTTTTATGAAAAATTATTTTTTGTGTCACTTATTGATAAATGCAATGCAATGCAGTCACATCACATTTTGATCAAAAATAATTTTTTTTTCAAATAAAACCTTTATGGGCCACCTACCTGTCTCTTTAGAACATACATTCAGGAAAAAAATTACATATCATTTTTGTATTTCGATGCAGTAACAAATTGTATACGTTCAAAAATCTACAACTAGTTCATGAGTTTCCTTGCAGTTCGAATAATTTTTCAACTTAGTAGGCTGTGGAAAATAACATATCTAAATCTTGACAACTGATTGTGTTTCGATGTCATATTTCATCTCAACTCTCGAAAACCTATAATTTTCATTTTCCATTTCTACTAATTCTTGGAAGTTAACTAATTTTCGAGAGTTTAGAGGAAAGATGACAGCGAAACACAATTAGTTGACAAGATTCAGAAATGTTGTTTTCCACAGCTTACTAAGTTGAAAAATTATTTGAACTGCAAGGAAACTCATGAACTAGTTGTAGATTTTTGGATGTATACAATTTGTTACTGCACCGAAATACAAAAATGATGTCATTTTTTTCCTGAATGTATGTTCTAGAGAGACATGAAGGTGGCCCATAGGGCTTTCATTTGAAAAAAAATTATTTTTGGTCAATATGTGATGTGACTGCATTGATTCATCAATGAGTGACACAAAACATAATTTTTCATAAAAAATTATGTTTTTCTGTTATGTGCGACTCATTGTGAATAGCCTTGACCAAATCTCATTTATCCACGAGGTAAAATAAAAAAACGATTTAAATTTAATTTTTTGGACTTGTTTGACCTGTTGAACTTGAATATGTAAAAATATACAGGGTGTTCCATTTGAAAAACAAAGTTGCTGGGATTTCCAGAAAAACCGGAAATCCGCCATATTGGACTGTTATGCGATCAAATTCGAAATGGTTGCTTATATAGCTGTACCAAATTTCAGAAAAATCTGTTGATGAATGCAGAAGTTACAGAGGTGGCCCGATATCCTGTGTCACCCGGTATTGCTGCTTAACGAGGCATTTAACAGAAATAATGAATGATAACTTAGTGCTCTATGGAAAAGGTTCTATGATATTTTCAGGTCTAGCACCCTTCCTGAGATATGTGACAAAAACTGCTAAAAATTGTTAATATCTTTTTGAGGTTGAAGAACATTTGAGTAGACTTTTTTCCCTGCTTTCGTATCCCCAACACAATATTTAGGCATTTGTTTTATTCTGCCACACTTGATATCCAATATTTCTGGACTAATACTTCTGTTTGGTTCCACGGAATGTTTCCACCTGAATTTACATTGATATATTAATTTCAGCTTCTTACTGTATAAATCTATTTCGACGACAAATGCTTAGATAGGCACAACGTAGAATATTGAAGACCGGGTCCCAATTTTCATAATGAGATAGGATAGTGACTGCCAAGAAGGCAATCAACATTGGTACGGTACCCATGTAGAAAAGTATGGGATAGGGCACTTCTTTCAGTAAGACATCTGCCAACATCGTCATGGGTATTGTCAAGCTCATGGCTACGGTAGCCATAAGAGAAGAAGTTAGAAAACAGCCCCTGAAAAAAATACGATTCAAGCATGACCATGAGTCAAAAATAACATATTTCTGATGACTTAAATGAATTATTTACCAAAGCCAAAGAGCTTCCGAAATAACTGTTCCCAATAATCCATTTAGTAATAATAAAAGCAACTGTTCTCTGGAAGGCCATTCGAAAACCTCAACTTTACTGAAATGCAGGAAGAAAAACAACGGCCACAACAAAATGAGGTTGAATAATCCTACAAACCCTGAAAAGATACATTTGCTATTTATTATGTAACTTTTATATGTTTTTCCTAGACTAAGGAACCAGTTTTCAGCTTAAAGAACATCAAAATATTTTTAGAAATCACGTGACATTATTCTATTTTCTGTCCAAAACATTCGTTTCCTGCAATTAGTTTTCACTACCATAAATATAATCAGTTATACCAATAGGGTGTTATATTTAGATGACTATAACTAGTTCAAAGAACATACATGTGATTGGAATTACATTGTTTTAGTTAATTGCTTTCTGAATAAACTCTATAGATTCAACTTTATGACTGCAACTTTTATGTACAGAGACTATCAACATTCCATTTTTGAGACTAACTTATCTATATCTATATTAATGTAATAAATAATGTGTTTGTTTTTTCTATATGTAACAATTGCTTTCAGTAACTATTGTCGATTTTGAAAAGTGTAAGGTTTTTAATCAAATCGCGATATATTTCAATCAATTGGCAGAAAATCTAGTAAGTTGGTCACTTTTTTTCATTTTCACTAACCAAACCTTTGAAGGCATATATATTAAATATACAGGGTGTTTCTTAAGTATGTATAGAAAATTTAGGAGCATGTTGCTGACGTCAAAATAAGAAAAAAAGTTCCTATAAACATATGTCCGCAAGTTATTCGTTTCTGAGATGCAGGGTGTCAAAATTGAATTCTTATTTTTATTTTTTGTGAATACATTTCAAAATAATTGTGATATTCGAGTAAAGTTTGGTATCTGGGAGTATTTTTCAATGACAAAATCAAATTTGATGTTAGTTTGTCTCTTTCGTGGGGATGGCGCCATTTGAAATGTCATAACTTTTTTGTACGTACCTATAATCGATTTTTCTAACATTTTTGTGTAAAAAATATATTCTTAGTAGAGGTCGCTGCGAGCAACTGTTTTCGAGTTATTGGGATTTGAAATAATCGATGCATTTGAATTATTTCCGTGGGGATATGCCAATGCATTTTTCTTCTTTCATTCAATGGTCTTCTACATTCAACACTTGAATGTAGTCAAAAAATAATTCTTGTTTTTTGTTACCTAGTTTTTTTGGACTCTTTTCCGATTTAAATAAATAACATTCAGGTGAGTACAGTGATGTCAATTCAATCAGTTCTTGTGACAGTGAAGTTGTTTTCTGTATTTATGTTCCAATCTTTTTCAAATGGCAGCAAACGCGAATAGCGAAATGGCTAATATGATTTACGTATACGGTCTTGCTGATGGCAATTGCTACGAGGCTAGACGTATTCATAATGAAAGATTCCCTAATCATCGAGCGCGGAATGAACAGACATTCAGAAACCTTTTTCTGCGGCTTATGGAGTCCGGATCCTTTAAAAAGCTCCAGTGACAGGCAGACCGTTGACTACTAGGACACCGGGAGTTGAAGAAGCTGTTCTTCAGGCATTCAAAGAAGATCCACAGACAAGCACGAGAAAAATTGCGCAAAATCTGAACGTACATCACAAATTAGTTTGGTTAATTCTCAAACAAAACCAGTTGTATCCTCATCACATACAGCGTGTCCAAGCATTGTTGCCGCGAGATTTCCTTCCCCGTGTAACATTTTGCCAATGGATACTGCAGAAAATTGCACAAAACCCTCAATTTACTGCAGAGATATTATTCACTGACGAGGCACATTTTTCAAAGAACGCCATAATGAACTTTCGTAATGATCATGTGTGGTGTGACGAAAATACTCACGCAATAGTTCAGTCCAGGTTTCAACACCAGTTTTCATTGAATGTGAGGATTGGTATTGTCGGGGATTATTTGATTGGTACCCCACTTTTTTCCAGGGACTCTTAATGGAAATTCTTATCAGTATTTCCTTGAAAATATTTTGCCTGAATTACTTGAAGACATTCCACTTTTACTGAGACAAAGAATATGGTTTATGCATGATGGAGCGCCAGCGCATTTTCCTTTAATAATTCGTTCGTGAATTGGTCGAGGCGCTGAAGTTCCAAATCAATTCTGGCCTCCGAGGTCCCTGGATTTAAATCCAATCGATTTTTTTATGTATATTGTAATAACACCCGATTCCTATTATTGAATAATAATTTCTTTAACTGAATTAATTTTGAATTTGAAAATATTGTCATTTAAAATCACTTGCATCGATTATTTCAAATCCCAATAATTCGAAAACAATTTCTCGCAGCAACCTCTACCAAGAATATATTTTTTACACAAAAATGTTAGAAAAATCGATGTTTGCACTAGAAAACGTGATACAGGTATGTACAAAAAAGTTATGACATTTCAAATGACTGAAAAGACAGACAAATTTGATTTTGTCATTGAACAATACTACCAGATACCAGACTTTAGTCGAATATCACAATTGTTTTGAAATGTATTCACAAAAAATAAAAATTCAACTTCGACACCCTGCATCACGAATAACTTGCGGACATATATTTATAGGAACTTTTCTTCTTATTTTGACGTCAGCAACATGCTCCTAAATTTTTTACACATACTTAGGAAACACCCTGTATAGGTAAAAATGTCTGTTATGGCCTTATCCATCGCTTGAGGTAGTCTAAATAATATTGTATGATATATTCCAAAGAATGAACAAATATCTTTACATTTCTTTCATTCAACAAACTGACATTAATAAAAATAAAAACTTCATCTACCTTTTGGTATTTACTATAGCTGAAAAGTGATTTGTATAGCAAATTATTGGATGTACACTTGTAAGATATCAAAAGTGTGAATAAATATCAAAGTATATCTGCTTTGCTTTGGAGCATAAGATTTGCATTATGTAGGGTGCCCCTGAAAATAGTGCGCTCTTTCATGTGTGGATAGGGTTCGGTATCTTGAGTGAAAAATGCTTGATGAAGGAATTTCCAAGAGCTGGCAACACGGCCAAGGTCATTGTTTGGGGTAGATATAACGACCTTTCACTTTGACGTTTCCCAAAAACAGAGTTTTAACTTTGGAGATCATTCACCTAATTCTCTGCATTATGCATTACCGTCACAATGTAAGCGTAAGTAGTTAGCATATCGTGACATTCCCGAATGGAAACAAAGCTATCATCACAAAAATTTCAACCTACTCTAGTTATTATGTGAATACTGGACCTTATCAACTGCACACTTGGCATGGCGGCGCTCCGATGAACGAATCATTGAGTGTGCTGTTGCCAATTATAACTTATAGATATACATTTTGATGTTCAATTATTGGAAAAACGGGTGATTTTAAAAAAATATTTATAGGAATTTTTTGTTCTGTCTGTAGAAAGAACGCATTATTTTCGGGGACACACTGTATTATATTAGTGTTTGGGAAGGCATTGCCAATTGTTGTGAAATATCACATTAAATCTAAAATTATAGAATTCTGGAGTTTTGTAAGGGAGTCACTTTTTTTAGCAACTATCACCCTAGCGAAGCCAGGGCCAGATGCCATCACATAGAATTTGTGCACTCCACCTTAAAAAACAGAAATTGTGTGAATGACAAGATGCAAATTATATTTAATAAAGCAGCATTCTGTCATACCTTGTAGATCAAACTTGGGAAGTTGTAGAAGTGATAAAATACAAAATATTATAAATTCAACCTCATCTACTGAGGCTTCTTAAGTAAATGATAAAAATCCAAATCTGTCATTCTAAATGCGCAAATCAGTGAATTTACACCAATAAGTTACTGCATTTTTCCTTTCAAAATATGGAAAAATAAAGAGATTTCCGATTTGTAAAAATATAGTATTGTCATTGAATGCAGTTATTACAAAAAAGATCTAAAATTATTCCTGACTTTTGTGTCGTATTTTTTTTTAGTTAAACTATATTAACTAATTTACTAAGTAACAATTCACAGTTAATTGTATAATATAACTAATGTGATATAAACTATACTAATTCTCATACTCAAAAGACCAATAAAGTTTACTAACCGAAAAATAGTGGAATGTCTATTTTATCTTCGTGGTCAACTTTTCTTCTCAAAAATACAAGGTACATGGCATAAAAAAAAGCACTGAATAGTGACAATACTGCTCCAAATGGAATTTTTGTTTCAAGACTAGAATCACTAAAACTAACCAATACCTGAAAAAAGAGAAAAATTACTTTTGATTCGAAATAAATTGAATTATACACAGTAGCGGCGTTAGGGTAGGGCGGTTGGGCAACCGCCCAGGGCGCCGGATATGAAGGGGCGCCGCAGGCGCATCTTTATACATGGTGTTATGTAAGTACGTGGCCAAACTTGAAGGGGTGATTCTTCGAGTAATTCCAAGACGAAAAGTTCATATAAACATAGGTCCGGTAATGCTTCGTTTTCAAGATACAGGGTGTCAACATTCTCTGAACTCTAAATCAGATATAGATGGCTGTATGCTGAGTGATGAACTCGTAAGTCTGAAATCTTTTCTGCCTGATCAAAATGTGGTTACTCCTGTTTTTGTTTTAAATCTTATCAAAGATCGCAACTTACAAGAACTATATTCAAATGTATGGATAGCATTGCGAATATTATTGACTATACCCGTAACGGTTACTATTGGGTAGAGGAGTATTTCTAAGCTTAAGCTGATCTGATCGTCAATATTTCAATCTAGATTGACAAACTCGGCAACTTTGTCAATCGAAAATGAAATTGTTCAAAACATCGACTTTGATAACCCAATAAAAGCGTTCGCCGATAGAAAGGCTAGAAAAGTATTTTTTTTAATATATGGTTATTTCTTTTAATAAATGGTTGTTTTATTATATCCTTTGCGTTTTTTCTTATTGGTTTGAATTGCAGTTAGGGGGCGCCCTAGAAAGTTAGGGGGCGCCGTAGAAATCCCGCCCAGGGTGCTGATAGTGCTAAAACCGGCACTGATTATACAGTATTCTCAACAACAAAAGCATGGAATTGAAATTTTCTCTGTATGAACATTCTGATTCAATATATGCAGAATTGAAATCTTTTTCCAAGTGTTCACATACTTAACACATATTATGTCGATCTAGACTAAAATATATTCTTATTACTACTACTATAACTCACAATTCCCATAATACTGAGTGTGACGGCAACAAGCTTTGATAAAGTGAATTTATCATTCTGGTTGGAAGGAAAAATGGATGCCAATATCAATGTGAAGAGACTTGAAGTGGAAGATAATACATTCACCATCCCAGCTTCAGTTTCGGAAAGGGCTACTTGATAGGTGTAATTTGCCACAAACCACTGAAAGAAATACATTTTTAATATAAACATTTGATTTGGGAATATAAAAGAAAATTACATTACATGTTTCTATGTCATCTCTTCAATATTATATTGAAAGACTTCAATTGGATTATAATGTTGATTTGCTCCATGGAAGAAATTGAACTTTTACATTGATATCATAGAATAAAGGGACAGACAATTCTATAGCTAATAAAAAACGGCAAATTGAAAAGCCTACAATTAATTAAGCTGGTGAAGTTGCGTTTACAAACGGCAAAATCAGCATCATTAAGTTCCTGTACTAAATACGTTTTATACCAATGGAATTTATTCTTCTTCAAAACGGTTTGGACAGTAGTTCGATTGATCCCAGACACATTTACTAGTTATCTTGTTCATAACATACGATCTAGATGAACAAGTCCCAAAACTGCAACTTCACTAGCTTGAATTGAAATGAGTGAGCGAACAGTGATTGATCCACAGTTCCTTTTAAATATCTGTTTTTTCGAAGAATGCAGCTTTTTCCTCAATGGGACTGTAAATCGTCACAATTGCCGCTATTGGTCTGATTCAAACTCAAGAAGTTTCTACGAGGTACACACACATCCATAAAAATTAAGTTTGGGCTGGCATTTTCGGTGACCAACTGGTGGGTCCATATTTTTTTCCCGGTAATTTGACTGGCGAAAGATATTTACAATGCTTGGAAGGTATTGAGCCTGCCTTGACTGACATTATTGAAATTGATCAACGGTATGATGAAGATCATTTGATGTTTCAAAAGGACGGTGCTCCACCACATTAGGCTTTGATTGTTCATCAGTATTCAGACAAACATTTTCCAGGTTACTGGATTGCGAGACGAGGCATTGAATGGCCTCCACAATCACCAGATTTGCCCCTCCCCTTGATTTATTTTTATGGGGATACCTAAAAAGTAAAATCTACATAACACAACCAGTGTCGAATCACTTTGGAAATGTTTTGGAATGTGCCAGCACAAAATATTTATTATTGTATGGAAGCGGATGGTCATCAGTTTGAACATTTAATCAGATTAGTAATGAACTAAACATAATTTGAGGTTTAAAATGTACATTCTTAAAAAGTATTTGGCCAAATTTTAAAATTCAAAGACGATTGTGAAGAGAATTCCAAGTGCTTTAAAACGACATCTTATTTGACTACCAAAGTAATTCAAATATTTTGGGGTGAATCGCTTGAGGGTTAAAGTGGTGAAGTCGAAAATACCAGAAAGGAGCATCCTCCTTTAATACAAAAATGACGGGTCCACATGTTGTCTAAAATGTTGACGCAATTCTCGATAATGGCTCTGTTTCGTTTTCATCTGGCGATCCTGTATATAATAAAAACATGCATTTTATATATGTATTCCATTTTCGGTCAAAAAACCAATTTTCATCTAAACTTGTCTCTATACTTATGATGTTCATGTACTGAGGTATATCTTCTGTGGTTTATATTATGGAATGCCACATGTATGCAACTCATACGTCTGTGTACACTCCAGAGATTGATTTTGTGTGGAATGACTATAAATGAAAAACATTTGCCATCTTGAATTTTCTTTAGTGAAAGTATTGGTGAAAATTGAGGTTGTTTTACCTATGACTAAAACTAAAGAAAAAATTGAAAAACAAACAATTACAATAAAAAAAACATAACAGTGAATTGGACAGTGCATTTTGTTATTATAATAATTAAAATGTCCAGCATGACTTTATCCAGGGAAGTAATTGTTTTCTGTTAGATATTACAAAAAATTACTTAATTTTTATCGTAGATTTTTAAATTTTCAGAAGATTTTTTCTATTTCTTTTTCAACATAAAATATTGTACTTTTCAGTTAAGTAACAATATGCCTAAAATGTATTTTTATTGTTTGTTACGCTTTTACCAAATATGATGAAAATGAAGATTTAACCTAGTAGTATGGATTTGATTTTATTATGTTAATGAGAAGCTGAAAAATAAAGTGATATGATGAATTCTCTTTCACCTCCCTTACACTCTGTACTCACCAATAAACAAAATATCAATGCAATTTTAGCAATCCTCAACACAGGCAACTTGCTGGCAGCTCGCTTTGCAATTTCACCAGCTCTTAAGCTAGCTTGGTAGGACAATCTAGCTAAAAGCGCTTCAGTAGCTTCACTTTCCGACATATGCCGTACTTCTGCTAACTTATTGAATCTAACCGAACGTACTGTAGAATCATCACTCTCAGTGCCTGAACTACGCTCTATATTCTCTCTCTCGGGGGTTTTAACTGGAACATAAACGGGGTTGCTAAGGCTGCAGTTGGCTTCTGTGAAATAACTATCATCGTCTTGCTCCTGTTCTATGTACATGTAGTTTGAGGGTCTAGAGCAATTGTCTTTCCATGACGGCCAGAAGAGAAAACCCAACAAGTACAGCGTGAACATTGATGTTTTGATGTATGTGCAGAAGAATGGCTTTTCGAAGGTTTCATTGTTGTATATGAACTGAAATATACAAGCAGAACTGATTTATGAATTACCTTGATGAAAAAACGGAAGACAGTGGTAAATATTTTGTTTTTTGCAAAGACAACTTGACCAATTTTATTTATTTATTACTAAAATGCCAATAAAATATTTCTAATATACCCAGATCTATAAGGTTCTCCAAGTTGAGGCAATAGGCAAGATTACTAATTTTTGGAAAAAATACCACAATGTCCAGAACAATGAGGAAAGTGGTAGGATTTATTTTCAATTTTTTTTTCAAAGTAGTTTTTCTAAAAAAAATCTCAAAGAAATGTTCCTGTTTGAACAATGCGGAAACCGTGCCAGGATGTGACGTAACAAGTTCAGAACTATCGCCAATCGCCGAGTTGCCAAGAGTTATTCATACTATTTCTTTACAATGTAAGCAGGCCGAAAAAGTAATGACATAGCATTCGGTATGCATACATATTATTCAAGAATAACTGAATCAAGAACAGCTATCAAATACGAAGTCTTCATTTCAATATAACACATACTGACACAAGTTCTGTTTTATTCATAGGATGAAACACAATAATATTTTCTCAGAAGTTCCGCAAAATAGTGACACTGGCAACTCGCCGATCACCGAGTGTGCCAGGAATTACAGCATTGCCAAGCTTTATTCATAATATTTCTTTACAATGTGAGCAGGCCGAAAAAATAATGACATAGCACTCGGTATACATACATATTATTCAAGAATAACTAAATCAAGAACGGCTATGAAATACGAAGTCTTCTTATCAATATCACATATGCTGACACAAGTTCTGTTCTATTCCTAGGATGAAACAGAATAACAGTTCCTCAGAAATTCCACAAAATAATGACACTGACAACTCAAGTAAATGCCAAATCATTGGACATATGACGTCAAAAGAAGCGGCAATAACGCTATGTTTGAATGTCTCACTGAATTTGAGGGTTTTAGAGCAGCTTTTATTCGAATATTACACAGTCTTCAAGGAGAAACTATGCATACATAATATTTTATCACTATATTTCAACTTCAAGTACATATGAAGCAAATTAACGAGTTTGTGATCTCGCCTATTAAACAAGGAAAAAAATGTGGCCACTCGGCCCAATTGATTGTAACACCAATGTAAAATAATTTCAACTGAGTTCACCAGTTTTCTCAATTCACATTGTTTCTTATGTGAAGAAAATCCTTTCCAGTCCAATAGTTTTGCTCATTCAGTGAGTAACTTCAAACAACATTTTGAGGAGCAACTTTCTAAATTCACCACATTGAAAACTTTATGGTTCTATGTGAAAGTTGCAAAATAACGGTCACATCAATTTTAAATTTTGGAAAATAATTATGATCCTGTCAATTAACGACCAATGCCGAGTTTATATAACTTATATAGCTTTTTCTGTTTGATCTTACAGTGTAGTTTTCTAATGGGTTACTGAATAACACATAAGCTGCTGATTGGAAAACATTATGCCATAAGTTTTATGTTTCCCCATAGTTTGTGTCGTGTATATTAAAAACAATATGAACCATAAGAAAATAATGAATTTGAGTGTATCTCATTTATATGCCAAAAGATTTCCGATGTAATATACCCAACTGGGAAAGTGCAAATCTCCAAATGGCAAGATGACTCACAGTGAAATATGGAAGACGATAAGGTAGGAACAATTTTTTATATGTATATGTCTTAAATAACGTTTTGGAAAAATAAATTGATATTCTCAGGTGATGACTAGTGTTTTAAACTCAACTGATCTCTCCTCCTCTGCTGATGATCCGTGTGCCCCTTTATGTATAGTTAGAATGATTGAGTTCTGGCGAACATGATTGTTAAAATTATACAGAAATATTTTTGGAGTTGTCCCCAATAGATATTTCTTCAAAATCTACCTTAAAATCATCCAGTACTCCAAAGTGTGATTAAAAAAAAAAGTTTCAACTTGCAGACATTTTGTATATTTTTGGTAGCCCCAGAGACGTAAATGGCTTTTCTCCTTCCATCATATTTTTGACCTAATTTCAACTACCATTGATATTTAGGCCAAGAACAAATGAAATGGGAAACCTTCAAGGATTTGCCTTAATGAGAAACCTCACTGCATATTTTACGTAGTTTAATAAATTTGCAGGAAGAAGTGAGGCAAATTCCACAATGGTAGTTGTAAAGGAAATAATTCTCAGATTAGAAAAAAAGCATTGCCCATTTTTCTAATAAGACAATAATTCCTTTTTGATTTTCTTCCGTTTCTACAGACTCTCAGTTTTTCCCCGCCGCCAATGGTGCAGTTGAAGATAAGTGTTTAGTATTCATGTAATAACTTAATAATAAGTAGCAGATTGTTCTATAAGTGAAGAAAAGTTATAGTTTTCTATTGAAGGGAAATATCTCGGTCAAATTTTGTATTTATATTTTAGGCGACCATAAGAGAAAGTATTGTAACCATAAAAAAATCAATATTATGACTGGAATTGATTTGTATATTACCTATAGAGCCTAAATAATATGAAAATAGAACTTGTCCGTACTGGGTGTCAACGGATTTACAATCCTTCTTTTTCGAGATATTGAAAGCAAATTTGGTGAATTCAATTGAAGCATACAAAGCACATTATATATAATATATATATATATATATATATATATATATATATATATATTAGCAAATGTTTACACTTCCGGTTTTACACACACATCAATACATTATAATAGTTTTGAAGGAGATTAACAGAAAACATATTTCACAGATAAACATCAGAGAATATTTATCATAATATAAAGAAGAATTGTATCACTTGTAAGTGATGTAATATTTAAAATATGGGATTGAAGTGATTTTTTAATATGCTTTTATTGAAACACAGATATTTTTTGCATTCTGGCTGTGATACTCCAAGGGTCAAATGTAGATCTACAAGATTCCCTTTCATTATTATTAGCAAATTTAATTTGAGTGAATTCAAAGGAAAATTAAGATTATTGATTATCATATATGAGTAAGTATTTAAATGGTTTCATTGAACTGATGGAAATTATGTACAATTACATATAACAATTTCTAGAATTTATTATAAATATCGCATACAATATATGTGAACAGTTAATCTTTTAAAAGATGGAGTAAATGTAATATAATGTTTGTAATATTTGGAGTTGAAGAAGCCATAATTAAAAAAAAAACTTCCACCTTACCTGAAATTTTTTAAGCCATTTCTTACAAGAAATGATATTTTTATATGAATTCACACAGATGAAAATAAGATTCACTATTTCTATTAATTTGAGACAAAAATATAAATATTTGAAATATTTTACCTTAGTAAGCTCCGATGAAGACACCCATATAACGTCAACCAAAATGAGAACTAAAGATCCTAAAACAAGTCTCTGGGTCTTAGTCAACATGGACCCAATGCCACCCTCCATAACAGTAAATAATAAGAGCCTATCAAGGCTTCTTCATATCCAATCATAATGTTTGATATTTAATGACCGTGCACAGTTGTAGGCGTATATATGTGCATATCGCCAGAAACACTGATATACTATCAGTCCCAGTTTTTATTCGCTTCCTTCAAAAGTATTTTACGTTTATTTTTATTATGTCTTTAAAATATTTGTTACATTGATTCTCCTGAAATTTAATGTTTATGTTATCATGTTTACTACTTGAGATGATAGAATTATCTGTGCTTGACATTTATATGGAAAACACTGAGAAACACATGATAATAAGCAGTAAATCTTTAAAAAATTATCAAAGCTTAGGGATATATCGACTTGATAAACTGAAAAATACACAAACTTTTGACATTGTGAATTGTGAACTGCCAAGTGTCAATCATAAAAAAACTACCTGCGCTTCAGTTTTGCCAACTGTATTGGAGCAGTCATAGTACGGGCGCTTAAATTATTATAGTACATTGTAGAAAAATAATATAGTCCAATAAATAATAAAATGAAATATGTTTAATTCCTATATTATTTAGTGAAAATTAACAAAAATCTCGATTTCCTAAAAAAATTTACAGTACCAATTCTATAAAAAACAAAAAATAAAAACAGATTTGGGGTAAAACGTAATAATTTTAAGAAGTATCTATATCAGCCGAAATTAAGCTCAAGCTCAACATGTTTGTCAGATATATTAGAATTCATGGATGTATTTTTCTCAACGTGCCCGTACATAAACTGATTACGGCCTAGATACATTTGTTTAGATGGGTCAAATGTTATGCGTGAACCATTCTTCTTTTACACATTGAGATGCTAGTAAGCTACCGTCACAGTCCTTGTATTTAATTTGTTCCTTTGTTTAGTTTTTATCAAATTTACTTTGCTAAATATTCTTTCACACTGGGCATTAGAATGCGGAATACTAAACTCAGCTTCAGCTTCCTCTGATCTTGATAAATAATAAATCTGGGAGTCCCCCTCGCTTAAGGGATTCCCGGTTTATTATTTAGTAATCCCCTTACCATTGTCTTAAGATATATTAGACAATGCCCTTACTAATATGATTAACGGATCAATTTCATTATTAACTATTAGATGGCGCTGGAAGTGCTATTCCAGATTATTCAAATCTGTGGTCTGTTGTTGAAGTCGTCAGTAGAGTGATCAGTATATTGCAAAAACCTTTGGTATATTGTTATGGTTGGTGAATCTACAAATTGTTAAAAAATGGAATTATAGTACTATATTTACTTTGAAATTTTATAGTACTTGAAGTTGTAATTATCGTACAAATACTAGAATTTAGTACGGTTGGCAAGGCTGCTGCGCTTATTCGTACACCACAGTGCCACCAGTGGAAGAAAATTGACGTTTTATTGTGTTTGGGTTCATCTGCTTTGAACCCTCCTTCGATGTTTATAGACAGAATCGTTAGGTTCGGTATTGAAGGGTAATGATTGTTTGTTGCAACTCATAGTGATCTATTGGAAACCGACGCAAAGGGGGCGCCACATAATTTATGGTTTTTTAAATTTTATTATTATTATTGTAGGCACTGAATTAGATCAAGTGATTTGAGTTGTTCGGAAGACTTAATTTTAATGTTTATTAGATGCCCTCGGAGGCCATAAATTCAAAATATCCCAACAATACTTCGAACAAAGTATAATCTCCACCATTTTCACCCCAAATATAAAATTTGTATAAAAAGTGACATAATACCCTCAATATCAAAAATGATTTCAAAATGAATGTGTTTGCAGTGATCATCAATGGGCCTTTTCATTCTAGAAAATATTTTGTGCACATGCCCCAACTTCCGCCATGTTTTTCGGACACTTTAAACGTGTATAATCCGTGAATAAGCTCTATAATCTCCTATTCTGGTATATTGTCCGTAGTAGACAGACCAAAAAAACAAACAAGCTACTTAGGGTCTGAAATTTTCATAATACCCTATTTTAACATGACGGCTGCGCTTGCGCTTAGCATGTCTTGAAAAAGGCCCATTGGAAAAAAAATCAAATATTATATTTCTGCTTATACGTAGAATATACCATTTTATATTTGACGTTTTTAGTTGATTGTTCAACTAAAATTATACACTTTGCAAGGAGTCTCGTAATCCCAGGACTAGAATATATGAAATGTACGGAAGTTCTTTTAGGATGAGGTACGGAGAGGCTGAAGAGCCTTATCGATATCGATCCCCTTCTGTAAAAAATATAGTACGGGTCGCTATTGATGTGAAAACAAACTTGCTGTAAGCGTCATAAAGTATCCAGCATGACGCTCGTGTTCTACATAGTGTGAGGCAGCGCCGGACTGGCCCAGTGAGATTGTGAGAAATCCTTTAAGGAATCTAAGGGAATGAGCACGGCTCATTGGGGGCCCCAATTTGCCAAAATTTCATTTGGCCAAGATGGGCCAGTCCACCACTGAGTGTGTGGTATGAATTTTGTTGTTTATCTCTTTAAAAACGCTATTCTGGTACAGTAACGCCATCTCAATTTAATACGTTTTTAGGGACACTTTTTGTAACAGAGATAGTTCTCCTTAGCTCTACCCTCCATAGTGAAAACGTAAAGACTGCATTTTTTCGTTGTGTTTGTCAGTCTTTGGATGTGAGAACAAACTGTAACGCGTATTTTGTCAACACAACCTTTATCCAAACATTTTATTTGAAGAATTCTGTAAATATTTGAGCACTTATAGCAATATGCCCATACAATATTTTAGGATTATAACAATCTCTACATCTAAAGACTTACGTACACCAACAAAAATTGGTGGTAAGACGTGACACTAAACGCTCCTATTCTGGATTCACAGTGGTTGGGTTGATTTGGTAGTGACATATCTATGATTTGTTATCCGAAGTAAATAACGCCTCTGGCATTGTCAAATTCAAAAATTTTAAGACAATCACATTTTAATATTTGATGGAGAGTTATGATTGTAAAGCTGAGGTGGATTCCTTTAAAATCTACTAATTCGTTTTTAAGATGCTTAATCATTCTCCACTGCATCACAATAAAACACAGCTTTAATATTTGAAACTTATATTCCATCGACCTCTTTCACCTTCCAACGTTCGATTACTATACAGAGTGGGCCATTGAAAATGAAACAGCGGCTCTGTAGGTCGGCAGAACCGAATTATATAAAAACGCTCGGACACGTCAACTACATTTTTGAGGGGCGATGAAATTCACCCGAAATACATTCCATCCCTCGGAGCTGTGACCACCACCCCTAAATTTTTAAATGGCAACATATTGCAAGTGATACCTCATTTGAAAGGTATTTACCTTCTCAATATCAAACAACAAAAATAAATTAATTATATCTATTCGTTTTCGAGATATAGGAACTTGAAGTTGGGAAATAACTTTTTATTCACTCAATCAATAAAAATAACATCTAACAATGCAACTGTTCAAAGATAATTATCATTGTCAAGGAATTGAATGATCTAACTGTTTACCACCAAATAACATGCAATTCCGTTTAAATTTTTATTTCATCCTCATTTACTTGATCGAAAAAAATTTGAGGTTCTTAAGAATCGATCACTCTATCAGTGTCAAACTGATCTTTGATTGAACGACATAGAGTGAATTACTTGACTAAAGCTGCTGAACATCTTTCCGCAATAATGGTGTATACAATCGCGGAAAGAGTTGAAATAATAACAATTTTTTTTAAGAATGACGAGTGGGGTAACCGTACATCCAATTTGTTCAATGAAACGCATCCAGATAAACTTGTTGCTAGGAAGTACGTTCTAGAATTATTGCAAAAATTTCGTCAGACTGGATCAGTAGCCAACAAAAAACGAGACCCAGAACGTGAATTTCCGTTGAGAAATGAAGCTGTTGTAAGTTGCACTTTTAGGACAAGTTCATGCAGACCCCACATTGAGCACAGGGAAGTTGGCTAGTGTCACTAATATCAGTAGAACCAGTATCCGCCGGATCCTGAAACATCATAAATTCCACCCTTACAAAATACATTTGGTACACCAATTGAATGAAGATGATTTTGATAGGCGACAGGAATTTTGTGGAATTATGACTACGAGAATAGATGGTGATGAGAATTTCCTTTTCAACATCTGCTTTTCTGATGAGTCTACATTCTTTTTGAATTCGACTGTGAATCGTCATAATTGTCGTTATTGATCAGATGCCAATCCACATGTTTTCCACGAAGTCCATACTCAAACTCTCCAAAAACTCAATGTCTGGGCCGGCATTTTTGGGGACCGTTTGATTGGACTAGTATTTCTCTGATATGCCCGGGGTGTTATGACTTAACACACCACACCTGTAATACCAGACATTATTCGTTAGATTGGGAAAAACAGTATTAAAAGCATCGACTACCTGAAAAGTGTCGAACCGGAAATGAATCTATGGAGCGGTCGACATAAATAAATTTCCTTTCTTTCAATACCGGAACGTTGGGTTGTTTATCCAGGAAGTACTACCGTTCAGAAGGATTCGAAAAACAATCATTAAACAAGAAATAATAATGCACTCATAAAAATAGTAAGAATGTACATATATATTTCATAAAAATTGACACAATTATTTCATTCGTTCTATGGACGAATGATATGAAACAATATTCATACAACGAAAACGAGTGTAGCTTATTGGCAGTTAATTTTACAGTTGGCTACAAAATCGAGAAAGATTTACCAAAAACAATCTTGACATCAATTGCCACAAACGGCTAGAAATAACTCTCTTTTGAGATCTTTGTTAAATTGAAACTATGGAGATACTTTTACAGACACATGCACATTACAAAAGGTTGGGTTTGCCATACACATAAATATAAAAAAAACTTAAGCTGGATTTATAGTTAGACGGACTGTAAACGTAGACGCACTGCAAAAAGATCAACTATATGATTTATGTACTCTTGTTTATAAATTAACGTAAACGCATGACGTAACGTAAGTGAAACGGACTGGAACGGAAGAGTTGGCCAACTTTCATCTTTTACACTACGTTTCTTGCGTCCGGCCAATCAAAATGAAGAATTATGTGTGATGTTTTTTACAAGACGTAATTATTCATTAAATACTGGAACAGTCATTCACGTATACTTAAAAAATTGATCTGGATCAGCATTCTTCATCTTTAAAAAATTATTGTAGACTGATTTGTTGAAAATATAAACAGGATGTTCATAAAATCAGATGTGGAATCATCTGCGACTGAAAGATAAACTTTAGTCACTATCTTCCATCGTCAAGATAACCTCTTGTGGGGTATTCATGTTGAAAAGGAAACATTCTCAATTGAATATCGATAGAAAGATTTTTTCTGTGAATTAAAAAATCCACGATTAAAATGAAGTTATTTTTTGTGAATGTCTAATAGAGTTTGAATACGTTGAACTATTGATAGATATTGAAGTGTCTAATGGTTAAAATTGAATTGATTTCATTCAGATAGTTATTTGATTTTATATAATCAAGACTGGAATATAAAATCAAATAACTATCTGAATGAAAATGCAAATTTCAATTCAGATTTTTCTTTGAGTTAGGCCTTTCCAGAATATCTATCAGATGTAGTTCAATGTCCAGCGTGGCTTTAGCGGGAAGTATTATATTGTAGACATTCTCTACTTTTCTATTACGGTTTATGGGTCTTGTTTTGTAACGTCTTAGTCGCATAATTATTGTTCTTCGAGTTTGTCGAATTTTTCCAATGCTACTGCACAACAACAGTCCCACGGCACCAAGAAGCATACCTTCATGTATTTCTATAATCCATTGTGACACAGAAAACGAAGCATAGATAAATATTTAGAATATAATACAAATCCAGACCAACACAGGCTGTTTATGATTCGTATAATGTGTAGGTTAAGTTGAATATCACTATCACTTCTACCCATGCGCAAAAATTCCGTTCCGTCGATTTATAAATACAATAATATTTTATAGTCCGTTTGTTACGTATACAGTGCGTCTACGTTTACAGTCCGTCTAACTATAAATCCAGCTTTACATTTCTCACCCTGTTCCACTTTTATTCACTGGAGTAGGTTTTTAACGACCATTAGTTTTGATTTCATTATTGTGTCGATTGATTCCGCGTCAATTGGTTATTTTATTTTATTCGCCCGGTATATTAGTATAGCGCGATATGGCTATGGTTTTTCTAAGAGATCGTGAGCTATCGAATTGCGGACTCCCGTTGTCTTATCTCTGTTCTGGAAGCGTTGATAAAAATAGGCAATTTTTGGAAAAAACTACTGTTCACTAGTACGTTCACTTGGAGCTTCAATACTTGATTTGAAACTTTCATCATTATTGTACGATACTGTGATTCGATGGACTTCTGAACCTCACTTTTGAGAGGTACATATTACCGTGTAACACCTACGATATGACTGGCTTTGCTACTGGTTTAACACTGAGAGGATTCTTTTTGCGTCCGCCGCCTTTTATAAGATCTTCGCCGCGGTATTCAGTATGTGTGGTCTATAAATGAGATAAAAGTTTGTTTTGTTTGCATTTAATTGGGTTTTCTTGTCAAGATGAATCATGGTCGTAAAAGTAATGGCTTTGTTTTTCTCATTGTACGCATTGATAAATACAATGAAATTTTAATGAGTAAATTTTAATAGCTGTCAATTATCTCTAGATTTATTGCGTATGTCCGTTGTTACGATTCAATAATATCGCGACTCAATGTCAACAATTTTGGGAGTTATGATTGTGTTTACCAAGTATATCGATCTGTGGACGTTAATAGCCATATAAATAAAGTGTTTTATTGGACATTTTTTTATTTTCTGCCCATCTTGGAAGTAATGGTTTTGTTACCTCGTAATTTTGATAAATTATGGGGGTCGGCGGATGTACGAGTTATCTTACTTTTCTTTAATTGTTTTCGGATAACGACACATTTTTAACGGAATGTGTTTATCAGCGTTTGTCGCTTATTCGAAGTTAGAACTTATGTTCATGGTAAAGAATATTGTGTAGCCCCTTCAGAAATGCGGATTTTTCTGTAATCATGGATCATGACATCTCGACGGTAACCTGACAGGAGAAACTTATTTGGAAATATTGAATGAATTTGTTTATCCACAATTAGTAGACATCATTGAAAATGACGATCGTTACCATGAAGACCACTTGATATTTCAACAAGACGGGGCACCTCCACATTATGCACAGCCTATTAGGGCGTTTTTGTATATAATGTTTCCTGGAAGTTGGATTGGAAGAAGAGGAGGCTCTATAGAGTGGCCAACCAGATCTCCAGATTTAACCCCACTCCACTTTTTCCTGTGGGATCACTTGAAAAACGAAATCTGTGCAACTGAACCAGAATCTCTGGAATCGATAGAATTAATTTATTTTTGTATTTTGATATTAAGAAGGAAAATACCTTCCAAATGAGGTATTACTTGCTCCGAGGGATGGAATGTGTTTCGGGTGGATTTCATCGCGAACGATGTCCCCCTCGAAAATGTAGTTGATGTGTCCGAGCGTTTTTATTTAATTCGATTCTGCCGACCTACAGAGCCGCTGTTTCGTTTTCAATGGCCCACTCTGTATATATATATATATATATATATATATATATATATATATATATATATATATATATATATGAGCTTTCAAACTGATGGTAAATTTGGGTTCTGGGGACCATGATCGACGAAGATATATCAAAATTTTTTGAAAGTCTTGTTGCGATGACGGGACCAATATGTATTTTTATTGAAATCTACCTAAAAACACTGCTACTCATCGGTTATTTTTTCTCATGAAACTCCTGCCCTGTTCTTTTCTGACATACACCCACCATCAGCACTGTAACAAATATCCGAGCGCACCTTGTGGGAGCACTCTCAGGGTTCTTATGATTTTAAGGGTTACGGAATGTCACCGATTCTGTTCATCTCATTCATTTCGTCATTGGAGGGGAAGCGTCCAATTTGAATTGTCAATATGAACTTTGTGTTGCTTGGTATCCAAAATCAATACATATCTAATAGTAATTTGAATATTGAATGTGATCACAATCAATATAATATGTTCAATGAGGCATTTAATTTCAGCATATTACCGCACGAGGACTTTTACTGAAGTTATACATAACTCCACAATGTTCTTTGGAGAGTCTTAGGAATATTATTCGATATTTTGACGGTTTTTCTTCCCCTAGAAGCAGAGGTGCACCCCCGATATTTTTCCCGAGTCGGCAAAAATACGTCTTTGCCAATTTTTACTATAATTTTTGGTTTCAAATTTCTTGTGTGATCAATATATACATAAGTTTTTATGCCAGATGTAGTTTAAGATTTCTGTGAAGTGTGACTTGTGTACATTAAATTGAAATCATTTATACTTAAAACATTATTTCGAGCGCAACTGCGCCTATGTTTAAAATACCTAAGATGATTGAATGGCTTCTGAAAGCATTATTTATGTTTTATAGAAAAAAAATACTACAAATAAATCAACTTATTTATACTGGAAAATCATTCCACCAAAATGGATTTAAATACCTGGAAGTATTGGCCTTAGTCTCCAGATATGAGCAATCTTTATTACTTTCATGAGGCTATTTGAAATCAGAAGTATATAGCGATCGACCAGAAAATATTGTAGATTTGAATATAGGATACCCGAAGAACTTCAGATAATAAGGCCCTTTCGCCAAACAATTCCATAGGAATTCTATAGGAATGGGTGGGTTTCAACCTTTCCTCAGATTCAACAATTTAGGAAAGTATAGCTCAACTAAGTTTATAAGACATTAACAGTATTTTACATTTTCAAATGTTATCATGAACAATGGGAGATAGTAACGAAAGTCGCAGATCACTCATGATTAGTGCATCTAATTTATGGAAACTTCACACTGCTGAATAACGAATCTGAATACTCTTTGAATTGGATGCGGCATGACTCCCTAATTCATAATTTCAGATTTTTTTGGAAAGGAGAGGAAATCCTTTATGAACACTTTTCGGTAGTGTGGAAGTTCTTGAGTCTCAGATTTAGCCACTAAAAACTCCACCCCATAGGCTCGTCTGGCCGTAGCCACTGATGACACTTGGCCCCCTTGGCCCATTGTATCTTACCTGATAAGACTACAGTTGATTTGCTACACAAAGCTCTCCACTCCCGTTACTCTGATTCCCATATGACCCCCTCTGGTCCCTAGTTTTGCATCTGGTAGTTAGTATACTAGATGCAAGTAATAGTTTGCTATAGTTTAGCTTCATATGTATTTGCTTCAGTATATAATAAAACAATGAATTTTAACTTGAAATTAGCCTTTCTACTTTTATTGTGGCAAAGTCCTTCATAAAACGTCACTGAAATCTATTTCTCGTGCAGTTTCATGCTCTAGAGTCAACAACGACAAACTATTCTATCGCCACTCTTGAATAATGATGCACGCATCTAGTTTTTTATTAAGGCAACCTTCGGCGATTGTGATTGGCAGACTGCAGAAAATGCGCAGTGCAATGCTCAGTTGTGGAAAAATGTTTTCTAATTGCAACTGGCAAATCGCATTCATTAATAAATACTAATGAAGGACCTGTAATTTCTTCAAATGTCGCATGGTAATCGCGCAGTGGGTGGGGATATCGAGTCGCGACGGACGAGGAGAGAGCTTACCTGCCCCTGCCGTCGCGCGGTCGAAGCGTTGCGTACAGAGCGGCGCCTAAGATGAAAGAAATCGAAATCGTTAACTCAACTAGCTTGAAAGGGTACCACCTGACAAGGAAGGTGCGCGTTGAAATGCCCTAAAAACTGTAGCGTAGTAGCACCCAAGTAGCACAGAGTCATAAAATTAACATAATGACTTCTTATACCGTCTTAAAGACCACGTATTTGTATGTTTTAAAACAAAAAAGTTAATGTGCGTTTTATAACCTTTAGGCGTTGCTATGACGTCGTGTAGTAGATATAACGAGAGTACAATAAAGAATTCTCGAGATGAAGTTGTACTGTGGTTTGTATGTAAATAAATTGTATGTGTCGTTGAGTAGAACTTAAAAGCAGTTGCTGTGATGTTATTATGACAATGAACATATGTGGTTCTAATGAATATATTTTTGAAACGTTTCTACGATACTGTACTCATGTAATGTAGTTTTATTACTTATTTTATTGATTAATTTTACTCTGTTGAGAATCATCCTGTATAAGAAAAAGGAGTTGTCAAATAAAAGTCTCTTCATATATAAAAAGTACTTTCCATCGAAATAATTAACATTTGTGGCGACCGTGATAGGACATATCGACGATGGAAAATTGTAAGAGAGAAAGAGAGCAGCTACGAAGACTTTTCATGAAAAGCAGTAAAGATTTGGATATAGCACTTACAGCAGAGACAGTGAGCAACGAACAAGTACTAGCACGCTTAAGACAATTGGAAGACAAGAGTGAAAGGATATTCACACTGGATGAATTTATCAGAGATAATTTGTTTTCATCTAGTCCAAGTGAAGAAGAGCTCACACAGGAATTTGACCAAATTGAATTCTACAGAGAAGAAATTATAAATTACAGGTCAAAATGCGAAATTGTTATGGAAGAGAAGTCGGTGCATGATGATCAGAAGAGTTCTACATATCATACGGATGGAGACAACAGAAGAAAATTTCGACTTCCCCGACTGGAGTTGAAGAAATTCGACGGTAATGTAAAAAACTGGATTGGCTTTTGGGGTCAGTTCAAGAAGATACATGAAGACGATAAAATAGATACAGAAGACAAGTTCCAGTATTTATTGCAAGCAACTGAACCAGGTACTGTGGCCAGAGATTTAGTCGAGAGCTTTCCTCCTTCTGGATCAAACTACGGTAAAGCAATTGATCAGTTGAAAGCGCGTTTCACCAGGGATGAATTTCTGATATAGGGAGTTATTAGATCTCGTCCTCAAGCAAGCAACGAAAACCAAAACCGGTATGACTTTGGCCAGTTTGTATGATAAGTTAGAAACTCAATTGAGAGCACTGAAACTCTTGGGGTAACTAGTGATGAATATGCTGCAATGCTCTTGCCTTTAGTAGAGTCAGCATTACCAGTGGAACTTTTGAAAGTTTGGGAGAGGTTCCGTAGCATGAATCCCGTTGGTCTACCTAGGAAATTTGAAGAGGGTGAAGAAAATAAAGGCAATTTCAATAAAACTAATATATGTCAATGTTACTAGATTTTTTGAGAAGAGAAGTAGAGTCAGAAGAAAAGATCAATCTTGCTCAAACCAGTTTTGGCATAGGAAAGGAGTCGACAAAGAAAACTACCGATCGAAAGAAAGATCAAGAACAAGGTGGATCAGAATTATATACAGCTTCCGCACTTCATTCAGCGAATATGAAGAGTCAACAAGAAAGATTTAAGAATGTTCGATATGTTTATTCTGTGACAAATCACATGCAAGTCAGGAGTGTTTCAAAGCGCAAAAGTTAACACTCGAAGAAATAAAAGCCAAGAGGGCTTGTTTCACATGTTTAAAGAGGAATCATACAAGTCGTAACTGTAAGGCTTTCATCAGATGTTTGATTTGTACAAAGAGACATTACCCAATTATGTGCTCTGACTTGTGTGTGAGCAATACTAATGACTCTAATACTAATGACACCAATCAAAAGGTTGAGAACGTTCTGACAAATAATCTCCGAACTGACACATTATTACAAACAATACTCGTAAGACTTGTTAACAATGACAGAGAAAAGGTTGTACGTGCTTTACTAGATTCAGCGTCACAGAGATCGTACCTACATATTATCAAAATGTGTGACAGATCTGGGATATGTCAAAAGTGGCGTAGAAAATATTATACAGGGCGTGTTTGGAGGTTTACAAACACCTCCCGAAATCCATGGAATTTTCGATATAGTTGTTCAAAACCTTGATAGAAATTTCAAAATAGAACTTTCCGTTCTCGAACGAAATTTTTTTTTAAATTACATTCCTCGTTTAGAAGATTCGTTTTATATCAATCACTTGAAACGAAAGAACATAATTCTAAACGAGGTCATTGTCAAAAATGCTCCACGAGATATCGAGTTATTGTTGGGTGCTGACATTTTTGGCAAACTCATCACAGGAAATCTTGAAAATTTAGACAATCATCTTTTTGCAATCGAAACACATTTTGGGTGGACTGTGATGGGACAACAAACAAATTTTAAAAACGAAATTTTCGGGTGTTACCAATTCTTCCTTAACAGATTTGTGGACTTTGGATGTTCTAGGGATAAAAGATCCAGCCGACGTGAAAACCAAGAATGATCTAGAAGAGGATACCATAAAATATTTCAATGAAAGAATTTCAATCAACGAGAATGCCAGATATGAAGTTCATCTTCCATGAATTGCAGACCATTCAGAACTCTCGAGTAATGAGCATTTAGCGGAAATCCGACTACTTTCGACCACCAAGAAACTGTTACATCTCCAGAAATTTGAAGCATATGAACAGGTAATGACTGAATGGGAAAAATTAGGTATTATAGAGGCAATTAGAGGAGAAGAAGGTACTGGTAAGAAATCATTACATTACTTACCTCATCATGCCGTTTTCAAAGAGTCGAGCAATACTACAAAAATTCGTCCAGTTTTTGATGCCTCAGCAAAAGACGAGAATGGAAATTATTTGAATAATTGTTTACAAACCGGACCAAATTCAATTGAGCTCATACCAATTCTCTTACTGAAATTTAGATTAGGAATGATTAGATTAGGTTACAGCTGACATTGAAAAGGCCTTCCTTCAAATCAGTATTTCTCCTCATGATAGGAATTTCTTGAGAATTTTTTGGTGGTCCAATCATACAGAAAACAGATGGAAAATATATCGAAATTGCCGAGTAGTTTTTGGAGTCAAACCTAGCCCGTTTTTGCTAGCTGCTACAATAAATTATCATTTGTCACGTGCACCAGATAATCTGAAAGATACAGCTGAAAAATTGAAAGAATCATTTTATGTAGACAACTGTATCACTAGTTTCAATAATGAACAAGATTTACAGAAATTTGTTATAGAATCAAAAGAATTGATGTCATCAGGTAATTTCACTCTCAGAGATTGGGTATCCAATATAGATAATGAAATATGTAGCTTTGTTGAGACAAATTAAATTTATGTATTGGGGATGCTATGGAACAAAAGAGATGACATGATTTCTTGTGATTTGGGTGCATTTAGTAAGTTACAGAATATTCCGAAAACAAGACGCGGCTTACTATCTGTTGCTCAACGGATTTTTGATCCCATAGGATTTACCTGCCCATTCACTTTGATTCCGAAAATTCTATTACAAGATACATGGCAGTTGAAAACTGCATGGGACAGTGAATTACCGGAGATATTGATAAAGCGATTTAACACTTGGTTAAAACAGACTCAGTTCCTTCCTTTGTGTAAAGTTCCCAGATCACTCAGCTTTAGAAAACAATTAGATGTCGAGAATTCCACGATACATATTTTCTGTGACGCAAGCAAAGTTGCGTACGCATCTTGTGTTTTTATAAGGATGGAAATAGATGGAATCTTCTATATACAAATGTTACAGGCAAAGTCGAGAATTGCACCGAAAAATATCACGATTCCTAGATTAGAATTATTGGCTTGTGTTATTGGAGTTAGATTAGGCCAAGCTGTTAAGAAAGTTCAGGCGCTCAGTATTTTGAAATATTTTTATTGGACTGATTCCACGATAGCCTTGACATGGATCAAGACTGTGGAGACGTGGAAAACATTCGTTGATAATAGGGTGAAGGAAATACGCTCCGTAACAGATGCAGACCATTGGAATTATGTTCCGGGTAATATAAATCCTGCTGATGTGGCTTCTCGAGGTTGCAGTGGGAAATATCTAGTAGAAAATAAATGGTGGGAAGGCCCGCAATGATTGAGAAAAGGTCATGAGTGCTGGCCAAATTCAATATTCGCGTATGCAGAAAATGCAGTGGAGGAAGAAAGAAAAAAGGCAACAGTGAGTAATGTGGTACATGATAATGATTTCATAAGGTTATGCTATTTTTCTGAATTTTCCAAAATCATTAGAACCATTGCATGGATTTGGAGATTTTATAATAATATTTCGAAGAAATTTCTATCGAAAAGAGAGGAACAGCTAAAGTATGACGAAATTAAATATGCCAAAAATTCTTGCCTGAAATTAATACAAAATGAAAGTTTCGAAAATAAGCCTATAATTAAGAATTTGGAACTTATTGAGGATGGAGGAGGGATCTTGAGAATAAAAATACGCTTGATTCATCGGAACATGTTTTGGTAGAAAAATTGATATTTGAACAGCATGAGATCAATCAACATGCAGGAGTTCGAACACTTCTTTGTATTTTAAGAGAAACGTTTTGGATCTTGAGAGGAAGGCAAACTGTGAAGAAAATCATATCAAAATGTACAATTTGTAAGAGATTCACTAGTAAGCCCGTAGATACACCAATTGCACCACTCCCAAAAAACAGAATAAATCAAGCTGCAGCTTTCGAAATTTCTGGTGTTGATCTGGCAGGGCCCTTGTTCTTGAAAGGAGGTGAGGAGGTTTGGATCGTTTTATTCACCTGTGCTTTATATAGGGCAATTCATCTAGAGCTAGTAAATTCCCTTTCAACGGACAGTTTTTTTCTTGCTTTGAGGAGGTTTCTCGCGAGAAGAGGAACAGTATCTACCATATATTCCGATAACGGAACGAACTTTGTTGGAGCTAATAATTCGTTGGAGAATGTTGAATGGGATCAAATTGAAAATTATTCCTCAGCAAAACAGATAAAATGGATATTTAATCCTCCTACCGCCGCCTGGTGGGGAGGATGGTGGGAACGATAGGTTAGGATTATCAAAGGACTTTTGAGGAGGAATTTGGGAAGAGCTGTGGTGAATTTTGAAGAAATGATGACAATTCTTTGTGAGTGTGAGTCCATCATCAATAGTCGACCATTAACTTATATTTCTGAAAACGAAGATTTGATACCTTCAAGTCCCGCAATGTTTATACAAGACCTACCTTCTAACGAAACCCCTGATCTAGACAACATCGATAGAAACCATATAATATCACGTTTTCGGTATTTACAAAAGATCAGAGATGGCATCAGAACTCGATTCAGAAAAGAATACCTGGCAGAATTAGTGCACTCTGGTCATATAAAAACTGGCACCTTGAACGTTGGTGACATTGTTTATGTTGCTTCGGACAATGTGAAACGGTTGAACTGGCCTCTAGGAAGAATGATAGAAGTAATACCTGGCAAAGACGGGATAGCTAGGATTGCCCGGGTGAAAGTTCGTAATGGTGAAATCCTTCGACCATTCCAAAGACTTTATCCATTAGAGATTTCTGGGGAAGAAAACAGCATAAGATTCAAGTATTCGAAGAAGTCAGAGATGAAGTCAGGAGAGACAGAAGGAGATGAAGAAAAGAAAAGAGGAAAAACTGCTGCGAAGAAAGAAGATAATCTGAAGATTTTGAAGAAAGAAGAGAATAAATCAGTCGTCACGAGGCTGGGAAGAACCGTACATGTTCCCAAGCGAATCGGTTTTAGTTAATTATTAGTTGGAGTTCAATATTTTGCAATTTTGTTTCAAGTTTTTTACAGTTCAAATTGCGAAAGGGGGAGAATGTTGGAAAATACTTATTTTATTGATTAATTTCACTCTGTTGAGAATCATCCTGTATAAGAAAAAGGAGTAGTCAAATAAAAGTTATATAATTCAACACACGTCAAAGTCTCTTCATATATAAGAAGTACTTTCCATCGAAATAATTAACAGTATCTATGGTTAGATTATTTTTGTTGGTTATGTTATTTTTGTTGGATAGGTATATTGTGTAATGTATGTAGAATATTCAGTTCCGTGTGAATGATTAAAATGCCAAAACAAAAATCCAATCTGCCTTACAAGAGAATTGGGGCGTATAGAAAAATATAAAGGGGAAGGATGAGTGCCTACCCCAAAATTAACATCTGAAATAATTAATCAGTCTATCGGGACACTGCAAAAAAATTAAGTTCATCCAGTTTCTTCAATTGTTTTCACAACAAGGAAAGACATAAATAATATGTATGTGCACTTCGAGTGTTAATTAAAAAATATTTGAATATTCAACATAACCTCTATTGTAAATGTCAGTTATTTTGAGCGTTTTCCATTGGGGGAACTAGCGGAATGCTTATGCACTCAGTGTATATATTCTTCTGTTTTGATAGCGTTACGACGTAGTACAACAAAACTCGCTACTTGTGGTCATAGCGACTATATTACAACTTTTTTATGTAAGATATTGCGATGTCTTTGAGACACTCGTGAACTATTCTATGATAATACATACCGGAGTGATTACAACTTTTCGACACTAGAAGGACGGCATCCATGTTTTCCGATTGATTGATAACATCATTCTGGTAGCCATATTGGAACAAAAATATTTATAATAAAAAATATGGGACCCTGGGTGTTATATCAATTTAAAAATAATTGGAGATGTGCTAATCAAGTATCTTTCGTAATATGGTCTACATATTTCAACGATTAATGAGAAAAGTTGATGAAATTTTTCTGAAATGAAAATAAATATTTATCTCTCTTCATTTTCGAGGCGCATGAATTTTAAGTGAGTAGAATTGGATTTTGATCGTAAAAATGGATTTGCTTGGTCACTAGAGTTTCAGAACAATTCTTCAAGACACATAAATGAAAATCATTTTTATCTCGATAACTATCATGGTCACAGAGTATCATGAACATGTAAAGGAAGGCTGACTTATATTTTATATTGATATTATATAAAATCTTTTGATATGGTATACATATTGTAATACTATATTAGAAAGATTATGACCTTCATGCATAATGATATAATGACTACACTAAGACCACAGAACGACCCTTTTGCGACTGGCTTATATAAGTCTTAATTAGGCAAGTCATTACCACCACTTTATAACGTCAATGTGACAAGATATAAGTCATGGACTTTTGCGAAAGGTCTAGTAGACGTCTGTACAACCGAATTATTACCTCTGTGTGCTACTTGGGCATATTCGCAGCTGCATACGTCTTATCCATGACACGAGATAGGATGATGGATATGCCGTCCTTAGGGGGAACGTTAAAATGGCGGTTCGAGTTCATAGATGTTAAAGAACCTGAACAACAGAATATTCGGCAAAATTTTTATTTGGGGGGCGTGTGCTCACTGGCGTCGGTGTTTATCCCTGGTTGCAGAAATAGGCCGACGTTAAATGAAGCAATAAAAAAAAACCACCTGGCTTGGTGACGACATTTCATAATATTCATTATTATACGTACATAGTTTTAAAACAAAAGTTATTTTAAATTTATTTTTAATTTTTTATATAAGGCCCTTCATTTGTAACGATATATCTGTTACATTTCTTATTGGTGTGCTCAGAAATTCACTCATTCTCTTCAATCAACAATTCCTATTGAAAATCTTAGCGGCATCTAACCGTGGGCAATGGAACAGTCATTACGGCTGAGAAGAATGTGAGCGAACGCAGTCATTCTGACAGCACGATTATGTTAAAAAGGAATGAACATGCCATCCTCGTCCTGTTACCGAGCTTGCTGTAATTAAGATAACTTGGTTCTGAAATTTGTCGGCCATGATTCAATGTAGTAGAATATGTTCATGTTATACTATAAATGATTAGAGCATTTTTCCTTTCTTCTACGAAAGTAATTTCAAATCAGTGAAATATAGTGACATCAGGCAAGGCATGTAAAGTTATTTTCGATCAATTAAGATATAAGCCATCTTGGAATATATTTTTAATGATAACGTCAGATAATTCTTCACAAAGAAAATGACATCACAAATCATCCATGTATATTGTTCAGTAAACAGCGATTAGATTTATTTAGGTCAATCTGATACTCGATTACAGAGCCTTTCAATATATATTTTTTGAGGAGTTCAGTTAGAATCATGGATGCCACATGTGATATATCAGATTGAATAAGATATCTGTGTTCAATCTTATCTGATTAGATTGCTTCCTCTGACAAGGCTTTATTGGGATTTGAAAAGGGTTTCACAAATATATGATATCACTTTTACTATGTTTGGTATGATATAGTTGTATAATATATATTTTTCATGATTTTGTATTTGAATATATCTTTGGTATGGTTCCATATTTGGTGATAATTATCACCGAGCTGTGATTTTGATGCAGGTGAAGCGATCACGCATATATATTTATGTATATATTTAATTCTTGGAATTTGGAATATTGTTTGATTTATAGAAAACTTTCTGAAGAGGTATTTGACGATTGGTCAAACCTAGTTCTCATATGCTTCCTCTTGAATATCATTGAAATTGAAGTCATTTTCGTATAATTCTAATTTTTTTAATTCTTCTAAAGTATAGTCTTGGCTGCTCAAGATCAGAATGAATTATCCATTCTTTATATAGAACAAGGATCAATTTTAATGAATCATAAAATAATTCTTCAATTTCAGTATTGGATATTACTGACAAATCTCAGCACAAGCTGATTTGTATGCTCAATTAATCTTAAGCAATGATCTCTTGATGAGATTACACTCATTTGTAACAACTATGAGTTGAGGAGTGCATTGAAAAATTCCAAATTTCAAGAAGTTGAATTTTTGTATATCAAATTCTGACACAGGCAATATTGTTTTTCGTGTTATATTGCTGAGAACACATTCAATGGACCAGAAGCTGATGCTTGTGTCCACTTGATCGGTCGCCCATCAGCTATAAGCATCCCCTGATTGCGGGCCAAACAACTACGTGAAGTCTAGCTACGAGCTACACAAACTACAATCAGAGGTACATCGTCATCGATAAAACCAACAGGTTCAACAAATATTTCTTTTCTAAAATGCAACATGTGTATATTATCTGGCCCTTGTTCAACTATACGTGAGCATGTTAATAGGTTATAGAATTGTTGTGCGTGACGAGGATATAAAACTTAACTAATCTAATCTAATCCTAAATCTATAAAATAAAAATAAGTATGAAGTAAGAACTCACTGTAAAAAATTTCAGTAAACAATAGAAATGAAATAAAATGATAAAAAATAAAAAATAAAAACAATATAGTATTATGCTTCGGCTATGAGTAATTATTCGTAATTATATTATGTACAATATCCCTATTTAGGTCAAGCATATACCTTTTGAAAATTTTTTTCACAAGATTCATATTGTTTATTGTGCGTATATATGTCTTGTACATTTCAGGTAAGTAGTTGAATACTTTACTGCTGAGATAATTATATGTATGTTGTCCAATGTTTTTTTTGTTATGCTGACTTGTACGTTTCCCTTAGATTTATTCCTGGTGTTATAACCATGTTCAAGATTTTGAAGGATATTTTTATTTTTGTAGATGAATAACATAATAGAAAAATCGAATTAAACGGTTTTCTTCACATAAAGGATTCAATATAAAATTGAACCAGATAATGGTAGATCTCAGGTGAAAAACAACTACTTTCCTGGCAAATACCACGCAGAACGTTGAATGATATTCACCTGAAAATCCATGCATACTTCCATATAATATCAATGGACTTGAGCAAATGTTTCTTTCTGATGAGCTCGATTATGTTTAATTCATGTCGTGTTCACTAATCCGCATACCGGTTTCAGGCTGCCTCATCAGTACGAGTAGTCATACCAAGGTCCAAGAACTTGGCTGAAGTGAGACACAACGTAAACAAACCATCATCGATCTTGTAACACCTATAGGTACGCCGGAAAGATAAACTTTAACTGGCGGTACCTAGTGACAGAAAGAAACACTCGAAAATCTCACCTCGATAGGTTTCTAAATAAGATTCTTTCGGTAGAGTGAAGTCGTCTAGCATATAGTGAGATAAGTGCCATGAAGTGGAATGAATAGAAAAATCGAATTAAACGGTTTTCACATAAAGGATTCAATATAAAATTGAACCAGATAATGGTAGATCTCAGGTGAAAACAACTCTTTCGGTATCCTACGCATAGTAACGTTGAATGATATTCACCTGAAGTCATCTTCCATAGTAATATCAATGGCTTGAATGCAAAGTTTCTTTCTGTAATCGATTATGTTTAATTTATGTCTGGACACTAACAATCGATAGGTTTCAGTTCTTGGCCTCATCAGTACGTGAGCAAACCATGTCAAAGGTTCGAAGAATCTATGGCTTGAAGTGAGACACAACTGTAAACAAACCATCATCGATCTTGTAACACCTATAGGTACGCCGGAAAAAGATAAACTTTAACTGGCGGTACCTAGTGACAGAAAGAAACACTCCGAAAATCTCCCACCTCGATAGGTTTCTAAATGAAAGATTCCTTCTCAGTAGGAGTGGCAAGCCCGTCTAGCATATAGTGAGAGATAAGTGCCATGTGAAGTGGCGTACCTATAGGTGTTACAAGATCGATGATGGTTTGTTTACGTTGTGTCTCACTTCAGCCAGAGTTCTTTGGACCTTTGGCTGATTGACTACTCCGTACTGATGAGGGCCAAGAAGCCTGAAACCGGTATGCGGATTGTTAGGTGAACACGACATAAATTAAACATAATCGAGCTTATCAGAAAAAAACATTTGCATTCAATGTCCATTGATATTATATGGAAGTATGCATGGATTTTCAGGTGAATATCATTCAACGTTCTGCGTGGTATTTGCCAGGAAAGTAGTTGTTTTTCACCTGAGATCTACCTTTCTCTGGTTCAATTTTATATTGAATCCTTTATGTGAAGAAAACCGTTTAAATTCGATTTTTCTATCCATTCCACTTCACATGGCACTTATCTCTCACTATATGCTAGACGGGCTTGCCACTCCTACTGAGAAGGAATCTTTATTTAGAAACCTATCGAGGTGGGAGATTTTCGAGTGTTCTTTCTGTCACTAGGTACCGCCAGTTAAAGTTTATCTTTTCCGGCGTACCTATAGGTGTTACAAGATCGATGATGGTTTGTTTACGTTGTGTCTCACTTCAGCCAGAGTTCTTTGGACCTTTGGCTGGTTGACTACTCCGTACTGATGAGGGCCAAGAAGCCTGAAACCGGTATGCGGATTGTTAGGTGAACACGACATAAATTAAACATAATCGAGCTTATCAGAAAGAAACATTTGCATTCAATGTCCAATGATATTATATGGAAGTATGCATGGATTTTCAGGTGAATATCATTCAACGTTCTGCGTGGTATTTGCCAGGAAAGTAGTTGTTTTTCACCTGAGATCTACCTTCTGGTTCAATTTTATATTGAATCCTTTAGTGAAGAAAACCGTTTAAATTCGTTTTTTCTATTCATTCCACTTCACATGGCACTTATCTCTCACTATATGCTAGACGGGCTTTGCCACTCCTACTGAGAGGAATCTTTATTTAGAAACCTATCGGGGTTCAGTGTTTTTGTCACAGGTACGCCAGAAGTTTATCTTTCCGGCGTACCTATAGGTGTTCAAGATCGATGATGGTTTGTTTACGTTGTGTCTCACCAGCCAGAGTTCTTTGACCTTTGGTCTGGTTGACTCTCCGTACTGATAGGCCAAGGTTAAACCGGTATGCGGATTGTTAGGTGAACACGACATAAATTAAACATAATCGAGCTTATCAGAAAGAAACATTTGCATTCAATGTCCATTGATATATAGGAAGGTATGCATGGATTTTCAGGTGAATATCATTCAACGTTCTGCTGGATTTGCCAGGAAAGAGTTGTTTTCACCGAGATCTACCTTTCTCTGGTTCAATTTATATTGAACTTTATGTAAGAAACCGTTTAAATTCGATTTTTCTATTCATTCCACTTCACATGGCACTTATCTCTCACTATATGCTAGACGGGCTTGCACTCCTGAGAAGGAATCTTATTAGAAACCTATCGAGGTGGAGATTTTCAGTGTTCTTTCTGTCACTAGTACCGCCAGTTAAAGTTTATCTTTTCCGGCGTACCTATAGGTGTTACAAGATCGATGATGGTTTGTTTACTTAGGTCTACTTCAGCCAGAGTTCTTTGGACCTTTGGCTGGTTGACTACTCCGTACTGATGAGGGCCAAGAAGCCTGAAACCGGTATGCGGATTGTTAGGTGAACACGACATAAATTAAACATAATCGAGTTTATCAGAAAGAAACATTTGCATTCAATGTCCATTGATATTATATGGAAGTATGCATGGATTTTCAGGTGAATATCATTCAACGTTCTGCGTGGTATTTGCCAGGAAAGTAGTTGTTTTTCACCTGAGATCTACCTTTCTCTGGTTCAATTTTATATTGAATCCTTTATGTGAAGAAAACCGTTTAAATTCGATTTTTCTATTCATTCCACTTCACATGGCACTTATCTCTCACTATATGCTAGCGGGCTTGCCACTCCTACTGAGAGGGAATCTTTTATTTAGAAACCTATCGAGGTGGGAGATTTTCGGAGTGTTTCTTTCTGTCACTAGGTACCGCCAGTTAAAGTTTATCTTTTCCGGCGTACCTATAGGTGTTACAAGATCGATGATGGTTTGTTTACGTTGTGTCTCACTTCAGCCACAGTTCTTTGGACCTTTGGCTGGTTGACTACTCCGTACTGATGAGGGCCAAGAAGCCTGAAACCGGTATGCGGATTGTTAGGTGAACACGACATAAATTAAACATAATCGAGTTTATCAGAAAGAAACATTTGCATTCAATGTCCATTGATATTATATGGAAGTATGCATGGATTTTCAGGTGAATATCATTCAACGTTCTGCGTGGTATTTGCCAGGAAAGTAGTTGTTTTTCACCTGAGATCTACCTTTCTCTGGTTCAATTTTATATTGAATCCTTTATGTGAAGAAAACCGTTTAAATTCGATTTTTCTATTCATTCCACTTCACATGGCACTTATCTCTCTTATTATCTATATGTTTATATATATATCGCTCGTGAGAGCAGCTATTGCATCGTTTGTTGATAAACCTTGCCTGAATCCATATTGCTTGGTAGATATCAAGTTGTACTTGTCAATAAATTTCATCAGTCTAGATTTGAGTATTCTCTCGAATATTTTATTGAAGCTTGTTAGCAGCGAGAGGTCTGTAATTATTAACCATTCCAGGATCTCCTTTCTTCAGAATAGGCGTGACTATGGATTTCTTAAACGAGTTCGGACATTGGCATGTTTCAAATATGTTATTTATCAGAAATGTTAGTAGGGGTGTTATTTCTTCTGATATTTCCTTGAGATGTTCAGCTCTGATGCCGTCAAATCCAGGGGATTTTCCTTGTTTAAGGGAAAGAATTATTTCGAAAATTTCTTTTTCATTCGCTGGACTGAGAAAAAATGAAGTCATGTTAGTAGTTTGCTTGGGAACTTCCGTAGGAGGTTTGATTATTTTCTTGGCATAATTTTTCCCTATATTCGCAAAGAATGTATGAATAGATTTGCCTTCATTTCATCATTGTTTGTTTTTTCCATCCTCGCATATTATTTCTTTTATTGAGATATCTTTATCAGGAGCATTAATTTCGTTCACGATTTTCCATAATTGTTTCGAGCAATTTCTACTATTTTTAATTTCATTTTGGTAATATTTCTGTTTAGCAATTTTCGTAAGTCTATTTGTATATGCTCTGTAATCGAGATAGTTTTTCTTTTTTAACATATTTTGAGGATCTTCTTTGTATTCGTGATATAATGAATTTTTATGGTTTATGGATATAACAAGTCCTTTCGTGATCCATTTCTCCTTTTGTGGTAATTTTTTCGTAATTTCACCGTCTTTGTATTATGTTTTATCATCCTACTGATTGTTTCGGTCAAGTAATTCGCCTGTTCATCGGTATTCTGTAGGCTATAGTATAATGACCAGTTATATTCTCTGATGCTTCGTCTGAGGGTTCCGTAACTTACATAACTTTTTGTTTTACTATTTTCATTTGATCGTATTTCTTGTTCAGATGGGATTCCTAGTATGGTGCATTTGTGATCTGTTATACCTGTTTCATAAACTGCGGAAATGCATGTATCATGTATATATTTCCGAGCTTTTAGGAATATATGATCAATGCATGTTCTTGATTCGCCTTGTATCCGCGTATGTTTATTGATCATTGATATGAAATTATGCTCACTCATATTATTAAGATAATTTGACACTACCTCTGTTTCATTTTGTATATCTAAATTTATATCACCTATGATGACATGATGATCTGAATTGATTTTTTTTGTCTGTTCTAGGTAATTCTCAAGATGTATGACAAATTCTTCTCTTTTGTAGACGAGACCTGTACAATGTGGTTATCAGGAATGTTTTTTTTCCAAGGGTTAATTCAATCTGTATTGCTTTGCATTCATCTATATATATTAGTTTGTGATTATATTCGATTTGTTTTTTGATAAAGACAACAACGCCATCGTTTTTATTGTATTTACCTTCGCTATATAACATTTGATAACCATCAATACTGAAAATGTCCTAACAATCAGAAATATCGAATGTTTCTGTTAGAATAATCAGGTCAAAGTCTACTGTTATTTGACTCAGAGTTATCTTGATTCTTCAAGATTTTTTCTTATACTTCTAATGTTTTGATGAAAAATTTTCAAAAGTGTCTGTTTGCCTTTTATCAACCATGGTGTTGTTTAGGTCCATCAGATTGTGAAACTCAAGGGTGTTTATCGGTTCGTAATTACAATGCCTCATAATTTCATCCATAATTATGTGCTATTTTTGGGTGGTTATATAAAAGTAGGGGAGAGTTAAAATTGGTTAGTTTAGAATTTAAAGTTGATTAAAATTGAGTTGAGCTAAAAGACTAAAATTGAAGTATATTCAAAATAAATTATCGATATAAATGAAATAGAACGAGTACGTGACATATTACAAGAGAATAAAAAAAAAATCTTACATAGCTATGTTGGTTATTCTTTGCAGGACTAATTTTTATTGATCGAGCGTGTTCTTGGTTTCTCTGCTATTCTGTGGGTGTTAGGTGCACTGTTTTCTTCGTGGCAGGTATCTTTGGAGTACTGGGATACGCTTGCGGTTCCGGAGGAATTCTCATGATGGACTCCACAGTTTTAGGCGTAGGAGGTGCACTATTTGGTTTATTTTCTAGGTAATCAGTTTTTTCCAAGTCTTCTATTCCGTAGGATACTCCGTCCACAAGGAGTTTATTTCCCCTAATAAAGCACTACCTATATGCTCCCTCTTGCCTGGCAAGAAAAAGATGTTTACGCAATATTTTATTCTCACTTCTCTGTTCAGGTGTTAGGTCATTGGCTATAGATATGTTCTTTCCTTTCAATTTATTGCAATTCTTCAGAATCTCTTTCTTTTTGAGGTTAGAAATGAACTCAATTTTTATGGGACAGTTTTCCGATTTCCCAATTGGATAGACGTCACTGAAATCACTTTCTTTCAGTTCTACCCCGAGCAAGTCACTGAGGTCCTTACACAAGGTTCCTGCAATAACCTCTTCTCGCTTCTTTCCCAGTCCGAAAATCAGAATATTTTTTTATTTTGTGCTCTTTTGAGGTATTCCACCTCTTCTTTCAGCTTACTATTTTCTTTCTCTAGTTTTGTTGCCGTATTTTTCAACTCCTCTATTTTCAGCTGAAGTCGGGTTTCACTGGCTTCAATACAATTCTTCAATTCACTACGATTTGTTAGATCTCCTCACGAATGATTTTGACCGCCTTTTCCAATTCAGTCATTTTAGTTTTATCGCAGAGTAAAGGGTATGGTCTCCTTTATGCGGCGACTGCAAGACTACCGAGATTTACTTCTGTTTACGTTTTTTTTCCTTTGTCCTTTGTATTGGCACAGATCACAAAATATTTTATAGGTTAAATCAGATTATTTCCACTCAGGTTTACGTACAGTTACTTCCTTTGTATCATGAGGTGGTTTCTCTATAGTACAACTGTTTATTCACTTTGAACAATTTTGGTCCTTTTATTTTACGTGATATTTGAACTTTCGCAAGAGGTGTCGAATAGATGTGTTCTCACAAAGGCTCACCACAATTAACTTGTATTACATTACATTGGCGCCCAACGTGATAGGGAGTCAAATGATAATCGTCCCTATCTGGGAGTTCAAATTTTTTATGATGAAATTTTATGTTTGGTTGATTCTGGAAGTTGTTCTTCTATATTGGGTTCAAATGGACTTTTTATGTTGAAAAAGTGGAATCTCACCCTAAAAAATGATGACGTTTCACAAGTAACTACAGCTGATGGTCTACTGCAGGAGTGCCTAGGATATCTGGATATGCCAATTTCTCTCCTAGGACAAACTGACGAGCTGAAAGTGTTAATTATTCCATATCTCAAAGACACACTGATACTGGGTGTAGACTTTCTTAACAAATTTCAGGTCAAAGTAAATTTTTCTGATTTATCCTTTGGGTTGCGGCAGCAGGATGACACATGTGCGGTCAACATAATCCATTCTAGTGAGGACCTTACTGCAGCACAGCAGAGCAAGCTGGATTTAGTTGTTGATTTTTTTTTAGAAATTGGACTAGCTGATAAGATAGGTAAAACACATTTATTTGAACACAATATTGATACAGGTTCGGCTGCACCAATTCGACAGTGACAGTATCCTTTATCTCCTGCAATGCTGAAATATCTCAATAAGAAAACGGATGAAATGCTGGAAATGGGCATAATTCAACCTTCGCAGTCTCCATGGTGCAACCCTGTTTGGTTGGTGGAGAAACATTCAGGCGATTTTAGGTTTGTGTTGGATTCCAGAAAATTGAACTCTATAACGATAGCGGATGCTTATCCAATGACTCTTATTGACTCAATATTGAGTAAGTTGAGAGATGCTAAGTGTTCTATTTGTTACTATGAACAATAGTTATCCGTGCATAGCTCATACGGTAACCCGAATCTGGAAAATATTTCCCTGAAAATTTTAATAGTTGTCGTAGCTGTTATATTGCTGACCTCCACACACTCGATCCATTTTGAAGTCGCGTCTTCGATAACTAAAAAATTTTTATTAAAAAGCGGTCCAAAAAAATCCGCGTGCAACCTCGTCCATGGTTCCTTAGGCCAATCCCAAACCGATAAGGAAGCTTTTGGTGGATTACTGGAATAAACTGAACAAGAGTTACACATCCTTGCTGTATTTTCAATTTCACTATCCATCGATGGCCACCACACATATGATCGGGCCAACGACTTCATTTTGACAATACCCATATGTGTGCTGTGTAATTCCTGTAATATGTATTTCCTGAATTTTTCAGGAATAATTAAACGATATCCCCACATGGCACAGTCCTGTTCTACAGTAATTTCGTTTTTTCGTAAAAAGTACGGTTTTAATTTATCAGAAGGACAAAAAACAGGCCAACCGCCCCGAACATAAAAAACTATTTTACCTAGAATGGGATCCGTTGAAGTTTCTCTTTTTATCGATTTAAAATCGATCGGTAACTTTGATTCTTCCACGTATTGAATGTACGAAATGTTCGTATTTGAATTTAACGAAGTTGGTTCGTTAGGATCCTTTCCTTCATTTTTGAAAGATGATCTAGATAAAAAATCAGCCGTATTATTTTCAGATTTAACATATCGTATATCATACGTGGAAGAATCAAAGTAACCGATCGATTTTAAAGCAATAAAAAAATTTATCGGTTAGTGGCATAAAACATTCAACTGGAGCTCCCTACCATCCTGCCACAAATGGACTAGGAGAAAGTGGAGTAAAAATAATGAAAAATGCTATTCTTAAAGCAAAAAATGATGATTCGCATTCAGATATACATTTGATTATAAATCGTTTCCTTTTTCAATATCGAAATACACCCCATACAACGACAGGGGAAAAACCTAGCAAATTATTGATGGGTCGTGCTTTACGCTCAAAATTAGATTTAATAATGCCTACACTTACACGAGTAGTTCACAACAAACAAAATTATCAGAAAAAATATTATAAAAGGAAGAGAGATGTGTACATTAAGGAAAACGATACGGTATGGGTGAGATATTTCAGATCAGGTACGCCTCCTTGGTGTTCAGGGGTTGTCACAGATGTTCTGGGTACAAAAACGTATAATGTAAGAACAAATTGTGGAATAAAATGGAAAAGGCACAAAAATCAAATGAGAGTCAAACATTCCAATGAAGAAGAAAGGGAACCACTTTCAATCATTCCACGATCTAGTTTAAGTGAGGAAAACATTGTAAATAATAATCCTGTAAATAGTGAAATTGTAAATAGTGAAATTGTACATGGTAAAACGGTGAATAGTGAAAACAAAAATATGGGAAGTTTTTCACCTAAGACATTGAGGCGTCGGAGCCGTATAAAACAACCAGATAGATTAGGGATTGATATGAATTAGAATAAGTTGATTACAAACAAACAAAAAATATAGATATAAGGGAAGAGGTGTTAGCATTTATTTATATCCACTCTGTATATACACACTTGTGAAAGTGCCCAACATAAAAAACCTTCCCAGCAAACAATTTTGGTCGGCATTATTCTGGCCCATAATATGTTGGCCAGATCAGGCCAGAACGGTAAGATTCCTGTAGCCTAAAGCGGGCCAGTGAAAATAGGAGACACCGGCCATCATCAGGGCCAATGCCTGTTTGACGGTGCCTTTCAAATGATGGGCCTTTGAAGGCAAAATTGTGGCAATCATTGATGGCCCAGTAGAAATACTGGATGTTACCTACTCAGAGGGTTGGTACTAGTTCAGTGTGAATTATGTACAATATTTACTGACTGCCGATCTCTTTAAAATGTAATGGATGACAAAAAGTTTTCTGAAAAAAATCAATTTTCATTTGAACAATCGAACCAAATTACTTTATGAGTTTCGCAAAACATATTTTGAGTTTATAGAAATATTGCAAAAAACGTTATGAAGATAAGGCAAATCTAATAGTTTATACACACTTCAATGAAATACATATACATAACATGAAATAAAATAAAACAACATAAAAACAATTCTTTGGTTTGAGAATATAAAAAATATTAAATAAAATGTTACTCGCAACAACGTAAAAAACAATTCTTTGGGGTAAAATTTTTTTAACAAGTAGCACATGAGTATCAAAGAGCAGGAGTACCATCCTCCCCTTCCTCTGCTGTTTTTGTCCTCCTTTTGTTCCTGCCCCCTTGTCGGTCAGGTGCGGTTCTCAGCCAGATTTTTACCACTCCGGCAACTTCTGCTTCTGTGGCATTTCTTGTGAGTGGATTTTTTCGAAGACAAACTGAAAAACAAATTAGTCAAGTGCGAGTGTAACTTTATTTTCTCGAAAACCACAAAACTTGAAATCATTAAAGTCTTCTAGTAAGATTCAAGTGAACTTCTAATATTCCTATTTTTTCATAATTTTCAAGATTTTTTTTTTTTAATTATTGAGAAATATGCACTGTGACAGATGGACAGACAGACAGAAGTGAGTAATTACATAGGGGTTTACATTTCTGCATATTGAGATAACCATAGAACTACTCTGTGAAGAATACTAATGCTTGCAACTCACCTAATATCATTTTTAGAACATTCTTTAGGCTCATGAATTCTTTTTTACCCCAATTTTCTATCGAATTCTTTCAATTCGCCCTCCTGATTTATTGGTAGAATCAAATTTTCAGGGGTCTCCACATGTTCACTGAAAGCATTTCGCTGAACTATTTGTAACAAAAATTTAACATCTTGAGCTAGGAAATCAATTTTTCTTATTACAGAATCCAGCTTAGCTGCAAAAGAATAAAATATATGCTTTACATATCTAATCTCAAAAACTCAATATAAAAATGGGCTTGCTGAACATTACATTCTGTGTTCTTGCAGTTACAGCACGACTTCTGTAGAGGTGGAAGTTTTTGTCTATTATGCGATTCATTCATTTTGATGGTGTTGTCCAATTCATCATCAGTTTCCTTATCAAACTGGATCACTCTGCTATTGTTTTTTTATCATGGAAGGAGAGAGAGTTGGTAGATCATCTTCTGATGAGGTACTATATTTTCTTGTCGATTTTGTTGATTGGGAATATTCCCGTGGTTTGGTCTGAAAATCTTTATATAATGAATTTGGCCTTGATTTTCTTTTTGACTTCATATCATCTTCGGAATGACTCGTCATACAGGTAAACGGTATTAACCTCAAAAACTAATTAAGGTTTTTTCATGTAACCGACGCTAGAATTGATTATAGATATATATTGACTTACCTCATTGCATCGGGGGAATTCGACATCCATCTTTCACTCATACACTTTCATTAATTATCTATGACATAATACCAAAGATTAGAGGTTACTCTACTCTTTGATAATACCTAATACAATTTCAGTTTTATGCGACAAACATTACGCAGAATAATACTATTCTATTATTTTGGTCCAAAGTCAAAAATATATGTTTTCTCAACTGTACAATAACGCTTGAAACAGGCCATCATTTTGATGATGTCGGTCAAAAGATACACTATTGATAGTATTGGCCCATTGCTGGCTATATTATAGGTACCCGATTACAATATTCCATACATTGGGCCGACATTTTGCCGATGCAACTTTGCCGTTGCCAGCATGTAGCCAACCGATCATGCATTGGGCCAGAGGACGGCCAGAGATTCATTGTTTGCTGGGTTGTTTTTATGTAGCGGTCGATATCGAGCGTACCGGCCTGTATCGGGGAGTATTGAATAAATGATCTTCAAGTTAAGAGTTATTTTATTTGCAATAAAAACTGCTCAAGTCTCTTCAGAAATACTGAAAAGTCGGAATTCCTCGGATCAAAGGTATTTAGTGAACCCAATAGTCCGACAAACTGTTGAGTTTCCGGCATTTTTAAAGTCTTTCGAAAATTTACTGAATATCAGTACCAATTGCACTATGTTGCACTTGCACGTGAGTTAACAAAGATAATCGCTCGTCGCCACTGTTCTATTTGTTACTATGAACAATAGTCGAATCAATAAAATAACTCTTACTTGAAGATCATTTATTCAATACTCGACCGCTACATAAAAACAAGGTTTTTTATGTTGGGCACTTTCACAAGTGTATATATACAGAGTGGATATAAATAAATGCTAATATATAACACTAAGTTTCTTTCCTCGGTAGATTTGAAGAAGGCTTTCCATCAAATTTGTTTAACGCCTTCCTCTTGTCCTAAGACAAATTCTGCGATACATGGTAGATGCCTATTTGATTATGTGTGCATGCCTTTTGATCTTTCTTGCTCAAGTCAAACTATGTGCCGTTTAATGGATTTAGTAATAGGTCCGTCCCTTAAACCTTATGTCTTTTACTATATTGATGATATTATTATTGCAACTCCAGACTTTGAAACTCATATGGAAATTTTGCTTGAGCTCAGGGATACCTTAAAGCGCGCTGGTCTTACTATCAATTATGAGAAGTCTCAGTTTTGTAGACCATCACTTAATTTTCTTGGTTATGTAGTTGATAAAGAGGGTCTCAGAATGGATGAATCTAAGTATCTGCGATTTAAAAAAATGATAAACCTCGGACAACCACACAAATCAGGCGACTGGTTGCTATGGTGGGATATTATAGAAGGTTTCTTAATAATTTTTCTTCATTATGTAGTCCAATAACTGATCTTTTGAGAGGTCGAAAAAATGGCAACCCATAGAATGGTCTGATGAAGCTGACAAAGCTTTTGAAGGAATAAAAAAAGTCTTTAACCACGGCACCTGTGTTAGCCAGTCCAGATTTTTCTCTTCCCTTTATTATATATTGTGATGCATCAAATACGGTCGTAGGTTCCGTCTTGTATCAAGAAACTGATGGTATTGAGCATAGCATATGCCAGTAAAACTTTGAATGAGTGTCAACGTAAATACTCGGCCACTGAAAAAGAGCTGCTTGCAGTAATTTTTGGAATTGGGAAAAATTTAGGTGTTACTTTGAAGGTACATATTTCAAAGTTATTACTGATTGTGCAAGATCAGTTTGGATAAATAACATGTCTAATCATTCTGGAAGATTGGCCAGATGGGCAGTGTAGCTGTTACAGTTTTCATCAATATTGAGCACAGGAAAGGCATACTAAATGTAGTGGCTGATGCCTTATCCAGGTTCCAATTGAGGCATCTGTTTTGAATCAATCTACTTTGAAGCCAGGCAAATGGTATAATGACACATGTTGAAAGGTTGAGGAGAATCCAGGTAGCTATCCTTCTTTTAGAGTAGAACAAAACATACTGTATAAACATATTCTTAGTAAATACGTTTTAATTGGGAATTTGTCTGGGTGGAAAATTGTGATACCTACAGCTAATAGATTAGAGTTGTTGGAAATGTTTCATGATGCTGAAACGGCAGGGCATCTGGGTATTGCTAAAACTTTAGAGCGTATTCAGGATCTGTATTATTGGCCTGGTCTTAGAAAACGTGTTTATAAGTATGTTAGGAAATGTTCCATTTGTGCTACTTGTAAATCATCAAATTTACCTCGAGCTGGACTGATGGGTTCTTACAAGAATATAAATTTTCCTTTTCAATTGATATCTGCTGACCTATTAGGACCCTATCCAAGGTCCAAAAATGGAATCAGTACCTCTTGGTGGTTGTTGATTGGTTTACAAAATTCGTGCTAATACATCCACTAGTTGAAGCCACATCTAAAGCTATTATAAAATTCTTGGAAAATCAAGTTTTTCTTGTTTTTGGAGTACCTCAAATTTTTGCTTGTGATAATGGGTCAGTTTTCACTAGTAAGGAATTTAAATCTTTTATATCGCAGTATAAAGTTCAGAAAACTTGGTATACAGCCAGATATCATCCTCAAATTGATGCCACTGAAAGGCAGAACAAGTTATAGTAACGGCCGTAAGGTCACACATAAAAAAAATTTATAAGACTTGGGATCAGTCCATTTTTAAGATTGCACAAGCAATACTACGTACGTAGTGATGTCACGGGATATTCATCAGCATTTTTGACCTTTGGTAGAAATATACCTATTTCAGATGATTATTATAGGCAAATAGCAGACAATTCGAGAAATATAGTCAGTATAACTGAAAAAAATACAAGAATTGATGATCTTCAAGAGTTACCAGAAATTTTCACAAAAGTAAGAGAGCGAATTCGTAAAGCTTATGAAAAAAACAAGGTATATAATCTCCGGAAACGTGATACCAAATATAAAGTTGGTGATAAAGTATTAAAAAAAAACTATATATTGTCTAAAGCTGAAAACGCATTTTCTGCTGAACTTGCGCCTAAATTCAATCCTGGTATTGTAGATAAAGTAATATGTCCTTTAGTTTATTCATTGGAAAATGAGAATGGTGCTGACCTAGGTAACTGGCATGCGAAAGATTTAAAATCTGACCCAACTTTGCTTGATTTGGATGATGACTCAGATGAGTCAGAATCAGAAACGTCTCAAAACTCTGATGACGAGTTATGACGAGGTTCAACAAATAGAAGCAATATTTCTTTTCTTATTTTGGAAACTAAATAAATTTTTCATTCAACAAATATAGGATATATTATATATATATATATATATATATATATATATATATATATATATATATATATATATATATATATATATATATATATATATATATATATATATATATATATATATTGCAGAAGGGTAGTCTCGTGACTGGACTAGTTGAGAATAACTATGAATTTGAAATAAACTTAGTAGAAAGGATATTCCTTGAGGTTGCAGTCAAATTTAATGCCCAGTGAAAAAAAAAACTCTTTCTTATTTTGTAAGCTTTCGAAAATGTTTATTTTCATTATCAAGACAGCTGTGAAAAAAGGAAAACACAATTGTGAAATGCGATTTTAAACAAATTTATAGAACTTACTAGGTGAGGTTAAGTGAAGACAGCGATCTAACACCATTTCGTGATTGAAGAAATTTTTCAAAATCATATCACTATGAAACACTACTAGTAATATATATAAAAATTAAACAATTGTAAAAGCACATATTGTTTAGGAAACTTAATTTAACAATTTAAAATTTGACAGGACAATTACCACATGGTTAAAGCATGACAGAAAGTGTCAAGTGTCATATGTCAAAGTCAAAATGTCATGGGAGAAACATGTGTTTTGTCCACAAAACAAAAGGAATAGTACCAATCTATATGACAAAAATTGATAAATGAGACAAAAAATCAAGAAATACTAATCAGTTTTTTTATCTTTCAAAACTTCAGTTAGAATCAAGTTTCAACAAGTAATTGTAAATAACACTTAGGTTGGAAATATCAGATCGTTCATTCATGCTATTAGGTTCATGTTTTATGTAACCATTTCAAGGAAATTCCTTTTGTGGTAGTTATTCTCTACTGCTAAAATGGAAGGGTTGTTGAAATTACTAAAATGATTAGAATTTATATTATGTTCAGCTAATGCACAACTGTTTTTTTTTATTTTACAATCACTCTTATGAGATGCTATGCGGCCTGTTAAATTCCTACTAGTCTGACCGATATATATTTTATCACAGTTAGGCAAGGACTATAAATGACATTTGATTTTTCATAGATCGTTGAAGGAGCTTTAGTTCTGTGTAAGGCTAGCAATAGTTTTAATATTTTTGTTGGCAATGCGTAGGTTATCTAATTTAAACACATTAGTCAGTTTAGAAGTTAGTTCTCTTACATACGGTAATGTTTTATGAATAAATGATTCTACTGGTTGAGGTTGAACAATTGAGTTTATAATTGGAGAATTCAATGTTACAGGGTCAAAATTTATATTTGCATATCCAGGTTCAATAATAGTAACACTGGGTTGACGATCAGTACTGAATAGTAATTTATTAATAAATTTAATTGGATATGAATTCTCTTTTAATATAGTTTTTAATTCATTTAAACATTCCTTTTGAAAAGTTGGATGTGATGAACATACTACTCTGTTTTTCATACCTTTCACCAGGTTTGTTTGTTTGTTTGTTTTCATGTTTGGAGCATGATAGGAATGGAAACTTATGAATCTGTTAGAACATATTGGTTTCCTATACCATTTTGTGCGAAGAACATTGTCCAACCCTCTACATACTCTCATATCTAAATAAGGGATGCTTCGGTTGACTTCTATCTCAGTGGTAAATTGTTAATTGATATAGTAGCTGTTGAAGTAGAATAACGCTTCATCTACTTTGTCATAAGGTACAGAGAGGATAAAATCATCCACATATCTTTTAACAAACGGAATGTTGAAAGGAATAAGGGTTAAAACATCTTCCACTAGATCATCTAACACATAGTTCACTAATATTGGGGAAATAGTGGAACCTATGGGGGTACCAAAAATATAAATAACATCAAAACTGACTATGATGTAATTTTCAGGAAGTACGTAATTATTGATGAATATGCTGAAATCAAAAGAATCTTTTATATAGTATTCATTGTCTATGTCATACGCATTAGTTAGAATTGAAGTTAAAAATTTAGCTAAGTGACTGTTAGGAGCATTATCTGAGGAAACAATAGGTCTCATAGCTAGAGTGGGTTTATGTATTTTAGGTAAAGCATAGAATCTGGGGGCTATGGAATTATAAATATTAAATTTTTTAGCTGTGGTTGAATCGATAAGTTCTTTCTTCAATAGATCAGATACTAATTTGTTGGCATTCTGTTGCAATGTGCTGACAGGATTACGAGGTATTTTCTCATAATATTTATGATCATCTAATAGTTCCAAACTTTTGTCAAGGTAGTCTTGTTTGTACATTATAAATGTCACATTTCCTTTATCACTTCTGACAATGTATAAATTGGGATTATCTTTGAAAAACTTTTTGCATTTAATGAAAATGTGATGTAAACATCTTTTTTAGAGGAAAATTCATGTAGTAATTAGTAATAATGTTAGTACATTGGGCTCTGTAGCAATCTGTTCACTGTTTGGGAAATGAAATTATGATTCAAATCGGTAATAATGAAGGTACTCTGAAATCTTTTATGTTCGGACACAAACTGAATTTTGGAGTAAGTGATAAAAAACGTTTTATATCATTGGGAATAAGGAATGTCTGTTAAGTTTTTCATCCATTCATCTTGTATTTGGATATTCAAAGAAGCAGTGATATGATTTTGAAAAATTTCTTCAATCACAAAATGGTGATAGATCGCTGTCTTCACTCAACCTCACCTTAGTAAGTTCTATAAATTTGTTTGAAATCGCATTTCACAATTGTGTTTTCCTATTTTCACAGCTGTCTTGATAATGAAAATAAACATTTTCGAAAGCTTGACAAAATAAGAAAGAGTTTTTCTTTTTTCACTGGCCATTAAATTTGACTGCAACCTCAAGGAATATCCTTTCTACTAATTTTATTTCAAATTCAAAGTTATTTTCAACTAATCCAGTCACGAGACTACCCTTCTTCAACACATTACAGATATGGGGTTTTCAACAACATTGAACTAGAGTACGAACTCACTTGTGTGACGTTACTTGAACGTTGGGCCAAAGTTAACATCAAGATAGCGACAACTCACAATAAGAAGATTTTCCTTACCAGATGTGAAAATCTTAGTATTTTTCCAAACCATATCACCAATGACATTTCCAACATAACACCACTACTTCATTACCAGAGGGGACAAACAGGAAGAAAGATCCAAGGTTTCAATAACAGGTTGAAAAACAATATTAAATTTGGAAATAAAAGTTAAATTTTGCGATTGCATAAAATTTAGGAATTGAAAAAATTAAAGAAAATTACGAATCACACTCCCTTTAACCAGTTTTGCAGAATATAACAGTAGACAAAAAATCAAATAAGATAAAAAAGTTTTTCATGAAATTCAACAAAAACATAAAATTAAACTACAAAACCTGAAATAACTGCTTTTTTGAATATCCAAATACAAGATAAATGGATAAAAAACTTAACAGACATTCTTATTCCCAATGATATAAAACGTTTCTTATCACTTGGTCCAAAATTCAGTTTGTGTCCGAACATAAAAGAGTACCTTCATTATTAGCCGATGTTGAATCTATAATATCCATGTTCCCAAACAGTGAACAAGATTGCTACAGAGCCCAATGTTTACATTATTACTAATTACTTACATAAATTTTACTCTAAAAAAGATGCTTTACATCACATTTTCATTGAATGCAAAAAGTTTTTCAAAGATAATCCCAATTTATACATTGTCAAAAAAAATTTGGAATTGTGATCATAAATATTATGAGAAAATACCTCGTAATCCTGTCAGCACATTGCAACAGAATGCCAACAAATTAGTATCTGATCTATTAAAGGAAGAACTCATCGATTCAACCACAGCTAAAAAATTGAATATTTATAATTCCATAGCCTCCAGATTCTATGCTTTACCTAAGATACATAAACCCACTCTAGCTATGAGACCTATTGTTTCCTCAGTTAATGTCCTAACAGTCAATGACATAGACAATGAATACTATATAAAAGATTCTTTTGATTTCAGCATATTCATCAATAATTACGTACTTCCTGAAAATTAATCATAGTCAGTTTGATGTTGTTTCTCTTTTACAAACCTCCCGTTTGAAGTTATTAGAGCCAGTTTATCAACAAATGGAACATTATAAAAACCCATTGTGATTTAACGTGGAGTGCATTCATTGACATACTTGAATTCATTTTTGAGTCTAATTTTTAAATTTTAATGACACTTATTACCAACAAATTTTTGGTACCCCCATGGGTTCCATTATTTCCCCAATATTGTGAACTATGTGTTAGATGATCTAGTGGAAGATGTTTTAACCCTTATTCCTTTCAACATTCCGTTTGTTAAAAGATATGTGGATGATTTGATCCTCTCTGTACCTTATGACAAAGTAGATGAAGCGTTATTCTACTTCAACAGCTACGATATCAATTTACAATTTACCTCTGAGGTAGAAGTCAACCGAAGCATCCCTTATTCAGATATGAGAGTATGTAGAGGGTTGGACAATGTTCTTCGCACAAAATGGTATAGGAAACCAATATGTTCTAACAGATTCATAAGTTTCCATTCCTATCATGCTCCAAACATGAAAACAAACCTGGTGAAAGGTATGAAAAACAGAGTAGTGTGTTTATCACATCCAACTTTTCAAAAGGAATGTTTAAATGAATTAAAAACTATTTTAAAAGAGAATTCATATCCAATTAAATTTATTAATAAATTACTATTCAGTACTGATCGTCAACCCAGTGTTACTATTATTGAACCTGGAAATGCAAATATAAATTTTGACCCTGTAACATTAATAACTTAAAATAAAATAAATATATTTGCACTAGAACTAAAGCTCTTTAACGATCTATGAAAAATCAAATGTCATTTATAGTATTCCTGCCTAACTGTGATAAAATATATATCGTCAGACTAGTAGGAATATAACAGGCCGCATAGCATCTCATAAGAGTGATTGTAAAATAAAAAAAAACAGTTGTGCATTAGCTGAACATAATATAAATTCTAATCATTTTAGTAATTCAACAACCCTTCCATTTTAGCAGTAGAGTATATATATATATATATATATATATATATATATATATATATATATATGATATATATTTTGTTGGGGTTATTTTCTCTTTTTAGATTTTACAGAATATTAAACACTCGCTACTGATGAATAAATGTATCAAGCGGACTGTATAACTACAAAAGTAACTTGAAGAAACATTGTTTGACAAGAACTCGAAGTGTTTGACATGGTATGACAATAATAATGCCAAATCTCTCCCCGCCCCTCACACTTGTCATTGTTTGGACATCAGAGAGTCAGTTTGTTCAGCATAGGCGGAACACTCATGGGTATAATAAGAAAGTCATTCAACATATTTGTTAATAACTGGAAAATGATGTATATTTGATACATATTTGTTCTTCAACTGTAAATGATGTATATTTGTAAATAGATTATAAGTTGGTATTTGTTTTATTGTTGTAGTTATTTACAGAAGGAAAGTTATTTGATTTGCAATCATTATTGAATGGGGAATTTGAATTTTTGTCCCAATTTAACAAAAAATTCTGGCACCCATTCAAATTCACAATTTCTAAAACTTTGCTTGAAACATAAACAATTTGAAACTAGCAAGGCGGTCCAAGGAACTCCACACCACTCTTCACTGAAAAGTCTGGGCATTCTATTACAACAATCAACTTGCATTACATTACATATTGTCCAGAGTCCGGTACAGCTGTACCCGTAGTCCCCCCTGGTATCCATGGTTCCTGAGTAAAGGCCACACTTCGTATCCCTCATAGCAACTGCGAGTACTGCCGTGGCTACCTTAGAGTACTGGGGATTCATCTGGATGACCCTTATCGCTTAATAAGTCATTCCCTTTCGGTATTTCAACTAGGTGGTGATTTTTCATACCCACGGTTGCGGGGAAAGGGGTAGGTTCAGTTCTGTGTGCCCTCTACACATGGCTAAGGCTAATTAGTCCGAAATTTCGCCCTGTTTTTCGGAGGCTCCATTGTGGCTTCGTTTCTTTTGAGACCCCGGTGCCATACATCCGTCACCACGGTGCTCACAGCTTGGATTTAGGTCTGCCGGAGATTCGTTATTCGAGTCGCCACTGCCCATACGAATGTCTACAAACCGTTTCATTTGCCGTGCAGCCGTGGCCTGTTCACCCCAAACCACGTGAAGGTAGGATTGGTCTTCTAGGGGCTGTCTTGAACGATGGAAGATTGTGACGAAAGTTTATCTACCAGTAGCAGATAATTCCACATCTTCATGAACACCCTGTTCATATTTTCAAACAACTCATTTTATTCATTCATTGATTAATGCATCTTAAATACTATAGTTTAAGTTGTACATTTCAGGATTAGTTAAAATGTTGATATGAATATGACAATAACTATTTTTATTTGATTGATTGATTTACAACTGATTTATGGAAACTATACACTGCTGAATAGAAAATCAGAGCCCTCTTCGAATCAGATGCGTCATGACTCCCATCCTAATTCAAATGTTCTGGGGGTTAGTAATTCAGGTGAGGTGAACTATTTCACTATTTTTTGGCATTCACTATGATAGAAACTAAACTTTGTGATTGACTTAGAATCGAATTTATTGCACATCATCTGATGTTCGAAATGTGATTGGTTTGAAAAACTGACTTTGTGACATTTCCGCATAGTCTAAGAGTATAGGAAGGAAATAGACCGGTGAGGGCGTCACCGTCTTCTACAAATTGAGGCAAAGAAGACGGAAGAAGAATTCGCATTTTAGAAGTTTGTTGGAATGTCAAATGGTCGATATTGAAGGGTCTCTCTGATAGCTACTATCAACCAATTATCGAAGAAGAAACATATAATGGCTCTCCCAAATGATTTTTGTCCTCATCAGACATACTTTCGTTGTTTTTAATTCATTTGATGTAATGCTTATCTGGAAACTGAAGGTGTCTACTTTTGGGCAATTGAAACCGAAACATATTTTATATGTTATATTTGATAGTAGTTTATGTAACAAGTTCGCAAAGTGAGGCTTTGGCGGATGAATCGGAATGTTTACGGACAAGGCGCCAGCCGAGTCCGAAATATGAAGATGATGTCCGCTAACCCATTTGCGTACCAACATGTTGAATGCAACATTTTTTGTATCAGCTTTCCAAATAAACAGAACAAAAATGCCACACATATTTCCTCGCAGAGCATACATTTTTCAATCACCATCCATACGCTAGTGTGAGGAAGTTATGCAAAAATCTAGCAAGCGATTGTTCATCAATGACACATTTGTCAAATTCTTTTTCATGAAATAAGCATTCCAAAAGAATATTTCAAAGAAAACCTGTGCTGTCACTACGAAATATCAATGTATCTATAGTTCATTTAGTGTCCGGAAACGTTTTTAAGATGTTAATTATAAGTTTTCTGAATAAACAAAAATAGTCCGATGAAGTGTTGCCATACGACTTTACCGACCTAGTCCGGTAAAGTGGCATTTTGCGGACTCTTTTCAGTATCCAAAGTAGGCATTTTGTGGAGCGTGTGAATTTTTTTTACATTCTGAGAAAGAAAATAGTGTTCTATCAGGAGTAACAGTAAGTACGGGTGCTTCGCAGGGTTGACACTCTAGTAGTATAGCTACAGGGCTACGAGCGCAACCCCTATTTGGGTGAATGCGGTAAGGGTTTTTGGCGAATGCGGCTGTGAGGATGATGGCGGTCGTGCTAAAAACATATGGCAAATGCGTCGGGGGGTTGGTTTTTGGCGAAGGCGGCAGGTCGGATGATGGTGGTGGTCATGGGCGGTTCGTTGTAGGATGGGTTTAGGGAAAAATGGTGGTTGTAGGTTTATGAGTTGGTGTGGGCAGTGAAAAAATCTGGGGCAGTGTTCTGTCATTGGTCGCAATGATGGTAGCCATGTTGTGGGTGAGAGTGGGATCGAGAGTGGGTGTTCGGTGGTTTGTGATTGGTGGCAACCATGTTGTAGGTATGTGTAGGTGGGTAGTAGTGGGAATGAGAGTGAAGGCAGGGAGAGCTATGATAAGTTGTCAGTGGTGAACCAATAGCCGTCAACCGCTATCTAATAGCCGATCAGCCATTTTGTAAATGTGGGTGGGTGGGGCCACCGAAGTCCGTTAGCCACAAGCCAATAGCTGCATTCGTCAACCGCATTGGTCGGCCGTCAACCAATAGCCATTGTTCAATCGAGGAAGTGAATGGCGGCCATTTTGGAATATTTTAAATATTCGTTCGAAATACAAGGAGGGTCGGAAGAGTGTTGGTGGCAGCGGAGAGAACGAAAAACCATATATTGAATATTTTTGTGAAAATGACGTCAGTTGAGGTTATGTCGTGGATGGCAGAGCGGTATACACAAAAATTGAAGCAGTTTTGCGGAAAAGTCAGAGCTCTGAAAGAAGAGTTGCAGTTTTATGAAGAAAAACGAAACATCACAAGAACATTTAAAAAGTTGAATCTTAGCACGACCCAGTCATCGACATCGGAATATGATTCAAATGGTATGAGTGACTTCGATTCTGAAAACCATCTTCTACGTATGATGATGATGTAAGAGGAGTAGCGGTTTCTTCCAAACATGGCGGCGATAATCAGTCTTGAATTCCATTGTATCGAACAGCAGGACATCAGAGGTTATTCTTCACCAGAGACCTGCCCCCCGAAGACAACCCCATCGAGAAGTACCAGCTCAAGTTTGAAATAAATGATCGCATAATGCTAATTTCTTACAACATATCAGAATATATGTTAACCTCCTGAACATTTTTTTAATGTTGGGAGAATCAGAAACATAGTACGGGTGAGTCAGAATGGACCGATAACTCCATTTTTTCATTCATCATATTATTTGATCGAATCGATGTCGTGGATTCACTGATATGTTACCATACTTTCTTGCATATGATTGTTTTGACAGATCAACTGACAAACAAATCCAACCTCAAATTCATAATACTCCACTTAGATAAGAGTTAAGGTCTGAAATATTCACTGAAAACTTTTGTTGGTAGCCTTTTACGAAACATCCATGCGTATTCTGTTCATCCCTGAATGGCTGTTCCTATAATTGAAATATTAATTCTTGGAAACATGCGTCATTCGTGATTAGAACATATCTAGGAAAGTCGTTTGCTCCTCCATACATCCTCAAAAACCATTCACAAAAAAATCTACGAGGGCCATAATAACCAGAATCTGGGGCCATCACCTTCTGTAGGCGAAATGGATACAATAGTTGTTCACGTGCTACCCTACCCGACTCACTGTTGATTGTGACTAACCTATACGAAATAGCCCGAGTGCTGGAAGAAGAATCTGCTACAATCGTTCAAGAATTTGTTCTTCCGTAACATTATATCTTCACCACAATACTGTTCACTGAATTTAAAGGACCCCGTTTCCCTCAATCGTTGATGCACAGCTATAAAAGTAGTGAAATGTGGATGATGTCTGTTTGGATATCTATGTTGATATAATTCAGCAGCGGCTCTGGTATTTCCCCCTTTTTCACCATAAACGAAATGCATGTCTGTATATTCTTCAAATGAATAATCCATTTTAAAACGATGACGAACGATGAGAAATGATGACAGATGACTTGACAATAATACAAACTGTTTTGGGTTACTGTCAGTTATGTCTAATGTAAGAATCGATATATCAGTGTGTTTCTACCGGGAACGATGAAAAAAGGCTACGTTTCTTTTCAGTTCAAAATTTTGTGTATGTTTTATGCGTTGATCAGTGGTATACTAAACAGCCTACCACAAACTAGCATGAAAGGCTCGACTTTGCAACTAGTTATCACGAATCAAAAGGAACAATTTGAGTAGATATTCATACACAATAACTGTTTTCCTTCATCAACAACATGTTGATTGAATATATTTTCCTAGATAATTCAATCAGAAATGGCTTTGATAATGACACTCCAACATAAACTTCAACAAATTAAGAGTACTTATCTTTTCGCTAAAATTATTTCATACCTTAACTCTTATCTAAGTGGAGTATTATGAGTTTGAGGTTGGTCTTGTTTGTCAGTTGATCTGTCAAAGCAATCTTATGCAAGAAACTATGGTAACATATCAGTGAATCCACGACATCGATTCGCCACATATTCCGATATGCTGTAAGAAATTAGCATTATGCGATTATTGCACATAGGAAATTATGTCTCTACTAAGAACATATCTTCAGTCTTTCTCATTTATCTCAGAAACCTCCACTTTTAGGCACATGGAATGTAATGACTTCTAGGTTGAGTATCGCTGAGCCGAACTGATGTCAAACGCTCATTTGTCCATTCACTTGTCCCAAGAAAATATGATGGAAAATATGACCACATACCATCCTAGCTACGCCACTGGTTTACGAAAATAAAAAATTATAACTTCAACTTTGATTTTCTTAAAAACAACAAAGATGTGCAAGAGTTACGCCGTCTGCTAAGTTCTTTTGGAATTTTTATAACCATCAATGAACCTACATTTCGTCAAATTGCTTAGACATTGTTCTAACGAATATAGATCCTCAACTTGTGGATACGGGTACTATAGATCCATGTATATCTGACCATTTAGGTCAGTTTTGTATATTTCAGAAAAAAAAAATTGAGAAAAATGTATGTGTTTCAACCCAAAGATGTATTACGGAAGGAGGTATGAGGAAGTTGAAAAATGAGCTATCAAATTTCAACTGGAATATTTTTAATGAAAATCTAGATGTCAATTTCTTAGCGGAGCGGCTTGTCCTTGCATACACCAATAATTTAGATAACATTTTTCCACTGAAAAAGACTAAAGCCCGGTATTTTCACCTTCGGTTAAACTAGGAATAAATTAACCAACGGTTAGAATATGTTTTGTTTAACGTATATTGATAATGAAAAAGCACAACCTAACCATTATTTATTTTATTCCTAGTATAACCGGAGGTGAAAATACCGGGCCTAAGATGAATAATAAATCTCCAGTATCCTGGTATAATGATTCTCTTAGGGAAATGAGGCGTAGATTAATAGAAATAAAAAATAGGTGCAACTTGTATAATAATGTCGATGATTGGTCTTCGTATAAAAACCTTACATCAGTTCACAAACAACAGCTGACACGTGCCAAAAAAGTTGCTAATGAGGATTTCATTATGTCCTCTGGAAATAAACCCAAAGCCAGTTGGAGGATCGTGAACCATGAGAGAAATAAATATAAATTTATATCAACCCATCAATGACATCTCTCCAAATGAATTCAATGACTTCTTTGTGGGCATCGCTGAAAATATTATTAATTCCCTGCTAAACCTACCAGAAACTGATGTACAACACTACAAAAAGTTTCCGGCCCCCTCCAAATCATTCTTTCTCAAACCGACGAAATCCTCGAAACGGTTACTGTCTAAAAAATCCGAAATGTTTGGATACGTACGGCCTGAAGAGCAAAATGGTAAAAGATACTATTGACTTAATTTTGGTTAAATTTGATTCTCTTAACTGGTATCTTCCCGGATATATTGAAGATCACTAAAATTATGCCGTTCTATAAAAAAGACTGTGAAATGTCTGTGGACAACTATCGTCCAATTTCTATTATTTGCATTTTTTCAAAAATTTTAGAGAAAGCCCTTAAGAAAAGACTGGCTGAATATTTTGAAATTAATGGATATTTTCACGATTCCCAATATGGATTACGCAAAAATTGCTCCATTGTTCGAGCTCAACTGAAGGTGAGGGGGATTTGGAAAACGGTCATCATACATCAGTCATATTATGTGATCATTCTAAGGCCTTTGACTGTGTCTCCCATAACATTCTTCTTGAGAAACTAAGTTTATATGGAGTGAGAGGAGGTACACTAACTCTCATACAATCATATTTCACTAACAGATCCCAGGCTGTAGAAGTGGGAAACTGCAGATCAGAACTAAAAAGGAATATCCATGGAGTGCCGCAAGGATCTGTCCTTGGGCCGTTACTTTTCATTATTTAAAATAATGACCTATCACAATTTTTAGTTACGGAAAAATGTACTTTATCCGCTAACGATACAACGCTGTTATATTCGCACAAGTATACGGAACAATTAAAAATATTGTCACAAGACATTCAAAATAAAGCAAAACATTGGTTTCAAACAAATAAATTACAATTAAATTATGGTAAAACTCAGAATATTATTTTTTCAACAAACTCTTCTGTACTTGTAAACAAAGGAGTCAAGCTACTAATAATTGACGACAAACTGAGCTGGAATTGTCATATTGACCAACTAAAGCACAAACTCTCAAGCTCACTATTCCTATTACGTCAGCAGAAACATCATATTAATTTATAGACTCAAATGCATATATTTTGCACTGTTCCATTCACATTCAACTTATGGCACTATTTTATGGGGCCATTCCTCAAAATCCTTAGAAATTCTCCGTCTTCAAAAAAAGGCCTTGAGAATTATGGCAAACTGGGGATTTGGAGACCACTGCCAGCCTTTATCTGTTCAATTCAAGATACTCCCGCTGCCATCTATAAATATTCTTCAGGATCTGGTCGAAATACACGAACAAACAAAGAATTTAGTAACTCAGTCTCAAATTCACAACTATAGAACGAGGAATGCAGATTTAATAAGGACCCCTAGGTTCAGGTTATCAGTATCTCAGAAATGTCTATTCTATTCTATTCTAATTAGCACCTTGATTAGTGTACCAAGTTTAAAAAATTTCCCTTCAAGAATTTTGGATAAAACAAATTAAATCTTAATTTTTTTCGTACTTTCCACGCCCTATATCTCAGAGGGGATGCATTTTAGGACATACCTTGATGGCAACTTTTCACCTCGAAATGAGGTGAGAAATCTGTAGTCGGAGTTTGTCGGTTTTATCCTGACTCACCCTGTATAATAATAATAATATAACTTTATTCAGAATAATAATAGTAATACAGCTAAATGACAACATGTTGAGAGTGAATAAAGTATAGAGAGATAGAGATAAGTGCAGGCACTTGTTTCCCATAATTAAAAAAAGATAATAAGAAAATAGTGAAAAAAAATATAAACTGTGAGAGCTGCGTGAAGAGATAAAATAATGTATATATGTACGATGTAAAATCAGGAATATTACTACAATATGTATACAGTGCTCGTCTAAAGTCCGTTCCCCCCTACTAATTTTTGAACCACCTGGTACATCGCAACAAAATTTGTAGGGCTTACATAGGAGATAAAAACCCACTTCATCACAGCTGAAAGTTTTAACATGGCGGCTGAGCGCCATCTCCAATAATTTTTTAAATAAAACACCCCATATATTGTTCCATTTTCGAAATCTGCTCATAATTCTCAACAGTTTTCTCTAATACACTTTACTGCTAAATTCAATTGTTTTCGAAATATTAACGTTTGAAAAGTGACATTCCGGTTTAAAATGAAGTATGGATTTTGGTCACTTCCAGTAAATTTTGCTAACTAACCATTATTATTAATTTGTAGTTAAATCTCTTAAGTAATTCGACTAATAAGAGCGTAAAGAGAGTTTATCAAGAATAAACAGTACCGCTTACCGGAAAATCTCGAAGCCTACGAACGTGTTTTGTGAATTCACAATCAAAACAAATTAGTTAGCTAAAAAATTATAAATTATTTTTCAATAACACTTTTATTTTACCCAAACAATTATTTCATCATGTGTTCAATGTGGCCCCCTCCTAAATCTTGACAATAAATTATTATAAATAGCTTCTCTCATGTTGATAAAAGTCTGTTCATCTATTTCTTCACATGTATCTATTATTCTGCGTTCCAACTCTTCTATTGTTTGGCATTCAGTGGCGTAGATTTCTGACCTCAGATGCCTCCGAAGGTAAAAATCTAGAGGTGTAAGATCCGGAGATCTTGGTGGCCATCCTGTACTGCGACCTATCCATCGCCCAGGAAAGTTTGTATCGAGGAACTCTCTAGCCATGCGATCAACATGGGGATGTGCCCCATCCTGCTGGAATATGATTTCACAATTTTCAAACTCTTCCTGATTGTTTGACACAATTTGTCTTATTCGAGGTTCAATTTCAGTTTCTGAAAGATTTCTGTAAATAACTCCTGTAAGATTGCCTCTGATGAAAATCGGTCCAACAACGCGATTGCCCAAAATCCCTGCCCAAACATTCACCTTTTTAGGAAACTGGGTATGTCCCTCTCTGAAAATATGCGGATTAGTATCGCTCCAGTATCGTACATTCTGTTTGTTGACTTTTCCATTGAGAAAAACGTGCATTCATCTGCGAAACATACACGTTTTAGGAAGCCCCGTTCTCCTTCGATTGTTTTTGTTAACCACTCACAGAACTCAACCCTCCGGTATGGATCATCCTCCGTGAGAGTATGCAGGATTTTCATTTTATAGGGATGAAACTTTTCTTTTTTTAGGACTCTTTGGACACTTTTTGAACTTACTCCACAGGATTCAGCAACTGCAGAGGTCGTCTGAGTCGGATTGATTACCATTTCAGCAACAATTTCTACCTTTTTTTCTTCTGAAAGAGGCGGTCTTCCTGATCATGGAGCATTTTTCAGCGTATCAGTTGCTTGGAGCTTATTCAAAAGTTTGCGCAAATACGACCTCGAAATAGGATTATCGGGAAATCTATCATTAAACATACGGACTGCTTGATGATAATTTCTTCCAGCTTCTCCAAATATCAAAACTGCTTAAAATTTATCGTCTAAACTACGAGCCACACTTTTCATAAAATGATTCAGGCGCTCAACGGACTATTTGACAGTTACCAGTTCAGTTTTACAGTAAACAAGATGTTACCGCGACAACGATTTTTTCCAATGCAAACTTGATTGAAAGCAACATTAGTGTTTTTGGTTGGGTTTGTAATGACCAAAATGTCACTTTTCAAACGTTAATATTCCGAAAACAATTGAATTCACGGGTAAAGTGTATCTGATAAAACTGTTGAAAATGATGAGCAGATTTCAAAAATGGAATAATATACGGAGTGTTCTATTTAATTTTTTTTATTGAAGATGGCGCTCAGTCGCCATTTTTAAACTTTTAGCTGTGATTTTTCCATGAAAAAGTAGGTTTTTATCTGCTATGTGAGCCCTCTGAATTTCGTGCGATATACCAGGTGGTTCAAAAATTAGTAGGAGGGGAACGGACTTTAGACGAGCACTGTATAAGTATGTAAGTGTGAGGTCCAACAAGTAAACCAAACTATCTGTATCTGTAGACCGAAAGCACGGAGTACCTGCAGGTTTTATTGAGTGAGTACATGTTATATTGTTTAAATCCAATCCTACTCCTTCAAATGACCTAGTTCTTGATATATGATGTATAGGGTTTGAACTATTGACAATATAAACATCAGAGAATGTGTAAGGTAGGTATGTGAAGGTACAATTAATTGAATATAATGTTCTCAATAATGACTGAATAACAAATGATGCAATGATGAAATGATGAACACACAAGGGTCGGGTTCGAGGCTGGTGTGTTCACGATTGTTTTTTTAGCTAGTATTATAACATCCGGTTATGTTTCAATAGTTCGATGAATAGTAGTATGGGGGGTCACATGTAGCCATTTTTTTACTGAAGTTTCAAATTTATGGAATATTTTTATATTTTTTGTGTCATGAGGAAGAAGGTCATAAACTCAACCCTCCGGTATGGATCATCCTCCGTGAGAGTATGCAGGATTTTCATTTTATAGGAATGAAACTTTTCTTTTTTTAGGACTCTCTGGACACTTTTTGAACTTACTCGACAGGATTCAGCAACTGCAGAGGTCGTCTGAGTCGGATTGATTACCATTTCAGCAACAATTTCTACCTTTTTTTCTTCCGAAAGAGGCGGTCTTCCTGATTATGGAGCATCTTTCAGCGTATCAGTTGCTTGGAGTTTATTTAAAAGTTTGCGCAAATACGACCTCGAAATAGGATTATCGGGAAATCTATCATTGAACATACGGAATGCTTGATGATAATTTCTTCCAGCTTCTCCAAATATCAAAACTGCTTAAAATTTATCGTCTAAACTACGAGCCACACTTTTCATTGAATTATTTATGCGCTCAACGGACTATTTGACAGTTACCAGTTCAGTTTGAGTGTACAAGATGTTACCGCGACAACGATTTTTTCCAACGCAAACTTGATTGAAAGCAACATTAGTGTTTTTGGTTGGGTTTGTAATGACCAAAATGTCACTTTTCAAACGTTAATATTTCGAAAACAATTCACGAGTAAAGTGTACCGGAGAAAACTGTTGAGAATCATGAGCAGATTTCAAAAATCGAATAATATACGGAGTGTTCTATTTAGAAAAATTATTGAAGATGGCGCTCAGCCGCCATTTTTGAACTTTCAGCTGTGATTTTTTCATGAAAAAGTAGGTTATTATCTCCTATTTGAGCCCTCTGAATTTCGTTGCGATATACCAGGTGGTTCAAAAATTAGTAGGGGGGGAACGGACTTTCGACGAGCACTGTATAAGTATGTAAGTGTGAGGTCCAACAAGTAAACTAAACTATCTGTATCTGTAGACCGAAAGCACGGAGTACTTGTAGGTTTTATTGAGTGAGTACATGTTATATTGTTTAAATCCAATCCTACTCCTTCAAATAACCTAGTTCTTGATATATGATGTATAGGGTTTGAACTATTGACAATATAAACATCAGAGAATGTGTAAGGTAGGTATGTGAAGGTACAATTAATTGAATATAATGTTCCCAATAATGACTGAATAACAAATGATGCAATGATGAAATGATGAACACACAAGGGTCGAGGCTGGTTTGTTCACGATTGTTTTTTTAGCTAGTATTATAACATCCGGTTATGTTTCAATAGTTCGATGAATAGTAGTACGGGGGGTCACGTGTATCCATTTTTTTACTTGAGCTTTTTTATGGAATATTTTTATATTTTTTGTGTCATGAGGAAGAAGGTCATGAACTTTCAGTGCAGTATAACAATGATTTTTTGAACCTATTTACTTTTTAATGTATATTTTTCTTGTTACTTTGGTTTTGTTTCTTGTGTCATAGCTATATTCTCCATATTGAATATCTTTTTTATTTTTAAACTGGTAAATCACTAGAGTTCGACAGTAAATTTGCCTAATGTCTAGCATGCCAGATTCCTGGTATAGTTGTTCACTTGGATAAGTTTTCGGTTTATTCGATTTGATTTTGAGTAGCCACTTCTGTAAAACTTCGAGATTTTTTAGGTGAGTTTTATTGGCACTTCTCCATCCTACTATACCGTAAGTGAGCTGCAACTGGATGGGTGAGTAGTACAATATTTTCAGCTGTGGTAAGGTTAAGAATTGCTTAAGTAATTTGAATTTTGGTAGTAGCATCCTTAGTTTCTTGATCAAGTACTTTATTTGCAGATCCCATCATAATGCCAAGGTATTTTATGCTAGCCGCTTCTTTGATCATTATTGTTTCATTTCGGTTTCTATTTATAGTTAGTGAGTCGAATTTTGGTAACTGATTTTGGTAGGTTCTAATTATCCGCATTCATCGTGAGGATATTAGCATGAAACCAATTTTGTATCAACTGAAAGTCGTTTTCGGCCATTTCCTTCAATTCTTCCCATGAGTTGGCCCTATAGATTACTATGGTGTCGTCTGCGAAGCTTATTATTTTTTCCTTTTTAGATATTTTGAGTAGATTGTTAAGATACAGGTTGAATAGAATCGGCCCCAGCACGGTACCCTGAGGGACACCGTGCTCTATTATACCTGCATCACTCCTGGTCTTATCAATTTGAACATATTGTGTTCGATTTGTGAGATATGTTCTTATAAGTTGTAGTGCTCTCCCTCTAAAGCCAACTTGTTCTATTTTTTTCAATAATCTAGTATGGTTAACTGTATCGAAGGCTTTTCCTAGGTCGACAAAGATACCCAAAGTTGGTTTACTATCGTATAAATTTTCGTAAGTAATTTTTGCAACTTGAGTTATAGCGTCTTGAGTGGATTTGTCTGGTTGAAAACCAAATTGTCTATCAGATAGTTTTTTTTTTCTTCAAGAATCTATCAATTCTGTTTTTTATAATTTTTTCAATGACTTTGGCGATAGAATATATATAGTTTCTTTTTGTCCATTTTTGTAAAGTGGTTTAATTACACCAATTTTCAGTTGTTGTGGAAACTGGCCACTTTAAAAAATTTCATTAGTAAGATAACTCAGGGGTTTAGCTGAGTTATCACAGTTTTGCTTTAGTAATTCAGACGTTATATTGTCATATCCTGGTGCTTTACCTGATTTGAGGGATTTTATTATTGATTTCACTTCAATAACATCATCTGATGTTTTGATTTTCTTTATAGTATAATGGTTTTTATTTTCGCTACACATTTTTTTACAGCTTCCCACAGGTCATTTGAAGATCTTTTGTTCCTTTGTATCTCTTCATTGAAATATTGCTTTTTTGCATTTTTTATTAGCAGGTTCAACTTGTTTCTATATGTTCTATAGGTTTTTTGAATATCTTCATTATTTGGATCACGTTTTGCTTGTTTACATAGTTGGTTCTTTTTGTTCACCGATACAATAGTAGTATAACTACAAGGGTTCTGGCGCAACCCCTATTTTGGGGTGGGTTTTGGCGAGTGAGTGAGGGGGTGGTTTTTGGGTGGGGGTAGGGATGATGGTGGCGGTCATGGGCGGTTCGTTGTGGGAGGGGTTTGTGAAAAAGATGGCGGTGAGAGGGGTGGGGGTGGTTGTATGTGGGTAGGGGTGGGGGGATGAGTGGCCTGTGATTGGTCGGAATGGTGGCAGCCATGTTGTGTATGGGAGTGTGTGATTGAGAGTGGGGGTGGAGAGAGTTGTGATAGGTCGTGGGAGTGGTGATAGCCGCCGGCCGCTATCCAATGGCCGCAGCCATATTGAAATGGGGGTGTCAACCAATATCCGTCAACGGCATTGGTCGGACGAAAGACTGAATGACACATGATCAGTGAATGGCGGCGGCCATTTTGGAAAGTGGGAGGAGCCAGCAGTGATGATGCGGCCATGACTCAACCGACAAGTCTTTGAGGAATATTATCTACGTCAGCACTTTCCTCTAGTGTTTATTTAAGCGACCGGATATCGGCATCCTTTGTTTACATTAACTGAGATAAGATATCGGCGGCATCCTTTGAAAGAGTTTGTTTACATTAACAAGATAAGAGAGTATGCAGCTGCACGCTCGAACCGTGGGATAAGTCATATGATTACTATTCGTATTTGTATCTAAGCTGGCTAAGGCACTGTCGGCGACATGGAAGCGGGACGTGTGTGGGATCGGCCAAATGATTGCATCATCCAGTTCTGAGAATTTTGTCGAGTTGGCAGTTTTCGAATTGCGCGGTAGGAAATTGTAGTATTGTGGACGTAAGTTTCTTATACCTCTATTATTTCGGTGCCATCGAATGCAATTTTTTTATTTCGGTGCTCTCAAATGCATTTAATTAATATAATTACAGCTGGAACAAGGCTACAGGAACGGTTGGCACGAGGCGATCCCGGTATCAATCCATTGGACGTTGCTTGCAAACATCACGACATTGCTTATTCGCAGGGCAAATTGCTTGAAGATAGACACAAGGCGGAAAAAGTGCTCGAAGATAGAGCTTGGGAACGAGTCAAAGCCAGAGATTCGGGTTTTGGAGAACGTGCGAACGCTCTCCTCGTCACCGGAGCCATGAAAGCTAAGAGAAATCTCGGTATGGGCATGCGCAGTAAGGCCTCATTCAAACGACATGTTATCGAAAAAATCGCCAAGTCCCTGAAACCGTCTCCCACATTGAAACGGGCCGCATCTAATGCTCTGAAAGCGGCTCGAGCTTGAACATCAAGAAATTGGGTGGGAAACGACGAGTCAAAGTACCCCGCATAATACCTTTCGAAGCAAAGTCAGGTGGTGTCCTACCACTGATACCGATATTCGCCGGTCTTAGTGGTCTAGGTGCACTGAGTGGCGGAGCATCAGCCATTGCCAAAACGGTCGTGGATGCTAGGAATGCTCAGAAGGAAATGGAAGAGGATAAACGTCATTACAAGGCCATGGAATCCATAGGCAAGGGGTTGTACGTGAGGAAGAATGTCAAGGGTGGCTATGGACTCTTCTTGAAAAAATAAAAAACTCCCAATAAAGCTACCTGATAGAGCGCTGTACGACATCGATATCGTGCGATATGCCAAACAATTGAAAATCCCGCACTTTCGAGGAGTGTTCATGCGCGACACCCTGCCATCTAGCGGTCCTCGAAAGAACGAATGTGCCATCGTCAACATGGACCTGTCACGAAACAGCGGTACTCATTGGGTAGCTTATAGAAAACCAACGATGAAGTAGAGTATTTCGATTCGTTTGGGAATTTGAAACCGATGCTGGAATTGGTCAGATATTTGAATGGCGGTAGCAGCGGCAAAGTCAGGATTTTCTACAACAACCGTCAATATCAGACTTATGATGAAATAAATTGTGGTCATCTGTGTTTGAAATTTCTAATGTCTGAATAAATAATGTATGATTGAAAGTATGTGTATTTAAATGCTGTCACAGCAGCGGTGATGTCATTCGTCATCATGTCGCTGTTGCTGAGAGTTAACAGTCACAATCACGTGTTCTCCTTTGTCCTCGCACCCTATCGAATTGAATGCGAGAAAAGAATATGAGTTGTCGCTTCGATCTTTCACTCGTACAATACCATACCGAACATTGAAAAGGGTCGGAAATTCCGCTATTACGATAGATCTAACGTGTTGCGTACCATTGAATTTCCGCAAGGGTGTTATGAAATTGCCGATATTGAGGCGTTCATACAGAAAGAGATGGCGCTACCTGCGGAAGACCGCGAAGCCGCCTTCTCTCTCAAACCCAACAATAATACGTTAAAGTGTGAGATTTTCAGTAAATACTTTGCCATTTCATTCGTGGAGACGGATAGCATAGGCGTTACATTGGGATTTTCTCCGAGGGTGCTTCAACCGAACGAAATGCATTATTCCGATCTACCTGTAAACATTATAAAGGTGTCGACATTACGATTCGAGTGCAGTGTTACTTCGGGAGCCTTCGATGGTGACACGCCTGCGCACACGATCTATGAATTTCCCATAGCTTCCGACCCCGGTTACGCGATAGACGAAAAACCTTCGAATTTACTCTATCTACCTGTAATACCGCAACGTGAAATCCACAACATTACGGTGTTGGTGGTCGATCAAGACGGTAGGCCTGTGGATTTTCAAGGGGAAAAAAGTACTTTGGTTTTGGAACTCAGAGTCGCGAGAACCAAATGGGATTAATAATAGACAGTGGCAGCAGCAGAGGCAGCGGTAGTAATAAAAGGGGGGCGAGTGACGTCACGACGTCATTATTGCAGAAACCTTCAAGCGAGCGGGTCGTGCAGCAGCAGTTAACCTCTTCGAATAAATCCTTTCTCCGTTCCATCGATTTAATATTGATTCATCAGAATGAACTTCAAAAGAAGAAGAGACAACGATGATGCTTCCATCTCAGCACCCATGTTCGATTTGTATCGGTCTCCGAAATTTGACGAGTCCATTCGTAAAGCCGAATACAGAACTTATACTCCGTTCGTGAAGGCATTCAATTGCAACGATATCGTGGAATTTTGCATCAATCAGGTGGACTCGTTTTTTGCCATGAGTTCATCTCTGCTACTGATTAAAGGTAGACTTGAATTAAATAATGGGGAGGTAACGTTACATTGGCCCCTAATGTGGGTGCTTTCCTTTCGATTCTTGCACTTATAGCGAGAGTGCTCGGGAAATTGAATCGGTTCGAGATCCGGGAATTGTGAGTACCATTAGAGGTCTATTATCTTACGAACCTATGGATTCTCAGCATTTGGCTATAGGCGGTTGGAATTACCCCAATTTGCCTTTTTTGAATGAAGATGACAATTCTTTCAGCCTTCTCGTACCGCTCCGTCATATTCTCAATGTTTTCAACGATTATCCGCTGATTACGTGTGGACGTCAAACTCTACGATTTGTCAGAGCCCGAAATGATAATGATTGTGTCATTATACGTGAGGCAGGTAATAATGCGGTGGGAACGACTACGGCTCGAATTGTGATTGATAGTATTGAATTGAAAGTCAAACACATTTTTCCTAATGCGGAAATAAATGAAAAATTAATGAGGTCTATACAGACAGACAGACCGATAGTGAAACCGTTCCGAAAATGGGAATTGAACGAATTGCCTTCGATAACGCAAAATGCTCAACGTGAAATATGGTCGGTTAAGACGAGTACCAGTGTTGAAAGGCCACGCTATGTCATCGTGTGTTTCCAAACTAATGTACGAGATAACGTTTCCGTCGATCCTACCACCTTCCAACATGTCAACATTAAATCATCGTGTGTTTCCAAACTAATTAAATAACTCTACACTTGAATTTCGCTAATAATCACTATACCGAAGCGCATTTCAACTATACGGAATTTCTCGGCAGCTATACGAATTCCATGAAAAGTCTGCTCTTTGGATTACCTCGGTTTCAAATATCGCGCCTTATTCGTCATTGATTGTTCAAAACAGGAAGAAACTATGAAATCCGGTACGGTTGACGTACGATTGATATCGAATCGAGCGCGGGATTCCCTGATCGGACTCGTGTCTATTGCATCATCATTCACGATTGTATGATGGAATATCATCCCCTCTCCGAAACGATGAGAAGCCTGACATAGATCGCTACGGCGCGGCGGCGGCGTTCATTCATCATCCAGCCATCATGCGTATCGCATTCGTTGACATTCAAGCCTTCCAAGTCAATGGCATCTTCTATCCAAAGGAGGTGTCCATAATCGTCGGCAGTCAGCGACACAACTTTTTGTTCAAGACACCTGTGCCGTATACCAACCTGGATGCCCAAGACCGCCGCACCGTAAGATATTTGGAAAAATCGATGCATGGCATTCCATACGACACCGGCTACATAGCTTATGAAGACATTGGATGACATCCTACTGAGACACCTATTCTACCAGGCTGATCGATTTATGTGAGAGGGAACCAAAAATACGATTTCCTCAAGGAAAAATTGTTGGAAATGGGATTGTCGTACCAAGTGGATATCTACGATGTGGCCTTCTATGATTCAAGCCATTGGTCGACAGACAAGTTCGAGCCTACCCTGGACCACTGCCCCTACCACAACACCGGGAAGTTCATGTGTGCCCAGAGGAACACCCAGTATCTTCACCATTGGCTGTGTACATATATTTTACCAAATTAAGTTTTCATTTAGAATTGTTTTTTTAGGAAATAAATATGTATGTGTGTATTTCAGTGTTTCTGTCCATCTCTCCTTTCTCCCTTTTTCTCTTTCAGGTGGGGTTGAGTTCCAATTGAAAAAAAAATTAAAAAGTTGAAAAAAAGTTGAGAAAAAAAGTTGAGAAAAAAAGTTGAAAATACTTGAGAAAAAAAAAAAAAAAATTGAAAAAAAAAAAATTAGAAAAAAAAAAGCCAAGTTTGAAATGAAAAACAAAGAGGGAAACCGTAGAGGTATCTCTCTTCACACCACACAGTATACGTGGCTCACGTCACGTACACCGTTTGTGAAATAAAAGTCAGGTTAGACTCTCTATTCATTTATTTTGATATTACATGACGATTCCAAGCTTCTTTTTACAGTTTTGAATAGGAATTTCGCCAAAGCAAAAAACATTATGGTTATAACAACACATGAGAGTACAAAAATCTTATATATTTCATGTTCCAAGGGTGGTAGTATTGGTGGTGGTGGCGGCGTTGGTGACGTCATCGCTACTGCTGCCGTTGGAAGCCTTCTCCATGGCATCACTGTATTTGTAGAATCATTCATTTCACACTTGAGCTGATATTTCTCGATGGTGTTGTTGTTATCGTCCTCGAGGTGGGGTGGCAGGTCTGTGGTGAAGAATAACCTTCGAAGTCCTGCTGTTCGATTCATTGGAATCCAAGACTGATTGCCATCTTTGAAAGAAACCGCTACTCTTCGTACATCATCATCATACGGTATGTCTACGTATAAGATGGTGTTCAGAATCAAAGTCACTAGTACCATTTGAATCATATTTCGATGTTGATGGTTGTGTCGTGCAGAGATTCAACTTTTTCAATTTTCTTGTGACGTTTCGTTTCTCTTCATAAAACTGTAACTCTTCGTTCAGAGCTCTGACTTTTAACCTCAACTGCGTCATTTCAACAAAAAACCCAATAATACTTGTTTCGTTCTTCCCCCCTCTAAACACTCTTTCGACCCACCCTGTATATTTGATAACGTTTTAAAATATTATTCAAGTTATCCCACACCGCTTCCATGTCGCCGACAGTGCCTTAGCCAGCTTAGATACAAATACGAATAGTTATCATATGACTTATCCCACGGTTCGAGCGGGCAGCTGCATACTCTCTTATCTTGTCAATGTAAACAAACTCTTTCAAAGGATGCCGCCGATATTTTATCTCAGTTAATGTAAACAAAGGATGCCGATATCCGGTCGCTTAAATAAACAACTAGAGGAAAGTGCTGACGTAGATAAGATTCCTGCAAAGACTTGTCGGTTGAGTCATGGCCGCATCATCACTGCTGGCTCCTACCACTTTCCAAAATGGCCGCCGCCATTCACTGATCATGTGTCATTCAGTCTTTCGTCCGACCAATGCCGTTGACGGATATTGGTTGACACCCCCATTTCAATATGGCTGCGGCCATTGGATAGCGGCCGGCGGCTATCACCACTCCCACGACCTATCACAACTCTCTCCACCCCCACTCTCAATCACACACTCCCATACACAACATGGCTGCCACCATTCCGACCAATCACAGGCCACTCATCCCCCCCCACCCCTACCCACATACAACCACCCCCACCCCTTTCACCGCCATCTTTTTCACAAACCCCTCCCACAACGAACCGCCCATGACCGCCACCATCATCCCTACCCCCACCCGAAAACCACCCCCTCACTCACTCGCCAAAACCCACCCCAAAATAGGGGTTGCGCCAGAACCCTTGTAGTTATACTACTATTGTATCGGTAAACAAAAAGAACCAACTATGTAAACAAGCAAAACGTGATCCAAATAATGAAGATATTCAAAAAACCTATAGAACATATAGAAACAAGTTGAACCTGCTAATAAAACAATGATTGCCTTTAATATCCAAGATTTTTTTGTCAGAGTACTTTAATTCAACAATTTTCGTTCGTGTGCTTACTTGCAATGGACTTGATTTTCTTTATTATTTTTTCAGTGATTTCTTCAACTTCCTGGACTGTTGTAAGACTATCCCAGTTTTCGTTATTGAGTTCTTATTTCAATTTTTTGTAATCCAAATAGGTCTTATATTCTCTGTGCTCATTTTGAGATTCTAAATTATCTTTGTTTGTACTGAGTTTCATATTTATCATTGTGGAATAGTGATCTGTGGTTTGTGTTTCGTAAATAAGAGGTATAAAGTTTTCTGAATCAATTTTTGTTTTAATGAATATATGATCGATGCCAGAACTAAATTCCACACACTCTTGTATTTTCATTAATGTATGAACTATAACCGTTTGTACTAATTATATTCAAATATTGTTGCGGAAAATTGACGTCTAAAAGGATATTAATATTTATGTCTCCAATGATCATAGTTGTTTCAATATTTTGTTCATGTTGCTGATTTTCTAGATAGTCTATACTGAATTGGTAGGGGCAAGTAGATGGGGATCTGTAAATAACAATGACTTTTATTTTGGTTTTTGAGTTAATCAAATTTAACACAGTCTTCAAAACTTTAATATTCCCTATATTGTCTACGGTAGTCAGACAATCATATTCTGCTCGTAAGTAAACAACTACACCATCGTTCTGGTTCAGATCTCCCTGATTATAAGAAATTTATATCCCTGTTTTTCATATAATTAAACGTTCGGAATTTTCCATGTATCTGTAAGTGCAATCACATCAACTTTTCCATTGAATTGTTTCAAAAAAACATTTATTTCATCTATGTTTTTCGCGATACTTCGAATATTCGTGTGAAAGATTCTGAATAATTTATTATTGAAACCCCTCGTGACAATATCAAATTCCTGTATATCGCTCACCTTGTGTGTTTTGAACCTGTAATTATGGGTCTTCCTTCCAAAGCTGTTTCTTCAACGGTAAATTTGATGTGTTTCGGATTTGGTTGTATATTTTTATTCTGATTCGATTCTTCTTCCTCCTCTTTCGATTCAAGTTGTTGATAAGTAAATACCTCGCCGTTTACTATCAATTTGTGTGCTCGGATTTTTGATTGGTTACTATTTTCTTTTGCAATTTTAAAATGTTTATACAAGAATTTCCGCTCTAGTCTGTATTCTTCCGTGAGATCGTTTGTGATCGATATCAGACTTCCCTTAAATTTTGCCGGGTTGTTTAAAATATCAACTTTCTTGATGTTCCTTGTAAGTTCTAGTAGCACTGGTCTAGGTTTTTTATCTGACTTCACTCCCATTCTATTTATATTGTTTATTTCGTTTTCTCCCAGTTGAATGTCTAATTTTTGTTCAGCGACGTCTTGGAAGTAAGAGAGTGGGTTTTCCTCTTCTGGGATACCGAATATAACAATATTTTTTCTTTTTATTTTACGTTCTGTAAGTTTCAACCTCTCCTCCAGAACTTTATTATCGTTTTCAACTAATTGAAGTTTTCCTTAGATTTCTTCTATTTTAGTTTCTTGTTGTTGTAAAGCACCTTTAATATCCTCGATATCCTCTCGTATGTCTCTATTTGTTTGTTGTATATCTTTTAATATTGCTAACACATCTGATTCTCCCATGTTTTTCTCTTCTGCTTTGGTGCGCCTATGGCAAGTAGGTTTTGTCCAAGAACGATAGCACCAGGTACAAAAACGCACATATTTATTTCGTTTGGCAAATCTAAACTTGGAACCGCTATTCGTTTCAGCCTAGGCTTTTTTGGTATTAGATAGTATTCATACAGTAAATTCTCCTATTACAGAGTCTTTTGAAATCGTAACCGTTCAATCTAGAGAATTGAAAGTTTATCGATTCGAAAAACATCTCGGAGATGTTAAAAGTACGAGATTTTGAGACTTTGAACATCAACTGCGATGTTCTGTTTATACATGAATAGCACTTTTATAGAAAAGCCGATGTCCGTCGCAGGTGACGATTTTCAGGATGTCCCTGAGATGTCACAAAAAGAACTTGTCCGTAGTTTTTTGATAGCCTTTTCATAGCACAACATAACTTTCTCAAAACGTTTTACGCACTTAAATCGCTGTAAATAACACATTTTTAGAGATAACTTTCTGAGGCTTTCTGTTATTCATTTGCACATTTGAAGGTGTCACATTCTATTTGAAATGGTTTTTTTTTTATTTTTATAAAACCAGGAATGCATCCCTCTCTTAGGATGTCTATCATGTAATCTAAATGGAGATTTTTCTTGAAAAAATCTAACTTGACACATTCTGAGTGAAACGTTTCCATCAATTTATTCTGTAAGAATGATTAGTGTTGATGTTGAAAAATAACTTCCAAGGCTTTTATATTTCTTAGGGTACCGAAATTGAGATTTCATTTCATGAAACAGATTCAATGTGACATATACTAATCACCGATTCTGAAGATAATTGCAATATGATAAGATTCTTGAGTTTTATCACAAACTGAATTCTTCTATTTGAAGAATCAATATATTTCAGGTCGCATAAGTCTGTTGGAAAACATGAGAAGTTGTTTTTTCTTTTTCAACTGAAAACTAACAAAGTTCCTAATGGAGAAATGATGAAGAATACAGGTCGTTTGTTTCAAGAATCTTCAATGATACAGCTTGGCCATGTCATAACAGATTCGAACGCCCCATAAAAATACACATTGTATGCTTTTGACGTTATATTATGTTTCTGGACTAATACATTCAATTCATGTAATACTTACTTTAGTTGCTCATTCAGCGATATCAAAAATGTTTTATTCAATAATTCTCATCACTTTTCGCGTTTTTTTTAAATAAAAAAAAACATCCACACGTTAAAATTTTTTTGACTTCGCCAATACCTCTCAGTAGTTATACAAAGAAATGCCACAATACTTCCAACATCCCTTGAAGTCCTCTTTGAGAAGTGCATATTGGGTCTCGAAAAAAACATTCTCATGTTTGTGCTCGCTGGGTAGCTACCATTTTCTTGAACCCAAGCTTATAAAATAATAAATGAGAGCTAAATGAAGAAAATCAACCACCCGACTCCAAAAAATCGAGAACACAATTGATCTGTTAAAAAAAAATTCAAGTGCTACTGAATACTCATTGTGCGACACGATTCTCGACTGCTTTATTATTTATTGTTTTTTTTAATGAGGAAAGCATTTCTTGGAGCACACTTCAATTGGAGCAATTTTGGAGTTTAGAGAGTAAACAAAAATTTTAGGAGGCATTAGATAAAATCATATATAGCGAAGAGTGTCAACTCTGCGAAGCATCCGTACTTACTGTTACTCCTAATAAAACACTATTTTCTTTCTCCAAATGTAAAAAAAAATACTCGCTTCACAAAATGCCTACTTTGGATACTGAAAAGAGTCCGCCAAATGCCACTTTACCGGACTAGGCCGGTAAAGTCGCCATGACAACACTTTATCGGACTATTTTTGTTTATTCAGAAAACTTATAATTAACATCTTAAACGTTTCAGGAGACTAAATGAACTATAGACGAATTGATATTTCGTAGTGACAGCACATGTTTTCTTCGAAATATTTTTTTGGAATGCTTATTTCATGAAAAAATAACACTAATATTTTGACAAATGTGTCATTGATGAACAATCGCTTGCTAGATTTTTGCACAACTTCCCTACACTACAGTATGGATGGTGATTGAAAATGTATGCACTGAGAGGAAAGATGTGTAGCATTTATGTTCTGTTTATTTGGAAAGCTAAGAAATATTGTATATAACACGTAGGCAAATGGCTTTAGCGGATATCACCTTCATATTCCGGACTCGGCTGGCGCCTTGTCCGTAAACATTCCTATTCGTCCGCTAAAGCCCCACTTGGCAAACTTGTTACATAAACTACTTTATATATTATATATAATATATAAAATATGTTTGGGTTTACTTACCCAAAAGTAGATACCTTCTTCGGTTGCCAGATACTTGATAACACTAGTTTACAAAAGTTAACTTTTTGTCTGTTGCCGTGATTTTTTTGGTTGAGAATGTTCACTAATGACTAATGACTATTCTCGAAAGTTTTTGTGCAGCTTAAGGTACTTTTTTTAAATTTTTATCATTTATGCGGATTTATTCGTTGATAACGTGCGTACTTCACTGTGTTATGACTATTATCCGAAGTTTTTGTGACATGAGTAGTTGATTAAACAACCCAAATCATTTTTGCTACATATGTGGAGAATATGTGTTTTACGATTGAAGAAACGTTATATCAGAGTACAAAGTTAAAGGAAGAATATTGTAACATCTCGTTAGTCTTGAATAAAATACAATGACCACAAGTGGCAAATTTGTGTTGTTAGAAAAATGGTAAACATTCTTCTCGGTCAACAAAGTGGTTATACTAAGTTTCCTTGTTTTATATGGCTTTGTTAAGTCACTTGATAAAAACGGGAACTGCTTTGCCTACATTTGCCTAAATTTTTCTCAGCTCACTATGAAAAAGATTGAAGCCCGTGTTTTTGACGGTCCCCAAATTAGACAACTCACGAAATATACTCAATTTAGAAATTCTATGACTGAGCTTGAATAAAGGGCTTGGACAGCTATCGTCTCTGTGATGCAAAACTTTCTCGGAAATAGAAAATCAGAAAATTATTTTGAACTGGTAGAACACCCCCTTTTACAATTGAGAAATATGAGCATAAAACTCCACTTCTTTCATAATCACCGGACAGGTTTCCGGAAAATCTAGGTGATATGAGCGAGAAGCAAGGAGAGCGTAAGCATCAAGATGTACGAATCATGGAAGAACGTGTTATCAGGGATTCTGGGATATGATGTCTGACTATTGCTGGTCCCTGATTCCTAAGTCCACACATGAGAGAAGAGCTCTAGAGCAGTTTTTTAGAACTCATCAATTAATTAAATTTTTTTATAACTTTGTTTATAGTAAATACATGCTTTTTTCTGTTTTGAACGTAGATATCTGAAACTCAAAAACTGGAGGTGATAAAAAAATTCTACTTATATATTTGAAATCAGCATATAATATGTAGTTAGCAACAGCATAACATTTTCCGGCAACAGATGTACTGTAAACTAGTGTAATCCTTGCATTAAATGAATTAAAAACAACAAAAGTATGTCTGATGCGGATAAAAATCATTTGGGAGAGCCATTATTTGTTTCTTTTTCGATAATTGGTTGATAAAAGCTCCTAAAGAGACCCTTTGATTTCGACCATTAAAAATTCCAAAAACTTTTAAAATGCAAATTCTTCTTCGGTCTAACAAAAGGCGAGTTCAACTTTGCTTTTGCCGTAAACGAAATCTTTCCGAATGCGAATTTTATTTGTTAATTGCTGAAATGCCAAGAGAACAACTTCCTGCTGTTACTTTGCGCCGAAAAGAAATCTTGTAGTTCCGAATAATTTTGTCTTCCGTATAAGGGGATGCCACAATACAGTGTCGGATTCTAGATATGCACTTCGATACGAACCTTTATTGAGTTTGTCCCATAGAGAAACTAAAAATAAAGAGTTCTCAAACCTGCAGTAAAAGTTCGCACCAATTATTATACACAATGAAAGGATGGCTTATTTCCTATCTTCGTACATTGGCAAAATTTCAGCTGCACATGCGTGGATTTGCATTGTCATTTGACGTCATCAGGGAACCTGGATGGTTCATCCACCATAAGTGCCCATGTATTTTTATACTGTTTCACAGCGGTTTTTCTTCCTGTTAGTAACATTTTTCGTCGTTTTTTAGTGTTTATGTTTGCTGAATCATTTGACTCTCGTTCCAACGGATTTATGTGCCATAAGCATCTATAGTTTGTCGAAAATAAAAGAAAATTGAATCGACGGTTAAGTGCGTGTTGGAGCCCACTTTGTGATAAAACATTTGTTATTTAAAATATTTTTTCGATTTATTGAAAATATTTGAGGTGAATATATCTCTCGAAAAATGCTGAAGGGTCGACATAATCCTTTAGACAGTGTGTTCGAACTGTTTTTACTTCGGATCATACCTGGAAGCCGTAGTTTCTTGTAAGAACCACCAACAAGCTCTCAAAAACTTCACTCAAATTTTCAACTCATAAATATCGAGACATCTCATTAATTCTTATTTATTATAATAGGCCCAAAGTTTCCAGAAATATTCTCAATAAATCGAAACAACGGAGTGCCCTATCGCGTTTAAAACGCGCTTAGCATCAATTCAATTTATGGGTTATCCACAGAAAACGTGGGCATCTAGAATTATAAAAATTCAATGGAGCTAAAGTAAATTAACACACTAATCGGAAACACTCAAAAAATCAACAGGTTTAAGTTAAAAATACCAAGATAAAAAGTTTTAAAAATTGTGAAAAATGCATGGACTCTTATGGTGAATCAACCGTAGTGGTGCCGCGGTGACGTCACGCTGCTGGCGGTGAGCTGGAGGGTAGGCAGATAAAATCGACGAACTCGGCTTTCTTTTCGGGTGTATAGTCATTGGGCACGGCACCACGTTTAGTGAGGGACAACAGTGGCGAAATATCTCGCAACTGGTCGAACTAAGTTAGTACGGTTGGTAAAACAGATTTCTCGTCAGTTACCGATTAAGATAATATGAGTTTTTCATTCGTCTCACTTTTGTATGGTTGATATCGTATATATTTTATTAGTAATCGATTTGCCATTCCCGTATTTCATATGAATGGTTGTATGATAAGAAATACAGAAATGGCAAATCGATCACTTATAAAATATATACAGTAATCGTTAGTTCGTTTGTGGTTGAAATAATGTTTCGAAATAAATTTTTATTTTATGAAATCAAGAACAAAATTAAAGTTCTTATGAAACAAGAATAATATGTTAAACGCTATAAAAAACGATTTTTTTTTATCTAGGACAAGTAACAACTACAAACGAAACAATAATAAAACTCTGAAAAACAACAAAATTCAAAATATTCTTTAGTTTTATCAAATCTAGACTATAGATGACTACTACTGGAAATACTAACAAAACGAACAAAAAAATAAATTATATTTAAATAAATCAAACTCAGCAAAAGAAACAACGAAAATAATAATTAGTAAAAAAAAAAGTAATGACAAATAAAATAAATCTTTAAAGGTTGTCCAAGCTTTCGGAAATTTTATTAATTATTTCCATCATCAGGGAGACAATAAAAGTGTAAATTTAAAGTTATTTTTTTTATAAAAGATATAGATTGAATATGACTTACATTTTTGTTGAGAATGATCATACAGGTATTTAAATATGATGGTTGACATGACATCCGACAGACAATTGACATGCCCTCTGATGGGCCAACACCGAATTGACACTGATAACAGTGGTGCCAATTGTATGTTGCCAACATAATTATTTTTGTACGATTGAAGATTGGAAAAATTCAAAGTGAGGTTGTTGTTTGTTAACTTTTTATCCAACGTCAATAGATAGGAGTAAATTTCACTGGGATAATTTAGATCTGTTTTTATCTTAAAAAATATAGGCCATTTCTAGAAAGGATCTTTTTGTTGAGTGTGATTCACTAGCTAAGACCTTTGTGGATTCATAATTCATGTGGTGGTCAAACTTGTTCACATGCTCTGCTAATGCGCATTTTTCTGGGTGTAATCTGCAGTCACTTTTGTGGGAAACGATTCTAGCGCCTAATGGTCTTGAGGTTTGACCAACATAATTCTTATCACACATTCGACGAAGAATACTGTATATTACATTCGTTTGTGCAGTTATGGGTGCTTAAGCTTTAATTTTTGTGTGAACTGACCTAATAGTTAGGATGGTTTTATTTGCAATTTTAATGTTTGATAGATTATGAAAAATTCTAGCACAAAGGTATTAGCTAGTGAATCACACTCAACAAAAAGATCCTTTCTAGAAATTGCCTATATTTTTGAAGATAAAAACTGTATAAATAAAAAAACAGATATAAATCATCTCAGTGAAATTCACTCCTATCTATTGACGTTAGATAAAAAAGTTAACAAACAACAACCTCACTTAGAATTTTTTCAATCTTTAATCGTACAAAAATAATTATGTTGGCAACATACACTTGGCACCACTGTTATCAGTCTAATTTGGTTTTGGCCCATCAGAGGGCATGTCAATTGTCTGTCTGATGTCATGTCAACTACCTGTCAGAAGTACCTAACCTGTACGTGACACTTCTTCCCACATGGGGAAATGACAGTCACTTATTGAAATTGTGGTAATCCTTATTTCAATATTTAACTAGTCATTTGAAACTGTATTATATCATCATTCATCCTTCATAATGTTAACCATCATATTTAAACACCTGTATAATCATTCTCAACAAAGTTGTAAGTGATATTCAACCTATATTTTTTATAAAAAAACTAACTTCAAATTTACACTCCTGTAGTCTTCCTGATGATGGAAATAATTAATAAAATTTCCGAAAGCTTGGACAACCTTTAAAGAGTTATCTTTTATTTGCTGCAAAACCTCACTATTTACTGGTTCCATCCCTAACTAGTCAGCAACGACTACCCGTCTCTCTCTCTCTCTATCTCTATATATATATATATATTTATATATATACATTAAAAATTTTTAGATATTTCTGATATTATACAGCTGTATATTGTTGGACAATCTGAAAAAAGGAAAAATCAACCAAAATAAAAATAAATTTCATTTACAACAAACCTTCAATAATTTTGTGAATCAATTAGCACAAAGGAGAACGAGTAGGTATAACGAATACTACAGTTTGATAATCAAGGAGACTCTGTACTTCCTCAAATGGCGATAGGAAATGGAAACTGATGATGGATGGAAATAACTATCAGTTTGTGAGAAAATGTCTGCAAGTGATGGATGGAAAATAAGGAATAGTTTGTGAAAAGCAGCTTATATTTTACCTGTAAAAGAATATCACGAGGAATTTCAGCGTCAACTCGAATAACAAAATATTCCATTTTCGACGTTGGGTTCATAATTCAAGTCCACAGTATAATTTATATCATTATCGATGACAATAAAGTAGAATAATTATACTGAAATTATTGCGTGGTTTGTCATAATGAAAAATACATGAATAAACAATAAACTTCTGTTTCCAGACAAATGTCGACTTTGGAAAAGAGTCATGTCATCAGCCGTCTATCGATTGCGGGCAGCGCTTCCATGCGCGACTGGCCGTACCAAAAAATGGGTGGTCAAGACCGCTGTGATTCAAAGAGTCTCTCTATTTTTAATTTGTCTATGGTTTGACCATTGTCTAAACATACATTAGAAAATTGACCATAATCTCAAGATACTTTAGACAATGGTCTGACCAACTATCGTCTTTCTCTGTAAACAGCGATGTAGGTAAGATATGAATTATTGGCGATAGATGAATTGACCTATTTGTTGATTTCAAAATGTTTTATCCAATAAACGTTATGAAAGTGTAAGTAAATGGTAGACAACACAAATACGAAATAATTTGTGGAACTGTTTCGGTAGGTTGATAAAATAGATTTCTCCATATCTTGGTATCTTAGCAACCACCATACAATCATTTGGTAAATTACCTGAGGTACAGTGCTACTGAAAAATGAAAATGATCTCAAATGGAACCGGCGCCAATATTCCGCAAAAAACCTATGGTGAGCTTTTTATACCTTTTTTTTAATGAACCATTGCATAATTGAGATATTTCAGGAGAAAAAATTAAATATCCAAGTGAGAAATTTGCTTCTCTTGAAAAATTCAACTGGTCAATTTACATACAATACGTCAGAGGTGAAATAGATGGTTGCAAGAAACTTATTAGAAGAGAACTTGAAAGAAGTAATGGTCGAAATGAATTTGCTCTCTTTAAGCAGGTGAGACGGATTATCAACTAATTTGTTTTATATCGATATAGACAGAAAATATGTCAATACAGGTTAGCACAAATTTAATTGCATCTCATCAAATCTCAATAATAATGAGTGGTACGAAGTTTTGTATTATTAGGGGCTATGAAAGATGTAGGGACTGTAACGTTATTTTTGGTTAATTCTAAACCCCAGTACCTCCCTCTGAGTTTGATATATCTTTCACGAATGTTTATTGTCACACAAACCAAAAAAACACCGTATTAATTCATCCACGAACAAATTCAGAAACATAAACAATTCTCTGAAATAACTATGATTTTTCGACTCTGCGTCTGGATTTGAACGTTTCTCCATTGAAAAAATAATATTTTTATTAATATTTTGCTCTGATTTAATCGTGGCTACTCTTTTTCTGGTTTTTAGGTAGATTTCATAGTCCAGTCAGTTATGTTATTTATTTAATTCCAAAAAATCGTCCAACTGCTCGTTTTTCTCATTTCAAGAAAGCATTTGTAGCTATTCAGTATACAGTGTGGTCATTTAAGTGTGCACCATTTGGGAATTTTTAAAATTATTGGCACAACCAAAATACAAATATTGCTGAAAGTGAGTACATGTGCGATAATAATATTAGGTGCACTGATAATCGTTACAAGTCAAACAGCATACGGGGTAGGTAAAAAATATGAAAATTGTACAGCAGTAAAGTACCCTTATTTCGGAAAATTCAGCAAAATGTTGTTGAGAAAAGTTGATTAGAATTGAAAGTTATAACATGGCCTCCCTAGGATTTTTTTAAACATCAATAATTTCACATTTTTTTATATTCACCCTGAACACTTTCATAAATTAATCAAAATCAAATAAATTTCGCATAACTTTGTGTTCAAGTTCAAGCTTATTTGTAGAATTAACTTGGATTTTTTAAGAAACACAACTTCAAAATTTTGAAAAATTTTTAAAATTATAATATGCATATAAAAAAACTCTAATTAAAAGTACAATTTTTTTATTTCAAATGATTATTAAAAAACTGTACTTATTAATCGACAAACATGAAATTCTACTAAAATAATCGCGGATACCCATGGAAAAATACAAATCAGTGTTAAAAGTAAACATTATTATTATTAATTTAAATCAACAAAACAATGTATCCATAATGTATGCACTAAACGCAACCAAATCTCTGAAGCAATAATACAATGTTTTTGAATGTATTTGAATGTGGTGTCGATGGTTTTGCCAATTTTTGTCGGTTTATTAACAAATCAAAATACATTAGAATAGAAAATATTCAAAATATATAAAAATATGTGTGAAAAAATTCTCGTTTAATGCTTCTAATTGTCCGATCATAAAATTCACTAAGAGTATACAATACATTTGCGCTGGAAAATTTCTCAATGAAATCGTATCGAATTTTCAAGCTCCTCAACACTATCAAATGATCGATCTTTGTATACTTTTTGCTTTGAATATCCCAATAAAAAAATATATTGGGGAAAGATCTGGCCAACGAGGAGGCCACCGTGGATCGGTATTTCGTCCTAACCATTTATTACCAAATTCCCCATTTAACCATTCAGAAACAATTCCATCAGATTGAGCGGAACATCAATCATGTACAAACCATAATTTATTACGTTCTTGTAAACTCATATTATCCAAAAATCCGTCAGTTCGTTTTCTAAAAACTGTAAATTTGTCGTAAATAATACACACGTTTATTTTTTTGGTAATACTGGTTTTTATTGGCAATGACAAAAAACGGTCCTATTAATTTGTCGTATAATACACACGTTCATTTTTTGGTAACACTAGTTTTTAATTTTGATTTTTGTCCGACCACCACCTACAATTTTGGGAAAAGACAACGCCATTTGTTGATTACCAACTGCATCGGACATTGCTTCTGTAGGGGCTGTCCAATTAAAAGATTTTCCTGATCAGGAAACATCTTTGAAACCTGTGAACTATTCAGACGTATCCGGATTCAAATTTGGAAATGTGGTTACAGGAATTACTATAGTTTATTCATCCCATATTTGGGATCCATACGTGAAAGTTCGAAAAGTACCTAGTATTCGTGGCTTATTTGACAGGATTGCAAAGTTACCGTTTAACCCGGTGGTATGGAGAATTGTTTGTTTACCATTTATAGATGAAAATCCATCTGGCTTCACAACAATATACACAGCATTACATTTTGCTGCAGAACATCGTAAAGAAACACGGCGTCAAACCTGCTTTGTAACTTTCGATTATCGTCTTTACATAGAAGCAAAACAAATACTCTGTAACACTACAGAAGAAAATTAAAAAAATGTGATTCCTCGTTTAGGAGGATTTCATACGCTGATGTCCTATTTAAAAGCTATTGGAACGATAATGGAGGGTTCTTGTATATTTGAGTTGTTTTGCACAGTATTTTCCCAACATTCGGTTGATAAAATGTTGTCGTGTATAGCATACTCCAGAGCTATTCGTGCTCATATGCTGGCCGTAAATGCTATGGGAGAAATAATCGCAGAATTTGCAGAAAGTCCAGAAAACCTAGACAGCCATGGAAGTATTGAATATATGAAAGAATCTCGGCCACTGGAAGCTCCTCCTTCAATAATAAGTATATCACGGCAAATTGAGGATAAGAAACGTTCTTTTTCTAATCTGTTTACTAATTTAAAAAACTACCCACCATCTATAGATTTAGTTTATGGTACTGAAGATGCTGTGGCCTTGTTGAAACTACTCGTTAGTGCCATTAATACTTTACAACGGAAAAGTCCAACTGCTGAACTGTGGTTACAGTACTATAACTGCGTTATTGTAGTATTACATTTATCATGTATTCAGCCAATGCTACAAATTTTTCATGCGGCTGGGCATTTTAATTATTGCAAAGGAGCTCAAATCTACCTCCAAGATATGGTGAACCTTGAAAATGTGATGGATCCCGTAGAGTTAATAACGTTCACCAAAAAAGGACTTTTTACCGTAAGACGTACTGATAAAGCCTGGTCTGAAATTTGGACGGATATGACTATCGAGCAAACACTGATGCGTATTCTGAAAACTGGTGCTCAATCAGCAACCCACGGACGGTCAGTAGATTCATCCCCAAAAAGAATGTGTCCTATTTCTATTTCTATTTGTCCTTGAATCCACATGCAGAAGTCATACCACGATGCATAGTTTCGTTCTTGAAACGTGCAAATAAACTTTGGCTTATAGGCATAATATTTATTTTTCTTAAGAATCTTTTTAGCAGAGCCTTTTTCTACACCCGTATAAGCAGAAATTTCTTGGGAGAATCTTCTAGGGTTTTCAACAACTGCCTGAAATACTTGATTTTCTTCAGTACATACAGTTTTGGTATGTTGAAATTTAAATTTACAGTCTAAAGATCCTGTCTGTTTGAAATTAATCAAAATTCTGCTTAAAGTTGAATAGTGAACTTGTTTGTCTGGATGTTGTTCATTGAACATATCTGCTGCTTCACGCACGGATAACGTTAACTGTCTTGGAAGAGGATTTTGGAATCAAATGAACTTAATAATCGAACAATAATTATTCAAGAATGAAAAATTAATAACACCAAACTGTCATAATGTTTACTTTTAACCCTCATTTATTTTGTTCATGGATATCCGCGATTATTTTAGTATGATTTCATGTTTGTCTATTGATTTGTACAGTTTTTCAATAAACTTTTGAAATAAAAATGTTGCACTTTGAATTATAGTTTTTAATATGTATATATATATATATATATATTTATACAATATAATTTAACACACAGATTATAGGTGTCACTATCTATAATTTGATGCTTTTATTTATATATATACATATATATATATATATATATATATATATATATATATATATATATATATATATATATATATATATATATATATATATATATATATATATATATATATATATATATATATATATATATATATATATATATATATATATATATATAACTACTGCTTCACCTTGTTGAAAATAATTTTTGCGAAATTCTAGAGTTGTGTTTAATATCGTTGCAACAAACATGAAGGATGTGATTTCCTCAAAAATTCAAAACTTAGGTTTAATTAACAAATATGCTTGAATATAAAAAGATAATTCATTTTGATTTGATTTTGATTAATTTTTGAAAGTGTTTGAGCTGAATTAAAAAAAAATGTTTGGGAAATTATAAATGTTTAAAAAAAACTTCTTGGGTGGCCATGTTTTGGTATTTGGGCAAAATTTTTTATTCTTAATTTTTTTTTGCAGAATTTTCGGAAAGTGTACTTTACTCTTGTACAATTTTTATGTTTTATGACCTATCCTGTATGCTGTTTGACTTCCAACGATTCCAAGTGCACCTAATATTATTATCACACATGCACCAACTTCCGGCAATATTTGTATGTTGGTTGTGCAATTAATTGAAAAAATTCCCATATGCTGCACAATTAAATGAAGTGTGGTCATTCAATTATGATTTTGTAAATTTGAAGTCAACTCAGTTCTACACCAGCTAGAGGTAGAGTGAACGGCACGTTTTTTTAAAATGTGGAATCCCCAATAGGCCTAATCCGCAGATGTTCTTTTTTTTAAATTGAGTACGGCTCTTTCTCTGTAATTTATGTCCGCGAAAATATTTAAATCATTGTTCCTTTTTGATGATCCTGGTCGGTTGATGTCTTCATAATCGTCTTCATTGTCAGTGTTAACCTCTAACCCATTTTTCTCACTGAGAATATGGGCTTCCATCCATGTCATTGCCTCTTCTTCGTCGTCGCTCTCGATGATGACCTCTACTGTATGTTCGCATGATTCACCATTGTGAAATCCGCATATAACAGAGAACTTTGAACATTCGCATTGCCAAAACGTGACATTTTAAAATTTATTTGGAATGAAGTTGTCAAACTCAATCGTGTTATCATAGTGATTGATAATTGCACTGAATGCAATTATCAGTGTTATGTTGACATGATTGGGTGAAATTGTTTCATATGACACAAAATGACAAAATTTGAATGGTTGTTAGAACTGTCAAAAAAAATTCACAATAATTAAACTGTATATGAGTAATACGTAAACACTTCCAACTTGGCATGGCTATCTGGATTAAATGCGGAAGGAACTAATTATTTACACAAATTCATTTGCTTTCACATATTATAATCTAGATAGTCATGTCAAGTTGACAGTTCATCAATGTTCACATCTGTTTCACAGTAAATATTTTGTAAACCAAAGGGATGTTTGTAATAGTGCAAAAATTAACTGGAAAACAAAAAATTTTAATTAATTTTTATAAGTTCTGATATACCTAGCATGATTCGAATATTTTCTGAGGTAAGTCATATATTCAATAATAAATATCCACATGCAGAGATATTTACAAAATCAGGCGTTTTCAAGATTTGGACACGTTAGAAATAGTTGGTAAATATTAAGTTAGTACACTCATGCTCTCTTTTCAAGTTAGACATGTAACATATGTGTGTGAAGCGTAAAGAAATTGGACACATGTTAGTTGATTCAATGAAATGAAAAATTAATTTACAATTCATTCACTAGATTAGTATTAAGGCCCCTACAGACACACAAACGAGCATACATATATCTTCGTCTGTGGGGGGGGGGGGAGGGCTCCATGGGGAAAGGAATTGTAATATAATATATTTAACTATTTGAGAATTGATTTAAGGATATCCTTGTGATGTAATTGTACAAATTGGCTCGTTTTTTTTAATTATTTTTATTTTGTACCTTTTTAATTAGCACCCAAATGGACTGAGATAATATTTGAAGAGGAATCGGACACCTTGTATTTTATTAAAGATGTTTGAAAAAAATCACATATGAGCCGGAAACCTTTCCAAAGCTCCGTATAAAAACTTTGTCCTCGCAACTTCGAAATTTGTGTACTAATTGACATTAAAAAAATCGAATTTATGGAACTGGTCTAATAAAGTTACGAAACGAACATTAATAGAGTTGGTTGAGATGATATTTTGATGCAAATTGATTAAATGTGACCCACCTTCTACTTCGTAGGGAAGTTTTTGAGTAGGAAGCCTCGTCTATTTGGCCTTCTGATTACCACATTTCGTTAATGGTCAACCTTCATGAAGACAAGATATCGGAGAATATATCGTTTTTGATTATTTCTCTAACTCTTTTTTTATAAAACTATTATTAGAAATACAAAAACGAGCAGGGAAATAGGGATATGTAGCTCGATCTATGCCCTGCAACATATTTTTATAATAGATGTTCCTCATTCTTCCATTTTGCCTGATTCATTCTCGATCGATCGACTATAAGTAAAAGAATATATAACATAAAAACACGTAAGTAAGTATATTGAATTTGGATACTTCTCATCGGAATAAAATTAAAATCATTGAAAGTTTACTGTGAAATATGGGAGTTGTAGCTCGATTGTGGGTACGCGCCATCTGAATACTTTTTATTTAAGGTAGTTGTCGTGAAATCCACTTCCCATCAGATTTCGTTTATATTCATACAACTTTTAGTTAACATTAATAACTGTATCATACTAAATTTTTGGAATCATTCACCACACCTAAAGCGAGATATAAGGCTTCAAAGTTGCAACGTTTAACACGTAATCCCTATAGTGAGCTACCGTGAACACCACATTTTAAGGCATAACTAAAAAGCGAGTAACGACAAACAACAGTGCATCAACTTTATTTCATTTATACATTTGTACAACACATGTACGAATAACATAATTCGAATATTTTAAAACATAAACAAAAATGATTCAAATTTCCAACAGGCTAATAAAATATAACATATAAATCTACAAAAAATATCTGCATCCACATGCTCCACCGCATCCCCTTCTGCAATTGCATGAAATGACATTCAGTAAGGTATCTGGGGCAGGCTTCTCTGACATTGTTACTGGAGTGAGCCCATTGGTACCAAGTTTCCAGCATCAGTCGGATAGTGTTTTGATATATATATATATAGGTCCTGAATGCATGGTACCGTGCAGCGTCCTTCATTGGTGGTAAATATGCTTGGTGGAATATGCTTATCATTGTCGATTTTGCAAAATGTTGGTAGCGGATTTTTTCCAAGGTTTTCTCTTCCATGTTGCCACCATACGAAGCAACAAGAAATCGGGCTCCAGCGTCTGCGATGTCTTCTGGTTTGGCATTCTCATCTCTGAAAATGCCAATGACGGTTAACTCCTTTGTTTTTTTGGACAAGCGAAAACATATTTTTTTCCTTTGTTGAGGAGAGTTGATTTGTGTCACAGTCGCTAACTGTATGTTGAAACAGGAAGTTTTCGGCTGCTTCTTTTACTTTCAAACTATTCGCGGAATACTCTTTGAGCAGTTTTGACTCTTCCAAGTTTGCGAAAGTAGATGTTGGTTTTGGATGATCCCAATGCTGTCAGCTGAACTAAAAGATCGACACCGCTGAAACGGAAAGATTGAGTTATAATGCTGTTACAGAGACAATAAATACATATAATAAAAATAATATGTATACATGCTCAGTGGAGTTCACGATTCTCTAAACAATGCCCGTCGAAAATCGCACTAACAAATCACCCAAAACTCACTCTCCACTCACTGTTACTGACTGCCCTGTCATCCAAAATTGCCCACTTTTATATGCGTCTTTCACACCTAGGAACTCATCAAAAGCCTAAGTACCAATTGATGATTTAATACATAATTTGTCCTACAAGAAAAGCAATTAATGATGGGTAATCTGGTATTAACCCTCAGGATTTCAATAATCCGAACAAAATATGAGATAAGCACATGCTGAAATAATCCATATTGGTTAATCCTAAACAAGAAATACATTTGATATCCAAAGATAGTCAACCACGTGAATTTGGAATCTTTCCTGAAAAACAAAGCCTTAGTTCGTGCCTTATGGACCATGTACGATATGCACGGAACTCATTAATTCACCTAGATGAATAAAATAAATGATTGGAGATTTTTCAATGTTACTTGGGTATCCGAAAATTAAGAAATAGGGAACACAAAAACGAGGGAAGGTCTATACCTGCTCTATGAAACGGCTGTTACAAAACCCATGGAACGAAACTCGAAATTCATGCCACAGTGGTATTGAAATAGTATATTATATAACGAGCACGGAATGACATACATTTCCTACGAGTATGAAAGTTTGCAGCACGAGCTGCAAGCGAGTGCTGCAAATCATACGAGTAGGAAATGGTCATTCCGTGCGAGTTTTACACTATACTTTTTCTACGACTGTTATAATATACAGTGTAAGTAAAAAACAACAAACATGAGAAATGTACCTACTTTTATTAATTAATTGAAAAAAATAACGTACTTGGTAAATGTGTTAAGCACCTACTACAATAATCGCGAAAAAATATCTTCTTATTTGTTATCAACAATATTCAATGTTACATTGGTACAATTATTAAAAACAAATTTTGGGGAAATATAATCCGTTTTTTTAAGGGAAAAGTTGACATTATTAACATTTTCTGTAACTGATGTCGATGGAAGGTCTGACAACTTATTGATCGACCCTAATATTTCATTGGCTATGTTATTTCGACTAGTCAGGGACTCTTCGATGTAACCCTCAGCTACTGTTGTAGAGCGCCAGCCACCATGCCGTTTTAATGTCGTTATATCTTCGCCACTATCTATCAATATTGTAGCTGAAGATCGGCGAAATCAGTGGCCGGTGTATAACTCAAGATTCGGAAGTTTTAAGTATGAAGCGATTTGTTTTCCCATATTTCCTATTTTATTTATTCCAATTTTTTGGACAGTGCATTTTCCTTTCTGATAATTTAGAAAAAAATAAGCATCGTTGACATTACTTGGTCGCAGATTCCAATATTTTTTCACAATGTTAGCATATTCTCCCGTTACAGTAAATTTTCGAGAAGTTTTTGTTTTAGTGTTCGGAATGTGGACCAAAACTGCGGCACCTAAATCTTCAAAATCGTGAATTTTCATCTCATCTCATCTCTCCTACAAGCACCCATAATTCCCATGATAAGTACAACCTGCGATAAAAAAAATATAAACAAATTATAATTAATTAACTGATTGTTGTGGAACTTACTTCTGCTATAAGGTGTTCGTTGTCTGGGGCTTCTTTGATGAACATATCAATCTCCTTCGTTGTGAAAACTTTATATTTTTTTGCTTTGTATCCATCTGATTTTCTCTTTAGAAATGCTCTCAATTTGGAATATTTACTGATATCCACGCCATTATTGATACTAAGCATCGTTTTCAACATGCTATAGTGTGCCCATAAAGTGGAAGATTTAAATTTATTTGATATATTTCGAAAGTAAGCCATCAGAACATTCTCTGAACGAGAACTAGTTTTCTGTTCTTTGTACCAGTCCATGAATAGGGTATACGAAACTGTGTATTTTTCTTTAGATTTTTCAGGCACTAAATTTAATGAAGCGTTATTTGCTGCCTCCATAACACTTGGCGGTGTTGAACTTTTTTCACTGTCACTACTTTCCATGCTGAACTAATTTCGAAATACCTTTATAATATCGTTCTGTCAAAGAAATATTGAATTGTCACTTATGTTTGTGATTATATTGTCTGTATGGTTACGGCAATGTTACCTGGTTACGGCGTCTTTTGTTTTATTTACTCCACGCCTCTTTTGTCGTGAAGAAGATTGCGAAAATTTACCCGTGCGTTTTTCAGACATTGTGCACTAGTTGCCCAGCAACTAGTGCCTAATGAAAAGGAGACAATGTACTACATTTAGAAATCATCATTGAACAAACAATGAAGGTATTTTGTGACAGTCGTAGAAAAAAAATTATACGCAACAAGAAAAATCACTTTAATTTGAAGATTTCGCTATTAATATAATGTTATAGGGAAAAGATCGAGTTGAACGATTTTTTTAAAAAAAGTGTTCATATTTGCGCCGCTGTAACTCGTTACACGTCAGACTTACAGAAAATGTGGTAATACAAAAAATGTGGGGAATTCTTCAAATTTGTTATTCTACATTTTTGTCGTAGTATCAACCGAAAAAAACAACAAAACAAAAACTTGTGTTTCATCGGGGCCCCGAACTAAATAACTTGAACAAATTTGTTACAGTCCCATCTTTTGTAGGGCAGAGGCATTTTCTAGTCCCTATTGACTGGAGAAATAGAAATACTACCTATTGAGGCTGTTGAAAGAATACAAACATTCTCAGTCTTTCATTTTCATACCAATTTTGGCAAACTTTAGGTCGTTTGATAGAGCTTCATGAGCTGCACAGCTTTCATTCGGAAATAAATCAATTAATGTCCAAGGAATTCATATACTGTGTTTGCTCTGCATGCTCCTTTTATTCGAGGTTCTTTCGTTCGTGTCAATCAGCTTTATATGTCAGGTCGAAACGTCATTGGATTTTTCTCGACTTCAAAGGTAAATTATATAAATAATTATTAGTTATAATTTCTCGAAGTGATATCGAGATTGAAACCCAAGTAGGCTCTGTCTACTCTGTCTGTCTACTATCATCTCCATTTTTTATATCATTATGGAATTCTATAGTTAAATCGAACCGGAAGGAACCAGTTTTGTTTAATAGTCTGATTAACAAGTTGAAAAGAGGTTAATTCTTGTTCCCGGTCCTGAAAATATGTGCGATGGCTCATTAGATTTGGAATGACGTCTAAAAAAATGTATCTCGAGCATTTATCATCACATCACATCACAAAAAATTGTTATTAACAAAATAAGATGAAAAAAAAAAAAAGATATTCAGTTTTTCGCCTAGAACTCAAGAACTTTTGATATTTGAGAACTTTTGGTCCTTGAAGAGGAGAAAATTTCCAATGAAAAAGTCCCGACTTACGGAATTCTATCTCCATTATTTATAATTTTTATTCAACGCCGAAAATAGCCGCTGGAGAAAGTATATCACACAAAATAATTTTTTTATAGTATTAAATATTGTTTTTTTTTTAAATTATGGTTTCATCAAAACACTTGGAAGAATAAAGCCCGGTGGGAATTTTTTTTGTCGATTTTTCAAAAAGTTATACGATTGTTAATTAACTAATTTTTATCCAATCTCTGTTTATACAAAAGTCGACTAAAAGTTTAAATAATCGACCTATACATTTTTTGCTTCTTGGAGCCCTTCTTATATACATACTCAACAATATCACGCAATAAAAGTTTATTAAAGTTTTATATTTTGTTTGTTATAATTTTTTTAAATGAACAAAAAAATTTAATATTGAAAAAATGTTAATAAAAAAAAATTGTTGACAAATGTTATTATTTAGCTGTTTTTGCGTCTAACAATGGCATTAATTAACGTAGGGAAAAATTTTTTTACGTCATTTGTTAAGAAATTGTTTATAAACAAATCGACAAGTATCATATTTGAAAAAATTATTCCTTAACATTTTATGGTCAAGACAAAATGATATTAAAAAAAAACCTCAAATAAATTTTTAAATTGTTGTTTTTTTTATATTTCGTTTGTTTAAATAATTAATTAAGAAATTTTTCTCTTCTTAAAAATCATAAATGGCATTTCTCTATAGGTTAACAGGGAAAATAATAAATTTTTTAACAATAATTTCATTGTTTATTGAGTTATTAATTTGTTATGAACAATTTGTGACCCTCGGTTTATTTTTTTCCTGGAAGTAAAAAAAAATTACAAAAACTGCCATATTAACAAAGTACTAAACAAAATTGTCTTTGATTTTTTATAACATTTTTAAATATTACAGGATACCGAAATCAAAGTATCCTCTTGGTTTTTCAAGTAACAGATAGATATAACTTTTAAATTATAAGAGATACGATAATAAATATTCGGGACATTTTTGTAAGGAATTAATCAATCTTTACTTTTTTTGACTTATACCTTGTTGAGAAATTAAAATTCAGCTGTGAACCAGACAATTTTGTAAAGTGATAAAATGTCTGCCGAATAACCTTTACATCATACCCACATCTCTTTAAATTATACACGTATTATAATTAATATTTATCTAACTCGTATTCCGTTAAATACGATATTTCATTTTATATTACAGCACTCATATATATTTAGCAATATCTTGACTTCCTATTTGTTGAAATAAATTATAGTAGCTTCTAGCTGAAGGTGCCACTATTGTTTATTTTGAAACACATACATTTTTTAATCAAATTATGGAATTTTACTCAAGTTTTTTTAAGTTTTCACAGCTGTATCTTCTAAATTTTCAAATTTATTTATATTTTTATACTTCTCATCATAATGAAATAGTAGAATAGAAGGATGAAACAGAATCCATGGATAAATAAAAAAAAATTGTAATTATTGATAATATATTTTAGGTAATATTACAGAGATTTTTAAATACAATGTTTTCTTTTCTTTTTTAAGGGAGGAATTCCAGAACAGTTCGGTTCATTGAGGCTCCGAACGGATCTGGTTTCTACCCTTTCTTTCGTTGCTCGTGATTGGCCCTCGATGAATTGTCCTATTTCTTGTTGCTCCTGTGTTCCTTCCATGTCTTCTTCTGTCGCATCTTTTGATCCTTCTTCATTTTCTTCATCTTCCGAATCTGAATCATCTGATCCATAAATTCCCTGAACGATTTGACGGTTTGCAGAAAGGTATTCATTTTCCATATCTATGATCATTTCATTATCTTCGTTTTCTTCTTCATCTTCTGCGACGTCATCAATGTCTCTAACAAGATCGGAAGCATTTGCGCAACTTTCTCCTTTACATCCCTTGCATGATCTTCTGCACTTCATTCCTGCTTTTTTGCAGAGGACAAGTTTCAATACAATTAGAAACTGTGCAACTGCAATTGATGAGTTTCAGTAGCTCTTGAGGTGCCAAGGGTTCTCTTGTCCTTATCGGTAGAAATAGTTTTTCGATCCTTTGTCATCCCCAATTTTTTGCTTTCATGTAATTACCAAGAATTCTCTTAACCTCCACATTATCGAATTCCTTTCCAGCGTCGCTTAGGAACTCTGCAATTTCTGACGATGGCATTTTCAGCTCCAACAAAGTTCTTCACTCCTGAATATTTTCCTGCATCGGTCTGCAGACATCGGCATATATCAAACCTCTTGGAATCGAGGGGCGATTTTGGCGAGCTTCAAATGGATCTCTGTGGTGCTTTCCATATATGCAGCCTTCGAAAACTTCATCGTCAGTTGTCTGAGCAGCATCGAAATGATGTTGTTTCGAAACGTCTTTCACATGTTTCTTGTTTTGGTGACACAATCGTTCATGCCACAATTGCACACTTTCAGTAGGAGATGGAATGTACGCTACGGCAGCTTCTTCAGAAACACATACCCTCATGTCAGGTACGTAGAGTCCTCTTCGGTTCCTTCTACCGCTCGAACGGGTAACGTTGTTTTTGGTAATCGCATATCCATTTTGATCTGCTTTGAAATTGAAGCCATTGTTTACAGTTTGTCTAACCGAAATTGAATTGTGCCCCACTTCCAGAACGTAGAAAACATCTTTCAGATTATTTTTATACCATATTTTACAAACGTCATTTCCACTTCTATTGTATCATGACCATATGCAGAAATCGTTGTACCATCGCCAACTTGAACTTCCTTGGGACTAGTGAATGGTTCATATGTCAAAAATAGTCTCTTTCATTGGCCATGTGGACGGAAGCACCTGAATCCGCAAGCCATACATCATTTTCACACAAACTATTTGAATTATTTTTGAATATGAATGAAAAAGCAACTCCTTCAGGTATACTTGTCCGCTTTGAGGAATTTTCGAATTTCTCCATGCAGTTCCTCGCAAAATGACCTACTTGATGACACTTGAAACACTTCCTAACTATTTTTGGTTGTTTTACATTTTTCTTGGTTACGGATTTTGAAACAAGGGCTGATGAATCATCCTGCTTCTTGGGCAGACGCATTTCAATGAGCCTCAAACGTTCGGTCAGTTTGTTTATTGTTCTCTCTTCAATAGGAACTCACTTCCAAATACTCTTGAATTCAAAATATTCCGCGGGAAGAGTGGACATCACACGACTCATAAGTAGTAGTTCGGGTAACTTAGTATCTACCTACTTATCCATTTCATCGTTCAACTCCTGGAAGTTCCTCTGAAGACGTGCTGTAAGAGTTGTTATATTTTCTATGGAATATTTCTGAGTGCTAAAAAACTGTTCCAACAGCCTATTAACTCGTTGACCCGAACATTCTTCATATACCGACAATAACTTATCTCATGTGACCTTGAAATTCTCACATGTTGCGGTTAATTCAACGTTGATGTCATTCATGCTCCCGACAGGAATGAGTTGCGCGAGAGCATCGCTTTTCTTCAATTTTTTTAAGTCGTTGATGTACTGAGTTCCAACATTCTGATCCTCAGTTACACTTGGCTAGTGGCATTTTGCTATCTCTTGCAACCACTTCGTGCTGTCTCAACATCAGCTCAATTTGTCTTCGCCACCTTGGCTGATTCGACGCTCCATTCAACTTCTCGATATAGCTTTAAAATTCATTTTGCACTCGTGAACGTAGAATTTCGAATATTTTTCAATATGCGTGGTCTGGGCCCATAACCTGTTAAGAACCTCCTTCGTACATTATTCAATTTATGTCTTTCAACTAATACATTTCCTACACCATGGAAAGAATCTAAAATCGTACCGGTCAACAAGAAGGGGGCTAAATCAGACATTTGCAACTACCGCCCTATAGTAATTATAAATAATTTCTCGAAAACCTTTGAGATCCTACTTTATGATGACATTTATACGCATGTGAAGGATCAAATCACCCCTAGTCAACATGGTTTTTTCAAAGGAAGGTCAACGATGAAAATTTTAATTTGTATCACGGAGCGATTATCTGATACCATCGATGGGAGCTCTCAATGTGATATAATTTTTACGGATTTTTCGAAGGCCTTCGATAGGCTTGATCATGGAATTCTTCTTCACAAACTGTCGAATTTCGGACTAACCCCTAATCTCACATCTTTATTTCAATCCTACCTTCATTATCGTAAGCAGTATGGCAGTTTCCATAGTCAAAAGTCTATTGAAGTCCTCCCCACGACAGGTGACCCCCAAGGGTCTAACCTCGGGCCTTTATTTTTCATAATGTTTATTAATGACATTGTAGCTACTCTCTCCGTCGCTCACTTACTGTATGCCGATGATCTTAAGATATACTATGAAATTATCACCACAGAAGACTGTACTCTTCTCCAAGATAATCTAGATCGCCTCAATCTCTGGTGCATCCTTGATGTTTCTGAATGCCAGGTTATGTCTTTCACCGCCAAGCGTAATCCAGTTCTTCACAATTATAAACTGGACAATGTCGTATTAAAAAGACCCGACACTTTCAAAGATCTAGGAGTAACATTCGACAAAGAACTTTCTTTTGCAAAACATATCGAGCTAGTCACCAAAAAAACTTATAGATTATTAGGATTCATAATCAGAGTGTCAAAAGATTCTGGAAGGAATGAGAAAACTCTTCTGCAATTATATTTTACATTTGTTAGATCAAATTCAGAGTATGCATCAATTGTTTGGGCACCATATTATCAGGTATATATATCTAATTTAGAAAATATCCAACGAAAATTTCTGAAGTATCTATGTTTCAAACTTGATGGCAACTATCCAGACGTAGGTTATCCACATGAACAAATAATTTCTAGATTTTCAGTCGATTAACTTGAATCTCTTCGAAATAGGTCACATGTTATATTCCTTTTCAATCTCATTCACAACAATTTGGACTGCAGCTGCATTTTGGATATATTGAAGTTTCATATTCCTAGACTCACATCTCGGAGAAACATTACTTTCTATCTTCCACTTTGTCACACCAATGTTAAATTGAATGCACCTGTTCATAAGATGTGCAATACATATAATAAGATTAATGAAACCATTGACATTTTTTGTTGCATTGTGGCCTCCATAAAAATACTGGACTGTTCTGTTTTTGTCCAATGATTCATATTAATGTATATAGCTTACATGTTGAATAGTTCATACTGTATATTCCTATTCTGTAATTGGATCTTGTATCTGTTGAATAGTGTAATGGAAAAAAACAAAAAAAAATATTACTATGTATTCTCACTGAAATACTCCAAGGGTTCTCATATCTTGAAAGGTGAAACATGCAAAATGTGTATGACAAATAGTCATTGATAAAAACTATCAACAAGCTGACATTGCTACATATTTTGAAAATTATCATCAGAATACACGGGATGATAAGAAAAACACAATTATTTTGTAGTTAAACTCAAGTGAGTAGCTGAAACCATTCCTTGAGTTTTCAGAAAACACTCTCATTCTCCCGCACCATTCTCATGCTCAGATCCGTCTGTATACCAGATCTTTCCTTGTATAATGGTGATGAGTTCTGTGTTATTCCATTCAGTTCTGTCTGGTATAGATACCCTGAATGATTTGTCAAAATAGAATCGTTTCGCAATGTGATCTGATCTCATATCTAGCTCGACTGTGGCCAAAATACTCACGATTCGTTATTTAGTGTGTATTTCAGTCTGAAAGCTCCTAGCCTTGTCTTTCCTTGTACCACTAAGGGGTGGGGAGGCAATCCCAGCAGTGTGTTCATGGCTGCAGTGGGCGTTGATATCATTGCCCCCCCTGTGATACCTATATAGGCAAGTCTATTCACCTTGCCTCGTGTCGTTGAAGCACTTTTTTATTGTGTCTTTGGCCACATCAGGAAAGCACAAATCATGGTGGGATTTATCACCATGTTGTAGAGCCAGTGTACCATGTGTGGTCCCAGTCCCCATTCTTACCAAAAAACGTCTGACACAATAAGTGTGGTCTCCACATTTTTTGTCACTTTCATCAGATTTTTAACCCAAGTCAGTTTCGAGTCCAGGATCACCCCGAAATATCTGACCACTTCCTTAGTCTATAGAGTTTTTCCTCGGAGTTTTATGGGCCCTAGACCTTCTAGTTTTCGTCTTCGAGTGAAAGTTACTTTGGTGGCTTTTTGAGGGTTGGTGATCAGTCCCTCCAGGTCCGTCCATTTAATTATCTAGTTTTGGGCCTCTTGCATGCGATACCTAACCGTAGTGTTGAATTTTCCTTATTCTAGGACGACTATGCCGTCCATGACCAGATTCCACAGGACTGAACAAAGAACTCCTTTCTGTGGGAATCCTATGGCCCGGGCCACTACTGTCTTCTCCATTAAAGTTGGTTGGATGGCTCTATTCAGGCCACTCAAGGTTTCTCGACCTCGAAGCCCAAGATCCTGTCGATTGAGTCTATAGAAGTATTAATGAAGACTCCTCCTATGTCTAAGAAGGCCGCTAGTACTACATCTTTGTTTTCCATCGTGTTCTCCACTCTCTCAACCAGTTGGTTGAGTTAAGTAAGAACAATTTATTCATGTAGCTGTGGATCTATATAATCCGTTAATTGTTCATCTATATTTTGTCCACTTTCCTATTTACCTTTGAGTCCATGTTGTTAATGCGAGGAATTCTTCGAGAAACTTTAAAACAATTATCAAATTTGTTTACAAATAGCTTGTACTACAAATCAGATTATTTGAATAACATAATAATAGTTCAAAAGATTTATTTTCAAGGATTATAATGAATTCAATTAATTCATTAATATTTATCCGTGTTACAGAGTTCATTCAGGAGTATTTGCAATTCGTACGAAATATATGCTTTAATGCAATCTCAAACATTGCAATTATTATTTCGTCAATTAATTTTTACCAGAAGGTCAACTTACCTTACTTTCCATTATGAATACTCATATTCATAGAGAAAGAGGCGCCGATGTCAAGAAGTATACTTCGAGAGAAGAAACAAAACATCACCCCATCACGTGGTAAGTTGCGTTCCAAATAGGCATTTTGCCTATTCTGAAACGGCAATTCTTTTTATATTTTCTCTAGTATATATTCAGTCTGTCGGATCGAAATGCTGCCCCAGTAAAAGTACCGCCTGAAATATTTGCTTCTCTGTTTCATGCCTTCCACCGGCCGTGAAAACAACCATAATTCTGATGAAGTCTCAGCATATAAACTTATAACTGGTAAATTATTGAGAAACTTTTGAGAAAATTATTATCAACGCAATTCTACGCCGAGGCTGTTTCCCAGCGCAATGAAAAGCAGTTCTTGGTCACTCTTGTCTTTGATCCTGACAAATATCCTAACAATGAAATAATAGTTTGAAAAAACTGAAAAAACACGCATATATGACAATAAGGACTGGAAAAAAGATAGTAATAAGAATAAAGTCATGACTAAAAAAATTTCTTTCATGTAAAAAGCGTGAGGTGCTTGATATTAGTTATCTTAATATCATTATGAAAAGTGGGCACCCCACGCTTTTTTACATACAAGAATAAGAAAATTTTTTGGTCAATGACTTTATTCTTATTATTTTCAACTTTTCAGTTCTTATTGCTTTAGTCTATACTGTTACAGAAAACTAGAAAAGACTACGGGAGAAAAACTCTTCGATTGATTAATCCACATGAGATGAAAGTTATTATTAACTAAATTTTGGCGAATATGCTGAAAACCAGTGCATTCGCCATAACTTTGAATGGTAAATTATGCTGAGAACGGCCTCAGTGCATTCACCATATTTTACTAGTAGCTCCAAATTATAGTATTGTCATCCAAACTACATATACATACCAAGTTTCATTTCGATACGACAATTGGAAGTAGGTTAAAATTGACTTCCAATATTTGATTGAATTGTTTGTTAGTTACAAGTGAAGCTAATAATAGAAGCGTGTAAAAATATCTCCTTTTTGTGCAAACTCCTTTGAATAGGAACTTTTGCTTTTATCATACTCAGAAAATCCCAATTTGTGAAATAACTAAAGTAGATTAATGAAAGGAAGGCGTAGGTGTAGTTTCCTGACTGTATATATTTTTATTTTCATGTAAGTTTTCTTCCATTGTATTTTCCTGTGAAGGTGAACATAATAATTTTTCTGGACATAATAATTTAAACAAGTAATCAGTGTATCGTATGGTGCAGATTTTTCGTTGAAAACTTTGTGACAAAACAACTTCAAAGTATTTTTCATAAACAGGTCATACCCACAAGACCCTTTCTCATTTGAAGTTCGGATGATCTTTTTATGGTCGGCAAATGGATAAAGGGTCGGGTCGTTTTTTCCAATTTTGGCCTGATATTGAGGAACTTATGAATGTATTAACGATATATGACTTTACTTATTAGAATATTTTTCAGTTCTTTATTTATTCTAGGGAAAAATATATCGTGAGGAAGGAAAATTACAAGAGGCACTGAATTCATTTCAGGCATGCTTAAGGTTGAATCCGGAGAATATAGAGAACTTGAAAGAGGCAGGAAAATGTCTGTGAGTACATACATTTTTACGAATATTCCTGATGAAATTTACCCATATTCCTTAATATTCTGGAATATTCATTTAAGTTGAAGGAATAGTGGTTGAAGAGTCGAATGAAAGTCGTGATATTTTTAATACATGTCGACGTTTCGTTTACTATATTTAACCATAATCATATGTGCTGGGAAAAGACAAGTACATAGTTAAACGTAGGAGCGTGAATATATATATATATATATATATATATATATATATATATATATATATATATATATATATATATATATATATATTTATACCATTTAATAACAGATAACAATGATTAGAAATTTGAAAAAAAAATTAAGAAATTCTAAAATTAATAATATTTTTTTTTCAACTCCGTTGAAATTTTGGGAACTGCGAAAAGTCGATAGATAATTATCGGTCTCCTGTTTTTTGCTCAAAATCATAATTCTCCGAACTCTCATTTTATATTTCTCAATACATTAGTTCGGAATTTCAAACTTATTATGTAAGAAGAGTACGTTGTATCTTGCATCCAGGAATTGCCAGTGTTTTCATACGATCTACTTATATTTCGCGCCTCTGACTAGCGGGATATTAGCCAGGTGGACGGTGGTTCCCAAAAATATGGGTACCCAGCCTACGTCCATCATCACGTTTATTGAGCCAATTTGACGCTTTTTGATATCGAGTGCTTCACGAATGATTCTCACTGGCATTGTTTTCTCAGACAATGGTTCGGTGTATCATTCTGTCTCCTCACGGTTTTTGGAAAGTGCCGAGGAAGGGGTATTTCGAATATTTCTTGGGACTCATTTTGGTATCTTCAGGAGATCTGAGAAAATTAGAAATCTGATAATTTGCCGTGAATATTATCTTTGCCGCATTTTTCTAAGATTTTGCTGATATTGTCCTTTGATATAGGAAAGAAAAGCCTTGTGTGTTTGGGTACCGTTCTGTTTTGGAGATTTGGGGAACGGGTTCGTTGACATTGGATAGATCTGCAGATTTGTATATTGTTATAACCGTTTTGAAGTAGTGTTGTTTTGAGATTGTTCAATAGATCTATTGATGAGATAGTTGAGGGCGGAATTAGTTCAAGCTGGATGGTGATGAGAGCTGGCGTGTAGATATTGGTTGACGTGTATATACTGTGAAGGTGGAGGAGTCAGTGATTTCCACAGTAAATTGCATGTTATGATGGATGTTGTTGAGATGATCTAGGAATGCATTAATGGCTTCAATGGGCTTGTGGTCAAATGACTCAATGGCATTAGCGTCGAATTCCTGCAAGGACTGGAGAAAGGGGAGATGCACCTCTTACTTGTTTTCAAGTGCTCCGGAAATGGAAATATCTACAATTCACTCAATTGTTAATGGAGTCGAAGGTATATTTGAGTGTTCTATGCAGTTTCCAGGATGACCAGTATGTCTGTTCGTGAAAAATGATACTATATCGAAGCTCGTAAGGATATCAGTTCTTTGGATCCTCTATGTTTCTTCTATTAGTTTTGCATATACGATGGAGCTTCTTCGGCTAGATGCTGGAAAGTCCTTTCTAGATGTTTGGGAAGGTTGTGAGTTGGTGATTCAATGAAACCTAAGGGTGATTTGGATTTATATATTTTTGGAGAACTATGAAAAGGAGGGGTACGTGAGGACTTCTCTCTAAAACTGGTAGATTTATTTGTATTAGTCGATAATTTTGGAGTTTTGGTCTTTTTACTACAATAGGTGGTAGTGGTGGTTAAAAATAACTGTATAATATATATATATATATATATATATATATATATATATATATATATATATATACTCCCGACATACCTTATAGGTTATTACCAGAGCTGCGTATAAAATCACTTAGAACGAATCAAAATAACATTACTGCAACTGATCTAGAAATGCACTTGATTCAATGACATTGACCAAATAACAATCATAGGAACATCTTTGGTCGGAGTTTCACTTTAATACCACACATAAGCGGTTAGGGTCATGTCGTCGCGAAAGTATTTTTTATCTTTTACTGTATTACACAGCACTATGTTGAGTTTCTCACTACAAATTATAGATGTCGCATATATAATTTTGTGCATTTTACATTATTATCCTTGCTGGTAGGTATTAGCACTCTGAGAGGTTTGTTTCACGTTCGAGGAAAACCACAAGGCGTCCTGATGCTTGGGAAACTATGAAACAGCTGTAGGCGGATGATGGGCTCCCTTGGAGTTGAAACAAAACTCTCTTTCTTCTTTATATATATATATACAGTGTGACCCATTTGAAATGGAACCACCCCTGTAGAATACGCATTTTTCAGTCAATCTCAAAAATATTGTTTTCTAATACTAAGCATCAAAAACTGTATCTTGACACAAATTTTAATAACTTAAGTTTCATTTCCAAGGCACTCTATGGTTTTTTTTCTTTGTCAAAAACGGCAAAAGTTTATTAGGCATTTTTTTCTCTCCAAATTTGACTACACCACTGGATTTGTAGTCGTTATAAATGGAAACCATCAGAATTTCATAAAAAAATATCGGTTAACAACGAAGTTACAACAACTTTAATTTTGGAAACAAAGTATTTGATATTAAATTTTATTTAGATTGCAGACATATTTGAAATAATAATAATAATAATAATAAATGATTTATTCACACTCACATTTACAGTAATTTACAGAATATAAAGTAAAATAGGTGTATGAATAAATAGACAATACCTACGAGATACATATATATCGAGATATACATGCATCTGTATGCAGGTTTCATTGGTTGACATGAGCGTTAGTAAGTATATATAATACATTATAAAACACAGGTAGATCTAAGTAGTTTGAAATACGATTCGATAATATAAAATTACATATAAATATAGTTAAGTTAAGTTGAAAGCCTATAATAGCATATGAATATAACAATAAAATGAAAGTAAGATTGGTATGTAAACTGTGAGATTGGTATATTAGAAAATTAAAGAACAAGAATAGAAGAAAATCTTCAAATTTCAAATTCCAAGAACTGAGCAAATATAAAGTGGTGGTGAATCATAAATAAAAAATTTTAGGGACTTTTTAAAACGATGAATTGTTGGTTCGTTTTTTATTTTTTCTGGAATGTTGTTGAAGACTTTTGGTCCCAGATCTGGCAACACTGACGATAGAAGGTAGAGCACAAGTGAATTTGTACAGCGGAAATTCGAAGTCAATAGCTCATTCCGTTCAACAGTTATAACTACTGAAAGTATGGTAATGTGAGCGATTTGTGGTGTACTAAATCACAGCCTTCTATTGATTCAGTACAATACCTATGCCCAATGTATTAGTTCAGCTTTCCTCAAATTATTGATACCTTCTCTAAAAGCTTGTTTCAGTTGAGTTTTGCAGAATAAAAGAGGAAATTTTTTTTGTCCTGCTTTCTGTTTTATTATTGAATAAATAATTTTGATACTTTAAAACTTGATTCGGTTCATTTCGTTTTTATCGGCTATTGAAAACTGCATAACTTGAAAATGAATTTTTAATTTTCTGTTATTTTCGAATACACTTATAACCCTAACTCAAATAAATGATTTTAAGGGAATATAGTTCACAAATCCAGTGACGTAGTTAGATTTTTATTACAAAATCGCTTCCACCAGAAATCGCTCACATTACCATACTTTCAGGAGTTATAACTGTAGAACGGAATGAGCTATTGACTTTGGATTTTCGCTGTACAAATTCACTGGTGTTCTACTTTGTATCGGCAGTGTTGCCAGATTTCAAATATGTCTATAATCTGAATGAAAATTAATATCAAATACTTTGTTTCCAAAATTAAAGTTGTTGTAACTTCGTTGTTAACCAATATTTTTCCATGGAATTCTCGTGGTTTCCATTTATAACGACTACGAATCCAGTGGTGCCTTGGAAATGAAACTAAAGTTATGAAAATTTGTGTCAAGATACAGTTTTTGATGCTTAATTTTCCAAAAAAATATTTTTGAGAATGACCCAAAAATTGCGTATTTTAAATGGGTCACACTATATATATATATATATATATATATATATATATATATATATATATATATATATATATTTACTGGGTTAAGGGGGTACTTGAATCTTGATAATGATAAAGAGTTTTTCATAGTTCAACACTTGTGCTGACTGAAGATCCCCGTTATTCCCCACTGTTATATATATATATATTTATATATATATATATATATATATATATATATATATATATTATTGGGTTAAGGGGGTTCTAAAATTTGGAATTGAGTTTTTCTATCTTGTAGTCAGACAATGAAATTTACCTTACTTCAAACGTTTCGCCCTCGTTCTTAATTTAGATACAACTGTATGTTTAAAGTTAGGTGCGGAAAAACTAATGACATACTATCGAGTAATGTACTTTGGTTTTACCATTAAGTGTTGTATTAGCAATCATTCTTGGGTTTTGGGGTGATGTTTAGATTTCTGTTGTACAACAATTTTATTTATGTTGTTGAGTGCTTCGCTGTATTGTATTTGTCATATAAGTGGCGACTAGCTACGTGGTGTCGAATTAGGAAAATGTATTTCTGGTTATGTTGTCTTTATTACTGGTGCTATTGGCCAACCTGTTTTATTCCTACTGGGATGTTGTCGTATATATGAGTGGGGGTGAAATGGGTAAATAAATATTTATGTTTGCTATTCCAGATATAATTTTTTTATTTGCACATACGAGTGTAATAAAAAACTTAAAAGCACCCTCGAATAGCAATATGGACTGAAAAATTGAAAATAATGAGAATCAAGTCATTGACCAACAAATTTTAGTATTATCGAGATATCGGGAGGCAAACACATGCTTGTTTAGCTCCTCGTTTTTCCTGCAATTTGTGGGTAAATCTTCGCTCAAAAATTCGTACTTTCTCGTGACTCGAATTCTATTATTCATTAATCAAATTATCTAGTGAATTAGTGATCATTCTTACATACTTCGGTGTAAAAAGTGAATTTGTCGATTTAAACAGTGCCACTTATCTATACCCTATACAACAGTTAAAAATAATAGACTCCTTAAGGAGCAAAAAAGTCGAAGTTTTTGTTGCCATGTGGTCTGCCAGGTAAAGAGGACGATGCAAATCTGCTCTATGTGAATATCAGCGATAACCAGCGAAACCCCGGGTTTGCCGTGCAGCGGTTCTTGCGAGAAGTACTTCAATGGCAAGTGTTTCGGCCTGAGCAAGCAGGACGTTGGATGACTCATTCTGCCTGGCGCTCTCTGAAACTGTGCCGACTGCAAGCGCGCTAGCCAGAAACGCGCATCTCTTTTAGCTACCGAAAATGATGAATCAGAAGGTGAACGCTCTATCAGTTCGATTGACATTCTCAAAGAGATTCAAACAGAGATGAGGACGTTTGATAATGAATACGATAATATTTTAGAATCTGTTAATTTTTGTAGCAATCATATAACAACATTTGAAAACATGTTGAGCAAATTAAGTAAGAGAATGACAGTTATCGAGAAGTTGTCGAAGGAGAATGCAGATCTGGAAGTGATGGTTGGACAGTTGACAACTAGAATTGGAAATATTGAACAACAAGCACGCCTCAATAACATTGAAATACAGGGTGTGCCTGAGAAATCCAATGAGAACATCCTCCAAATACTCATATTATCATATTGGCCAACATATCCAGTGCGCGATTCCGCCCTTCCATATCAACTCAGTTCATAGAGTATCTCATTTTACCCAGTCTGAGAAATTCCAATCGAAGTTAAAGCGGGATGAAATTTTAGCAGTAGCTAAAACAAATAGATTGAGCTATCTTGACAAGAGCCAACCGGCCAACCGGATAACATATCAAGAGGCCTCTTCATAAATGAACATATAACAGCAAATACTATACTTTTCTTAAAAAAAGCTGAAGATATGTCCAAGTCCAACAACTATAAATACGTCTGGGTGCGAAACGTTGCGTCTTCGCTCGGAAAAATGACAGGTCCAGAGTTTTGAGAATAATTACTGGAAGTGATGTCCAAAAAATTACCTGAATTGTCACTTCCTCTATAACCAAAGGTATATGCATTCTTGTCTTTCAATGGAATTATCAATAGTTTATCAAAACATTCGTGGTTTCAGATCCAAAACAAACCTTATCTACAAAAACTCGCTTACTTGTGATCAAAATGTAATATGTTTGAACGAAACATGGTTGAACAACTCCATATCCATTCGAAACGATTGGAGGGTATTGGACAAATACAACTTATCAACATCTTTGCTAGCGTTTCGCGAGTATATTGTTCGCTTCTTCAGAGCTATGTATAATAAGAGAAAGTGGTGTTAGTTATCATACATAGCTCTGGAGAAGCGAACAATATATTCGCGAAACGTTAGCAAATTCGTATATTCGTTTTATTTGCCCAATACCCTGCAATCGTTCCGAACAAGATAGATCTGGACGCAATCACTATAACAACTCTATATCCAGTTCAGAAATAACTTGTGGTCCCTTCAACGTTTACCGGAGGGATCGTGAAACAACATCATCTAAATCTGACGGTGGTGGGGATCTAATAGCCGTCAATAAAATCTTCAACAGCTACACTCAAGATTTCTGGAACTCAGATGCTGAAGATCTATGAGTGACCATCACCTCAAACAACAACAAAACGCATATCGGATGTGTTTACATACCTCCAGGTGAATACTTATATCTCGAATGTTTTTGCACGAAACTGAGTGATATAGACCTATCTAATCCCGATGATATTTTTGTGATTTGTGGGGGACTTTAGCTCCCCAAATATGAAATGGTTCAAAACCGTATCAATAATATCTGCAAGCCTCACAACTTTTTTGATCAATTTTCAAACTTATTGATAGTCACTGTTTCTTTCAATGCGATATCGCAATACAACTACTTCACCAATTCGTCTGGTAATACAATTGATCTAGTTTTTCAATAACACATCCAAAATGTGCATTTGAGCACCTCACCACTAGTTCCAGAAAACAAAAATTATAATACTTTAGATGTCTCTGTCAATATCCATGAATCCTTTTTCTCTGATAATAACAGCAAACATAACTCTTTTGACTTCTGTGAAGTTGATTATGAGTTATCGAATTCAGAATTATCCAAAATTGATTGGAATAATATGTTTCACAACTTGAATAGTGAAGAATCTACTGATATGTTTTACAACAATATCTATTCAATGAGTCTGTGGTTCCGAGCACCGATTTTTTATAAAAGATATCCTTCATGGTATGCCTACAGTACGATCAAAGTCATCAGAAAGAAGATAAAATATCATCGATTATGGAAAAAGTACAATAATCAAATTGAATATCTAACATTCAAACTACTGCGTGGTCGTTAAATTTTTTTAATTGAAACTACATTAATCATTGTGAAACCAGTATCAACTCAAACCCAAAATACTTATGGCAATTTGTGAAATACAAAAACAAACAAAACTGCTTCAATCAACACGCTAAGAGATAATACCTATAACAATAAGTTCTAATGAAATTTGCAATACATTTTCTGAATATTTCCCCTCTGTTTTCAATCCGAGAAGAGTTTTTTCAGCATATAATGCAATACATCAAGAATCACATAACAACATTTCTTCTTATAACATTTCCTTACAAGCTATTCTTCTCAAACTTCAAAACCTTTCAAATAAAGGAGTGGACCAGATGAGCTACCAACAACATTCCTCAAGTACTGTGCTGAATGTATTGCAATTCCACTTAACATAATCTTCAATAAATCCCTTGGAGAGGGAGTATTTCAGTCAGTATGGAAGAAAGCTCATATAATCCCAATCTTAAAATCTGGTAAAAAACAACTCGTTAAAAACTATAGACCTATTTCAGAACTGTCAATCATAGCAAAAATTTTTAAATATGTTATTTTCGATAACCTGTTCTTTGACGTTAAAAACATAATTAATATTGAACAACATGGCTTCATGAAGAAACAATCAGTAGACTCCAACTTGTTCATATATACCAAGAACATCCTGCATATCCTCAATTATAAACACCAAGTCGACGCTATTTACACCGATTTCAGCAAGGCCTTTAACAAAATGGGTCACTCAGTTTTGCTACAGAAGCTCGCTGAAGTCGAGGTAATCGGCAATATGCTAAATTGGCTCGAATCTTACGTAACTGATCGTTGTCAAGCGGTAAAAATCGGGAATTCGCAGTTTGAGAGGCATAGTGTGCAGACGTGTCTATCTAACTTCAAATTTTCTCCGAATAACGTAAAAATTTTTTACAAGTGAAGATCCTTTTTTTTGAGAAAAGGATATAATTCTTATTTTTTTAATAGGGCCGAAAATACAAGTAGGCCCTAGTTACATAACTATTTGCAAGTGCATTGCACAAAAAAGTGCTTGTGAAAGTGCAGTGGCCAGTGCGTTGGGGGTGGATTCAGTTGACTGGGTGAGTTCAAGACTAACTTTGAACCTGCGAGCCCAGACACCGAACCCCTGGCCGGTCGCAGCCAGACTAGTTAAAATTTTTGGCAACGCCCCATTGGGCGTGGTAAGCCAATCAAAAGAGACTAGCTGAACAAAACCAGAAACAAGGCTCATTCGAAAAACCGCATAGAAGGCGAAGATACCAAAAGCCACGAGAAATCGCTACATCGACCATATCTCGTGGAAAATTATTTCATCTGAGTTTCGAATGGAATAAGTAATGGACGGGAATGAACTTAAAGATGACCCTCCTGACGAGGGAGAGTCTCAGGACGAGGAAAATTGGCATGAAGGTCCACAAGGACCAACCTTACCTGGAAAAACCGGCCAAAGTCAAGAAGGCAAGGAGGAGCCGGAACTAGGAGCCCAAGCGTTCCCACTAACCTTGCCTGTCAAGATTAACCTGGGCGAAACGGATGGAGCATATAACTTGCAAAAAGAGGGAAGTCAAGATGACAAGTTCGAGTCGGACTTCTCAGATGGGGAGTTCCAACCCCAAATTGTCGACACCATGGAATCTCAAAAAGAAAATTATCATAAAGCTAAGTACGAGCATGACGTATTTGACGAAGCGTTCCAGCTCGAAAATAACAGCATTTATACACCCCAAAGAGCGAGTTGAGAAGTAATACCACCCTCAAACGTGAGTAAACCAACAAGCTCGACGACCCCCAACTCAGACTATCAGTCAACCGTAGGGACACCCATTGATACGCCAGTAAAGCTGAGTAAACCGAGATATCAATTGGCTCAATTTGGGATAGAATACCCCAAAGAAGTACTCGCCACACTGCACTCTGACCCAGAGGGAAGCATCAATTCATCGTCACCAACCTTGAGGATGGCGAAATAATTATCGATCTTGAGAAAGATGTCATTAAAACACCCCCCAGACCGTCTGAAGCTGAAAAAGCTGCGGGAGGGGGGGACACGGGAAATGACATTACTAACAACAGTGCAAAAAGTTCCATTGGCGGTAACGAAAGTCTGGCCAACCGAACGGCCCGGGAAATCACCAATTTGGAGAAGAAACCCAAAAGCTTCCAACAGAAGGCCTCAAGTGACAGAGAGTTTGAAACTCCTACCCCTAAACTGTGGAAAAGGTCAAGTAGGGTAGTGAAAGCAGACGACAATACTAGAGAGCGGAAAGATATAAAGGAGAACGAAATAGTGGTCCTACAGAACAAAACGGACACAGAGGATGAAGGAGAAAAAGGACTAAAGAAACGCAGAATGAGTCCAGAAGAAAAGGAAGAAAAAACCGAAGAGTATTACGAAAGGCAAAAACTAAAGGAAAAAGAAGATACCCCCCCAAGGCAGTGTGCATGTGGGGGGACAGCGCTAAAGCATAAGTATCTACTACATGCGGAAGATTACACAAAAAAATACATGTGTGTAGGCACCATATTGGACACCGTGAAAGAGTATGGGATTATTCTCATCACTGAAAAAGAATATCATAGAATACAAAAAGTGATAGAAACAAATGAAAAGTTCAACAGCAAGTATTGCACGGAGAATAATCAAATGGAAATAGTAGAAAACAAAGCCACAAATGAAGTGCAGAACGATAACAAGTTACAAAAACAAAAACCCGCACAACCAAAGATACGGGTTGACATAATAAAATTCAAACAGAAAGGAAAAAGAAAAAATAGAAAAAAAGAGAGGGAGAAACTAAAAGAACTGAGAAAGAAGAGCTGGAAAAATCCAATACGAAAAAAGCAAAATAAAAGAGAAAAGGAAAAGGTAAAAAAAATCGTAAAAAAACCATATTTCAGTAAAATACTTGAGAGAAGCAGGACCATCGACAAGGGGAAACACAGATTGCAAAAATCAAAACGGGGAAAGGAAAGATAGAAGGAAGCAAAACAACACAAGTGACAGAGAGGAAGCCCTGCAGCAAACGCAGGACGAATATAACGACATGGAAGAAGACATCAAGAACGAAGCCAGGAAACTGACAAACAAGGCAATTCTGAAAAGGCATGACAGTTATGTCATAAACAGAGTGGACGATCTCCCGTACACTGCATTCGCAGAAGGAGACACAGAAGTCATTTATAGACATTACTATGAAAAATTAAAAAGAAATCATAGATCTAAAAGAGAAGAAATGACAGCAAAAATTAGGCTCCTAGACTCGCCAACAAGAAACAGAAAGTTCACAATGGTCGAGAACAAACGCTCACAGATCCCGAAAAAGGCAAATGCAAGTCCGGAAAATCCAAAAGGTAAAGAGACACCCAAGAAACTGGAAAAGCTGAAAAAAAGATCAAGTTACAACTTAGAGTTAGCTAATCAATATGACGCATTAGCTAATATGAGTATGGACGAGCAGGAAACGGATAGAGGCACTGAATCAGATATGCCAAGCCAAAGTCAGAGCCAATACACGCCCCAAAAGAGGAGAAATGACAGGAAAAGGAAAATAGCGGCCAGAAAGAGAAAACCGAGCAAGCAAAGAAATGAAGCCAGAAGGGAACAGACGGCGAAACGGATACGGTAACCTAGCAAACAGGAGCAAATCCAGGAAGCCAGGAAAAGAGCAACCGCGAGAAGCGGAAGGAAAAAGCATGCCGCGTATCATAATCGATGGCACCCTGCCAGTTAGTGAGGCAACCATGAAACTACTGGAAAAAGAAATGGAAAAAGGCTTTGATATTAAATACAACACAAACGAAACAGTTTTTATGACAAACTGTGAAAAGGATCATAAAAAAGCTTCTGAAATCCTGAAGCAAATCAAACAGCAATTTTACTCGTTTACCACCAAAGGAGACAAAACCCACACCTTTTTGCTCAGAGGGTTGGAGAATAATCCGGAAACGGACGATATAAAGGAAAGTCTAGAAAGCCAAGGAGTGGAGGTGAAAAGTGTGAGGAAAATGAGAAATACAGATAGGAGGCTGTTTATAGTAGCAACCACCTCGAAAGTTACATTGAACCTTTTAAAAAACAAAATTAAAACAATTATGCATGCAATCGTATCATGGAAAATAATGAGGTACGATAAACGTATAGTTCAATGCCATAGGTGCCAGAAGTGGGGGCATGCAATAAGCAATTGTAGCAGAGACCCGAGGTGCGTAAAGTGTTTAGAACATCACCACACAAGGGAATGTACAAAGCCAAGGACAACCCCCGCTGAATGCCGCAATTGCTTGGGGAAACACCCAGACAATGCTCAAATCTGCGAGGTCTACCTCAAGAAGCTCGAGTTCATGGATCAAAGGCTGGAAGCGCAAACAGCCAGCAGGCAGCCAAGGTACATGCAGCACCACAGGTGAAAACGGTGGCTGAAAAGAAAGGAGAACGCCAACCAGGCGTTAAACTATCCAATAAGAGGAAACGGACGGGAGACGAGAAGAGGGGAACGCTCCAGGGCAAGCACATCCCCATCAAGTCAACGAAGAAGAGTCAAGAAGAGAGCACGCCAGGAACCCCCTGGCGCTGCTCCGCCCAGACCAGAGGGAACCAACTCATCCCAGAAGAGGAGACCTGCCGCCAATTCAGGTCGGAAGGAGGATCCAGGCAACTCCAATACCCCAAAGCAACCCAGGTAACCTTTTTGAGCTTCGCGTAAGTTAGGGCAATTGGTAGACTTCGGGAAAGTCGAGTCTATGTTAAATGAGCCATACAACATACTGTTAAACACGCCGGAGGGCCTACGAGCTAGTACGGCAGAACAATACTCCTTTTACAACGGAACTGAATAGAGGTATTAAGGCATGCATGTTCAACGCGAATGGAGTTGCTGGGAAGTTTGCGCTTCTCAGCAGCTCCATTCATGAGCATTCCATTGATCTAATGCTCCTGTCTGAGACAAAACTCCAGCAGGAGTATGGTTGAAAATTCAGGGGATTCACCACCATTAGAGCTGATAGACTGGGAAGTGAGAGGGCCGCTGGGAAGGTAGCTATGATCATAAAAAACAACATACAGTTTGTAGAAATACCGCGGAGAAATTCAAACATTGAGCATGTGGGCATAAAACTCAATGACAGTACATGTATATACTCGGTATACTGCCCGCCCAGCATCAAATTTACTCAGCAGGATTTAGACAATCTGCTTAGCGTTGCCAATAAGGTGATCTTGGCAGGCGATTTTAACGCTAGGCACTCGGAGTGGAACGGCAGTCCGACAAAAGCCAGCCCGAATGGAATAACTTTGCTGAAATATTCCACGAATAATGAGGTTATAATTGAGAGGAGCAACGAACCTACTCATTATCCGTTCAACAGTACGTCGCCAACGACTATCGACTTGGTTGTTCAAAAAAAACATCGTAGACTTAAGCGAACTGGAAGATTTGAGCGAGCTAACGTCAGACCACCTTCCAGTCACATTTTATTTTAAACACAATAAATACGAAAACATGGAAAATACCAGATATGATTACTATAATTGTGACTGGAAGGAGTTTAGACGCATCATAAATCGAATAACGTTTATCAATTCGAACATAAACGAAGAAGATCTAGACTACGAAACGAAAGAGTTTATGAAAATAATGCAGATAGCACGCGACAAAACAGCCAGGAAAATAGTCGTGAGGGGAAGCAAGTTTTCGATTCCAGATAACATTAAGGAACTAATGAAGTTAAAGAATAGGGAAAGAAAAAAATGGCAAACCACTAGAAACCCCCAGCACAAAGAACACTTCATGAGGCTGGGGGCCGAAATAACGGTAATGCTAGAAGCCAATATCAATGATATTTGGAGTCGTAAGCTTGAGAACCTCAACGTGAGGGATCACTCACTATGGAATATGACAAAGGTATTTCAAAGGAAAAGAGAGTCTGTCCCAGCCATAGCGAGTGGCCCCGAGCGGTTGGTGGCGAAACCGCAGGAGAAAGCCGATTTTTTCGGGGAATACTTCAGCAAAGTCCATGAAATAGAACCAGATACTACGGCTGAACATGTTAGGATCACAAAGGTGGCCAAAAATATCAAAAATACGCCCTCAACAAGAATGCCATCCTTCTAACCAACTACGAAAAAGTTCTGAGGGTCATTAAGAGCCTGCCACATAACAAAGCGCCGGGCCTAGATAAACTGGACGCCGTTCTTCTTAAGAACCTGCCGAGAAAATTGCTGGTCCAACTAATCCACATTACAAATGCTATCATAAAGTGGCAACGCTACCCGGATTGCCTAAAGAAAGCTGAAGTGATTCCGCTCCTAGAGCCCGGGAAAGATAAACATAGTATAGACAGCTACAGGCCCATCTCGCTTCTTAGTGTGGTGGCAAAAGTGGTGGATAAGATCTTCTTGAATCGAGTTGTGGAATTCGAAGAAGAACGGAGACTTATCCCGCCTGAGCAATTCGGGTTCAGGAGAGGTCATTCAATGACCTCGCAAGTAGCCCGAGTTGTTCACGGGGTAAAGGAAGCCTTCCACGGTGACCGCAACACGGTCATGATCCTGCTGGATACGAAAAAAGCTTTTGATACTGTCTGGACAGGAGAGTTGATCACTAAAATGTCGGAGGCACGCATGCCTTTTTACCTCATAAAACTCCTGGAATCGTACCTAACTGGGCGGACTTTCAGGGTTGATGTTAACGGAACGAGCTCGCCGGAGCATGCAATCGGTGCGGGGGTCCCACAGGGGTCTTCGCTATCACCGATCTTGTATTCGTTGTATACTCATGACTTTCCGACCTTCACTCAAATGAGTATGGCTATGTTCGCGGATGACACCGCGATCTATGCCCACTCGTTTCATAGCGAAGTGGCTGCAAGGCAGCTCCAGATTCATCTGGATCGGTTGGTTATACCGTATATGGGGAAGAACAAGATCAAGTTGAATGAACAAGACGGAGGTCATTAATTTCACAAGGAAACGAACCAACGTGAAGATCCTTGGGAAATTGAGGGTTGAAAACAACAGAGTGATTGAGAAGCCCTCAGTGAGATACCTGGGAGAGCAATTGGACACGCGTATGAATCTGCATAAACATATAGCGCTGGCATTGCAGAGGGGGGAGCTGCAATTGAGCGAACCTACCCCCTCATTGCACGCAATTCCAGCCTATCGCTAGATAATAAGACACGAATCTATGAACAAATAATTAGACCGGCGATGATATACGCCTGTCCAATATTCTGCAGTCTGTCAAAAACTCAAATATTGAGACTGCAGAATAAAGCACTTCGTATAGCTACAAATAGTAGTAGGTACATCCGGTTGGACGACCTGCGCGGGCTGGCCAAAGTGGAAAAACTGTCAGACCACATAACTTGAATTTCCGATAAATTTTTCAGACATCATATCTCTGGAAGTCCGCTCACGGCGGTAATCACCAATGTCAGGGCAAATCAGAGAAGGAAACACGCGGTAATATTCGATGCCCTAAACCTCTACAACGAGATAAAGGAGTTAGAACAATAAATTGTAGCAACTAAGCACCGGGATAATATGTAAAAAAGGGAAAAGGAGGAAATAACAAACCACAAAGAATTTTCGTAAATCATAAGATAACAAGTATTTGAGAACGTAATTATTAGAACTGGGTTTTTTGCAACTTTTCCCAGAGGACAACAATGAATGAACGAATATAAGAAAGAATATAACTACTAAATAATTTTCGGATTGAATGAAATAGAAAAAGGCGCATAAGCTTCAAGCAGGAGGCGCCTACAACGACTAATTGTCAAAAAAAAAACGAACTAGTATGTTCTCAAAGAATAGCTCGCCTGCCAACAACAGCAGGGGCTGTCTCTTCGCCCCCTCGGGAGGGCAAGAAAACAGTCAAAACCTCCCCAAACAAAGAACACAAATCCCTTCCCCTTTCCCACCCTCCTACCCGGGAAAAGGATCCAGGAAGAAATTGATGATTTAATTTTGAGTATTGTACATAGTAGTGAAGTTTTTAATGTATCAGAAACTGTGATAAAAATATATATTTTGGATTTTTGGATTTGGTAAAAATCGGTAACCACAAATCCGAATATCGCCAAATCACCTCTGGAGTGCCTCAAAGATCTCATCTGGGGCCACTCCTATTGAATATTTATATTAATAATATATCCTAATGTTTTTGATTTGCCAATTTTTCAATGTATTCCGATGATCTGAAAGTGTATCACTCAACTTCTGATGCTGACGATATTACACTAATGCAGCAGGACATCAAAAACTTTCATAATAACTGTGAGGTAAATAGTCTATATCTGAATTTTGGAAAGTGCTACCACATTTTGTTTGGGCGCGGAAAATGCATCCTAAATCACTCTTATCAAATATCTTCTCAACCCTTGAAAACTGCCACGGAAATAAAGTACTTTGGAATAATATTCGATTTCAAAATGCTCTTCGATAAGCAAATATTTTACATTTAAAAAAAGGCTCACAAAATGTTAGGTTTCATTATGAGAACTTGTCGTGAATTTAAAAACACACAGACTCTCTATATGTCATACGTCAATAGTGTTTTGAGTTTTGGTTCTGTAAAATGGAACCCTGGATATGACATTTACATAAATGAACTTGAAAGGGTTCAGAATACATTCAGAGACTATGTCAATAAAAAACGTTTTACATCCAACCCCAACAAACGTCCGAATGTTCGGAATGAGCTGAACTTATTAACACTAATGGAAAGAAGGAAAATTCCAGACGTGAAGTTACTCTTCAAAAAATCTCGAATGGAAAACTCACATCAACTACCTAACAACTAAACTCGGAGACCTTATGTATAAATTCTATATAATGAGGGAGATATACTGTCAATTAAACTGCTACTGAATACTATACTACTAAATAGGAACTCGAACTCCCAACCGATGTTAACATGCTTATGATGATTGAAAAAGTGGTATAAGAGGTGGTCTTTGTCAAGTTTGTTCAAAAAGGAAGGCAAAAGCAAATAATCGATATCTCTCAGACTTCAATCCATCCGAAACTGAGAAATATCTCATGTATTTCGATATAAATAATCAGTACGGATGGGCTATGAGTGAAGCCCTTCTTCATGGAGGTTTCGAGTGGGTTGATTCCAACATTGACGTCACCTCTATATCCGATGACTCAGACAAAGGATATACTTGAACTCGATTTGGAATATCCTCAATATCTTCACAATCAACACAAGGATATACCGTTTTGTCCTGAGCATATAAATCCAAAGACAGGAAAACCATCATTGTCCCCATCTGAACCTACTAAACTTATGGCTACCCTTTTTCCGAAGCAAAAATACGTTATTCATTATGTTAACCTCAAACAGGCTTCGAAAAACGAACTCATAATTACTAAAATCCACAGAGTTCTTCAATTCAATCAATCGATTTGGTTAAAACTTTATGTCGATATCAACACAAATTTACGTGAAAATGCAAAAAAATAACTTCGAGAAAAATCTATTCAAATTGATGAACAATGCGGTTTATGGCAAAATGGTTGAAAATATCTGGAAACATAGCAATGTGAAACTCATTACAGAATGGGAAGGTCGTTATGGAGCTGAATCATATATCTCCAAACCTGAGTTAAAGTCAGTTACCATATTCAACGAAAATCCCACGGCAATAAAGTCAAATAAGACTGAAATATATTTCAACAAACCCATATATGTAGGTTTCAGCATTCTCGATATATCCAAAACTAAAATTTACGATTTCCACTATGAGAATATGCAAAAAATATTTGGGGAGAATTGTTTGGTATCATACACCGATACCGATTCGCTAATATACGATATTCACGTTCCCGATGTTAACAAAATAATTCGTGAGGATTGCCGTTACATGTTCGATACCAGCGATTATCCTGAGAACAATAGGTATAACATACCTTTGGTCAACAAAAAAGTTCTAGGGGAAATAAAGGTCGAAAATAACGATTTCATTGGGCTCAGATAGAAATCATATGCAACGAAGGTTTTCACATCCTCAGACAAAATTGGAAAACTACAACTCAATTTAGAGAAGGAAGGATATGAAAAAGATGAAATTAAACGAATTATAACAACTTTGGGAACTACAAAGAAAGCAGAGGGTGTGAAAAAAGCCGTGGTAGATAATGTGATCACCTTTGATGACTTTGAGTCCTGCTTGGAAAATTCAACTAAAAAATATATCCATCAACAATTGACTAGGAGTGAAAAACATCAGGTGTTTTCCATGGAGCAGGAGAAAATAGCAGTTAGTTCTGAAGATGATGAGAGATACTTGTGCCCAGGATCACACCTGACGTTATCTTGGGGACATTACTCCATCCATGATCAGTCGTTGATGGACATCGACTGATTTCGTGGAGGGTTGCAGCAGTGGCGGATCAGAGTTATATAATAGCAATGTCAGCAGAGTTTGGTTAGATTAAGTTGATAAAAAATTCAAACTCACTCAGATCTACAATATCCATCACACCAAAACGACCGTCGTCGAAGAACCTCCATCTACATTCACATCATGGACTTCACCATCATCATACGGAAATCTTATATTCATACATCAACATGACTCAATCGATGAAAAAAATCCCCAAATCTAGGGAAAAACTTGAATACACCATGAGAAATTCATGATATTAATCCTCAAAATTCAGTAGATCTACGGATAAACTCTGTGAAATACGTGAATCTACGTGGAAAAATCCATAAATCTAGGGAAAAATCACATATCCCATGAGAAATTCTTGGTTAACCCAAAAACCAAAATATAATATGAGCACCTGAAACGACTAATCAAACTCAACCAACGTGAAAAATCCCTAGATTTAAGGGAAAATTCAATCATCCATGAGAAATCTATCAGGTTAACCCCTCAAAATTCAGTAGATCCAGTGATAAATCATGTGAAATACGTGAATCTACATGGAAAAATCCCTGAATCTGGGGGAAAAATCACATATTCCATGAGAAATCTGTCAGGTTAACCCTGAAAATCCATGTAAAATATATAAGAGTACCTGAAACGACTAATCTGAACTCAACCTACGTGAAAAATCCCCCTATCTAGGAAAAAACTCAATCATCCATGAGAAATCCATCAGGTTAACCCTCAACATTCAGTAGATCTAGGGAAAAAATCCATATGAAATGTATAATTCGAGTATTTAACACGTTCAATCTTATATTAAGTCAGCTCAACCTATGAGAAAAATCCCTGGATCTAGGGAAAAATTTCAATTCTCTATGTGAAATGAGGTACAAAGTATATTGAAAGGGAGAAATCCATCAGGTTGACCACTAAAATACAGTAGATCTATGGAAAATTCAGGAAAATATAGGCCTCAAGCACGTTAAAATGGGTGTTTCCCAAAGATCTGATAATTGGTCGCAAAATTACCACATTGGACCTTTTTGTAAATTTCCCTAGATCTAGGGAAAAATCGGGAAAAATCACTATCTCCATCTCTCTCTAACACAAAGGCTCTTATGGAAGTTTCCAGCGGGTTCAGGAAATTTCCCTAAATTCTAGGTACTTTTCAGAAAAGTGAAAAGTGTCCCTGAATCCATATAGCTATATCTACTTTTATGTTTACAGTCACAAAACCAGTGAATTGCTTTTTATTAACAATAAAGTGAATTTACCCCCAATATTTGTGTAAAGTGGTATTCGAATGAACGTGGATACCTTTACCGATTGTTCTAACCACCTAACCAAGTGGGAAAGATGATATGGCAGGAATAATTTCATCTATAACATCGAGTATATAACAATCACAAGAGGTGAATACTGCTAGTTGCTTCTAAATTGAAACATTTTCGAAGGACTCAAGCAATAATCTCAAGATCTTCCTACGAACGTTGAATATTACCATTGCTTTCTGACAAAGAAAAACACACGAAATGAGCTGAAATTTTCATAAGAGACTTGTTTGGTATTGGAAAATTATCCTACCACATATTTCCAGTGAATGAAGTGAAAAAAAGGCGTCTGAAATGAGAAATTGTTCATAAAAAAATATTTTATTCATAGATTCATAGCTGGACCGTAATAGGACCACTTCCATCGATGAAATTTACGCGTAAATTATTTTTCAACTTTCATATAGGTGATTCCTGCTGAAATGATCTATTCTGACGAGTTCTACATTTTATTAAAAAAAAATCACCTTTGAGAACACCCTGTGTCTCTGCCTCGGTTGAGTTCAAATATGGCCAAAATGGTCCCGATTTCAAAATGGCGAGTGTTGAAAGATTTCAATAATATCAAATTATTTTTTTCATTTCAATTATGGCAAACTATTTGTTATTTCATGAAGCTGTTCAAGCTCCATAACTTTTATTTGGAAAGTTTTTGTCCAACATGTAAATGAAATGAAATATCTCTGTTTGATACTGTTGTAGTCCATAATTTTTGTTTGTCCTGTTTGCTGGTGTTGTATAAGGTGAATTTGAAGCATATTATACATCACTATCCCCCTTTCTAGAATTGAATATGATAGAGGCACTGAAGTGCCAAACGAACAAACCATACTTATATATCAAGTCAGAACGTCACCCATTGGTTAGCAATAGTTTGTGAGATATACCTCTTCTCATTTAAGTATGCGTTCTCTTTGAGCACTCAAAGATCTGGTCCTCCATCATGGCAATATTCAAAAGCATACATATTTCCAGATCTCCTATTTTGGTTGAAAAGTTACCACGATACAATATATCTTCCAAGTCCATTTAAACCTTTTATCTCTTTCAGATATGAAATGCGTAGATTCAAATTGTCAAAGGATGCATTCTTAGGAGCAGAAGCAAAATCAAAAAATGCAGATTGGGAAATATACTACTATCTTGGTATTGTATTTGATGTTGGCCTTTTTTTATTTGTTTATTGGATATTTGATCATGAAAGATATTGGCGATACTAACTAGCACATTGGACACACTCGTCACTTTATTGTCGCACTTTCTTCAACGGTATATTCGCAAGGATGCAATACAGTTCCTTTTCAATTGAAATCAATAGTAACAAGCCTCATTTATATGTTTGCCTCTGGTTTAAGACGCAGCCCAAAAATGTTATTCACATTTTTGAACTGATATTAGGAAATTGGGGAGTTTTCAAAGTATCATGGAAAATTCGAATTCATCATTCCAGAACTAAGCATTATGCACTTCTTATTTATTCTTGTAGGGCAAAGTCTGTTGAAATTGGGAGACATCAGTGGAGCCAAAGAATATGCACACAAGGCAGTTCAACTAGGAAAACATGAATTCTGTTACGCTCTTCTGATAAAAATACTGATTTCACAGGGGGACTTCAAATCTGCGGTGGCAGTATCTAATGCAGCAGTAGAGTAAGTATATAATTTGGTCTGACTATCTCTACAGAGCTCATTCATTCCAAAAAATGTTTTTTACCATAATTAAACAATAAACGGGGTTGCATTGTTTATTGGGAGTATATCACGTGAAAAAGTAACTAGTGTTTTTCTATAGCAAATACTGTGACATCTCATTTATGTCCCATTTGTGTCTCGATATGACATACAATATCTCATTTACAGTTGGCAAGATGTCATTATTTCCGCTCGAGATTCATGCATGCGTTTTGGATGTAACTGCGATGTGTCTTTTGCAATATTGCAGGGATATATACTCGTGACATAAATAGAAGATACTCAGAATGAAAACGTATAGACCGGGAGACACAAAATATAAGGTCATTTGTACCAGTATGGCGGTTCTTCAGGGGTCTAATTACGGAATGACGAAAAAGAAAATGATGGTCATAGCGCTGGTACCGGCGGCCCAACCGCGTGGGCGTTAATCGAACGTGTCGGATAAATAACGAGTGTCGAACGATTTGTCCCACAAAAATGCTTGTATTTTCCGATAGTCGATAAAAAAAGAAGTAGGCGGTAGCGTAATGCCATACTTCTCCGGTGTGACTTACAACCCGTCATACCGACGCGAATACATAAAAAAAAAAAAAACAATTCAACCATTTGTTCCGGGCTAATTTTTGCACAGCCAATCATCATCGAGTAGCCATTCACGAAATACACCATGCCATACTTTTCTGACGGTTCCAAATGGCCGCCATACCGCCGCAAAGGAGTATTTTTTTTTTCGCAAAACGATTTGTACCAGTATTGCATTTGGATTTTTGGAAATTATTTGATAAAATGTGACCGTTATTATATTTCCCATACGTCTAGTAGGGGGAAAAAGTACTGCCATACTTGAAAAACTTATTTATTCGACACGTTTTGAAAATACGACTGTAAAATACGTAAAATCATTTTTTACATCATGGAATCATTGTATTCTGTTCGTTTGAATGTAATTCTACCTAAAAAAAATTATTCCAGATTGTAACCATGGGGCGGACGACTGTCGGACTTAAGCCAGGATGTTAAAAAAAAAATTGACGATTTGTACCAGTATGGCATTTGGATTTTTGGAAATTATATGATACAATGTGTGGTGTTGAAAAATGAGCCTGTACCGTGACCAGGGGGCTGGAGCTGCCACCCTCGCTCTGATGTCGACAACCAATACAATCTTGAAACCATTTATCGAAATAGCCCATCTGTAATATCGTGACGGGTACATGTGAAAAAAATTATATGCAATATCAATATTAATGCAGTTTATTCCGGATTTACAAAACTTAATGGACTTTAAACGTATTCTGAACCGGAATCTCCGGCATATTCGAATTCGTTTTCTTCGTCCTCGTCACTGCTTACTGCATCAGTATCTATAAATTATTTAATTTATTCACACAAGCGCAATACACAAACGTAAATCGTCAACATAAAATGATTTTCCTCAATATTTACCTTCGTCTTCATCATTCTCTTCTTACGAACACGATGAGCCAATATCTCTACAATTCGAGAAATCTTTCAAGCGCCGGTAGCCGTACAATATTATACAACATAACATCTGGTTATAAGACAAGATTGCCGCCACCTAGGTGTTTGAAATTTTGTATTTATATTCGTTAAACCTCAAAATTACAGAAAAAATTAGTGCCATACTGGTACAAATCGTTCGAATTACGAATAAAATCTTTGAATTTTGGAAAAATATTGTACATATTTGCCACCTCCCACAGGTATGGCATGATTAGACTTCTATTTATGATCATACAGAGAACTGTTAAAAAAAGTTTTAGGCTGGTACAAATCGTTTAGCAAAAAAAATAATTGTACTTTCTTGCGGTGGTATGGCGGCCATTGGGAACCTTCGGAAAAGTATGGCAAGGTGATTTCCCTGAATGGCTACTCGACGATGATTAGCTCTGCAAAAATCAGCCTGGTACAAATGGTTTGGGCCTAGCCCTACCGTGTGACTAGGCCGGCGGGACGGGAGAACCTTAGACAATCCCAGACACCTCTGGGCAACGTCATAGGTCCCCCTCCCAAATAACATGGTAGCGTGATTAGTAGCTTCGGCGAACTCTCACACGAACGGTGACTCGTCAAACGTTTACACGAGTAATATCAGGTCGAAAGTCTGATATGGCGGTGACCCATCAAACGCTGACAGGAGGAGTCTTGTTAACATGGGTACCCAGGGGGAGGAGGATAGCCCCACCGGTTCACCGCCGGTGCCTCTCCACATGGTGTTGGACTCTGGGGGGCGTGGGCTAGATAGTGGGCCCAATGGAAAACAATACCGTAATTCGGTAGAGACGGGGGAGTCTTTCACCTATGGGTTGAGGTGACTGTATTCCCTGCTGACTCGGCGGGGAGCGGCGCATTAACCCGCTCGGGTACTGACATCCCATAGCCAGTAGCTTGTTGTATCAAGCGGCCTTACCGTGGCTGAGCTATAACGGTAGCTGGGTTGACCTAGCGCGCTGATTGGGCGTATCCCAATTTCGGATTCCCCCTGTTAATTTAGTAGCACAGTTTAAACAGGAAAGTAGGTCCTGTGCTGCTGATGGGGGGAGGAAGAGCGAAGCCCAAACTGAATGCAGGAGGGTTAGCTCGCGATACTCACGTCTCTTCGAGGCAGATTTGATTGATTGGTACAAATGGTTGAATTGTTTTTTTTTTAATTAATGTATTCGCGTCGGTATGGCGGGCTGTAAGTCACACCGGAGAAGTATGGCATTACGCTACCACCTACTCCTTTTTTTATCAACTATCGGAAATTACAAGCATTTTTATGAAACAAATCGTTGGACACTCGTTATTTATCCGACACGTTCGATTAACGCCCACGCGATTGGGCCGCCGGTACCAGCGCTATGACCATCATTTTCTTTTTTGTCATTCCGTAATTAGACCCCTGAAGAACCGCCATACTGGTACAAATGACCTAATATTTTGTGTCACCATCTCCCAGTCTAGTAGTATTTCAATGATTTGCTTTGCTCGCATGTTATCGATACTGAATGAGCAAACAACTACTAGGTATTGCAATAATTCCATTTAATGGATATCACATTCAATGTTACACCCAGTGGTCATCCCGAAAATCACACCACAACATATCAACTAACAATTGTGGTAACAGATGTTCTTGTTCGCTGGATTATGACATCGTTTAAAGAGAAATAAGATAGCCAATCCCTGGGGAAATCTTGTTGGGCTCAATCGCGCGTGCCGTGCTGTCTATCGTATTTGATATTGAAGCACCTCAAATCCGATACTGTGTCGATGTGTCCTAATTTGGAAGGGAACAGAATTTGGAACTTCAGAAAGATTAATTTCTGAAGCGAAGTACTGGAGGAAATGTGTGCAGTTTTCTTCTTTGTTTTTAACACTTTTTTTTAAGATGCTTGCATTCAGCCTTTTGTGAGATCAAAGAAAAATGTGCATTCAAGAGGTTTGTTATTATTTACTGATCGAGATTAATGTATCCTGTGGACTTTCTGCTAATCAATTGTTGATTATCGAAGTAAAATCATATCTTGAATATCGCTCCCCTTTCGGAAATTTATATATTTGTCTTGAAGACATGATTTGAGATTTGATGAGAGAATTAAATTCGGAATAAGAAAATTGTATTATCAATTCAATTTGAAGAAGATGCTACAAATCAAACTCGATCACTAACAGGGGTGCCGCAAATGGACACCCATTTGCCATAAGACAACCGTCCTTTAGGAGGACCAAAATTGAAGTCTCCGTTGCTGTGAAATTTTTTCTGTCGATATAAAATTGAAGCAGTGCATATTTATCAAATATTCGAAGTAAATGAAAACTTGATATTGATGATAATAAAATAATTAATTCTATGAAACTATGCTATTTACGCCATTTTTGAATGAATAAAACACTAACGACACATTATTATTATATGGTGATTCTTCCAAATGACGAGCTTGTTTGTCCCCAATTGTGTCTACATCGAATATACTTTCGTATTTATTCGATTGATGCAATAATTATAAAGTTTATGAAAACACTTCATTTACGATCTCTCAATTTATAGAGAGTGTCCCGAAAGTCAACGTCATCGTTGGAAGGGCTGATATGCCAGCTCATGACTGAGCAGAGTACCAACATATGAAATCAGTAAAAAAAAAATTTTTGAGATATCAACCATTTCAGGTATTTTGTGGAAATCGACACCGTAAATTAGCTTTTTGAGTGCGACAGCTACAAAATTCCTAATTTCAAGATTCTAATTTTTGTTACGCAACCCTGAATTGACCTGCTATTGATCATACTCCAAAGTAAAATAAGTAGTGGTATACCTTTTGCCCGATTGATGAGTTTAATGTTCTTATCTTAATTAGACAGTTCATACTGTTAAAAATATTACCACGGTATTATTTATTTCAAAAGATGGCTCATGTAGTGCAGTTTTTAGGATGGTACACTATTTCATTTTAGAAGACATTGCTATTTTACTGCAAAAAAGATCACTTGTTGAATCATACTGACAGGTATTTATTAAGAACACAAATGAAAATCGAAAAATGTCTGCAGATTGCTTTTCACCAAGTTGAATGCAAGCGCAGCATCTTTTTATCCGCCCTGCACTAACTGCGACATTTGTGTATTGTGCGGTTTCATTAATATTTCATCCACATTATTTATTGGTTTTGTACAGATCTTCTCCTTCATGCAACCTCAATCGAAAAAAATTCTCAATTCTCATGCGTAATGAGCTGGTTGGCCGTTATTCTGAAACCACAGTGCAAAGTACGTATTCCAAAAGATATTGCAGTTTGATTTCTAAAAAATTGTGATAAATGTTCCCGTTTAGATTTTTGCATATATTGAATGTGTGTAACTATGGAGATTAACATAATGATGGAACCACCTTTTTAACCGACGGAACCAAAAAGGAGGAGGTTCTCTAGTCGACGCGTATATATTTTTTTTATGTATGACCACGCATAACTTTTCACTGAGACCTCCGATTCCGATAATTCTTTTCACAGTGGATAGGGTGTACTTCGAAGTTGGTCCGATTTGAATAAAGAAGATGAAATCCACCCCTAAGGGTAGCAAAATGAAGAATATTGATCAGTCACCCTCTATTCTGGTCCGTTAACCGATTCTATCAGGCATAACTTTGTACTGGGTTCTTCGATTTGGATGATTCTTTCTTTATTAATTAGGGTATACCTTATAATTAATCATATTTGGATTTCGAATGGAATTATCCACCCTTACGGGACAGATCGGTATTGTCATTATTTTGTTCTCCTACATCCGTCACAATCATTATATTCTATGAGAGGATGGGGATGATATACAAAGTAATGAAATAAACTAACCAAAACAACAAAAACAATTTATATTACAACAAATAGTAAAAGTAAATAATCATTGAATGAATGTGGTTTTTTGTGGAGGAACAACGTTTCTTGACATGTTTTTTGGGTAACCTTCCACAGTCTGAAAACGAAAATATAATCCGTCAGTTGAAAAAGCGAAAAAGACTCTGCAAGAAAAAATCCAAATTATTAAAACAATTAATGGAGATTCAGAAGATTTTGAGAACGAGGGCAGATATAGTCCCCGAAACGTCAATCAAAAACTATATAGAGAAGTATCTTTTGAATTTTTAAAATTTTTTTTGATAGGCAATTTCAGAAAACGGCAAGTTATTGACTAATTGAATCATTTTTCTATAGGAAATATAATTTGGTGAACGCAATAACTTATCGGGGTGAACTAATTAGTTTGCCCTTTCTACACTTGTATAGATTTTCCTGATTATATTTTCATTTTCAGACTGTGGAAGGTTAGATAATCATATTATTTAACTGGTAATAGTTGAAGTAAGGTGGGTCAGTAAGTATTTTGGGAGTAATAAAAAAAACAAGTAGGTAGTAATTAGTAGATTTCAGCTACAAAAAATTTAAAATAAAAACTTTTTGAGAAAAAATTAAACCGACGAAATACGGAACTGAAAAGTTAAAAATAAAATTAACCTTCTTAGTCTCAATAACTAGGCTCCTAAACTAATGTAAGCAACTAATTTTGAGTCGGCGCCAAACGAACAATCAACGAAGATCATTAAATTACTTCAAAAAATTATCAGAATATCACCGCGCAACTCGATGCCATCATTTTACGCCTTAACTAATTCATTTGCTTGTTTGTTTGGCGCCGACTCAAAATTAGTTACTTACATTAGTTTAGGAGCTTAGTTATTGAGACTTACAAGGTTTATTTCATTTTTTACTTTTCAGTTCCGTATTTCGTCGGTTTAATTTTTTGTTAATTTTTTTTTAATGCTGTGTTTTCATCTGTCCATAACATTTAATCTATGAAATGTGGGTCTTTCCTATATTTCTGCAGCATTCTTTGGTAAAATTGGTCACGTTTTCCGTAATCACAAGGAAGTGACGTATGCATGTGTTATGGGTGGTACCAACGTGTGATTGCTTTCAATTGCTCGCGTTGAAGTAGTCTGAAAGGGAAACATTCTCAATTGAATGATGATTATAATGGTTTTATGAACATCTTGTTCATATTATCAAACAAATTAATTTTCAATCTATTGTGGGACTCCTTTATCGTAATCTATAAGTGGTCTTTCTGTTCCAGTGCGTGCGATTGTGAGACATTCTGCTTTCCGCATATGCTCTGTAAATATTTATGAGCACAGGATGATCAGGATGTCCCAAAGCATTCGGATTCTGAATTGATGCGGCCGATAATTGATGAAAATCCATATTGAAGCGAGAAAGAAGACATTCACTTCACTTCACTAATGGGTTTACAAAACCAGTTTTGTGGTTTTGTAAACCCAGTTTAGTGAACATAATTCAGTGTAGTGAGTGTCTTTTGTTTGCTTCAAAGCATTTTGGAATCTTTCGCGGTACAGATTAGATGAATGTAATGCATGTTAGAGTATTCCTAAAAAGTATACTGGTAAGGCATGAAGAGTACTATTGAACCTAAAATGCGCAATAAAAACGAAGTCTGCAGAAAAAGGCCAGGTCAGTTCCTTACTATCACTAATACAAATCACTAAACAACACACAAGTCCAAAAAACAAAGCAAAAACCGCTACGAGTAGAGAAAAATACGAATACGGAACGATGCATAGTAAATGAGGTAAAGTAACATAGTACCAAACACAATATAGACCGAAGTCTGCTGCCCATGTTGAACGGCTCACCACTCATCTCATTGTAACCCAAGTCAAATGGCTTCACTATCTATGTTAGTGGGTTTATACTATGCGAAACCTCAACGCACGTCGAATAGCTTCGCTGCATGCCACTCAGATTAGTTATTGAAATATTTCAACAATAAGCTTTTCACAGTAACATAGCAATATCTTTTTTCCTGAAGTAGGACAGAAAATGTTATATTTCAAAAAATAAACTAAATTTGCAAATTCTTAAAAACAATTGCCAAGGTGAAATTTCGAACACTTTGAGTCAATATGGCTGGACAACACGGATTATTATTCTTATTATCAGTGCAATCAAATAAAAAATATAATATAATCGAGAAAAACAAATTATTAATAGTAAAGCTAAACAGATCTTTGCTACTTCTACCTGTAAAAAACATTCATCATTACAGCACAAACCATTAATTAATTGGATGGATAAACAAATTACCTGAACGGATACGGATGTTCCATTGTTGGACCACTTACTCCTATCAGTTCGAATTGACAGTCACCTCCTTCACATCTTCTAACCAACAAATCACATTTAGCACACTCATGACACATTTTCAGATGTTTCTGTTTCGTTGATTTGATTAGTTTTCGACAATATTCGAGACAAGGCTTTGAAAAAATAATATCTCCGAAAATGTTTTACTACGTGTATCGCTGCGACGTATGTCATAACAATGCTTATAATGTGTCCGAAACAACATAATGGTAGTTGAGGCATGCGCACAAAAAAAAATCTAGAATGAAAAGGCCTATACAATCTAATTTGGTCTTGAGGTTCTGAAAGCCGCTTCCAGTTCCAAGGAACCAACGGAAGCCTCAAAATATGTTGATCTCAGGGTCCTTTGTATTTTGATATCTCTCAATCTGTCAATGAATACCTTTTGCACTCGTGTTTCCAATTGTGTCCTTTATAGCTATTCTCGCTGTTGATCCTAGAGCAGCAATCAGGTCTCCATATTTGCTATGCTGTTCTTCCGGTATGGTCTGTAACATTACCGAAGCAGGTCTCCTCAAAGCTACTATGAGAGGCTTTCCTTCATCGTCCCATCCAATAGCTGTTGCCGCAACTTCTATCTGTTTACGATATGGGGACCATGGCGACTGCCCATCGAAAGTCGCTGGTTTTGCGATTGTGCGATGTGGCAACCCTGGCACGGTGGTCTTGGATTTTCAGTGAAGCAACTTTCTCTTCGAATTCTTCCAACGGCTGCATTGTTTTCTCATCCACTTTTCTCGTTTCTTCACATACCACACTAACTTCTTTAGTTTAGAACAGTTTTCCTGGAAGTTAAATGAAGGGCTCTCGTGCTTGCATCCAATGCGTTTTCCATAGACCATTGACTGACTATATATTTTCCTTCCTTATACTTACCGTTTGTAACGCTGATGGAACCATTTGCCAGATTCAAATGAGTTCATTGAAATAATAACTATATTTCATTTTTACCCACAACCACTTACTTATTACTTTGAATTTTGCTTATTGTATTCTGAAGAAGTTGGATACAATTAATATATTAGTTTCGAGTCAACACGACAATTTAAGATAATGCTCAAAGTTTAGTGAGAGCGTAAAAAACCTGATCATGTACAAACGTTGGGGTACACGTCTCATCGTTGAAAGTGGTCGCGCCAAACAATTTTATTTCGTGGATTTTTTTCTGTTTTTGATATGTCATCAAATTTACAATTTTGATTTTATTCAATGATTATCGAAATATACCTGCAGCTAAGTTATAACTTGTTAAGTAAGTAGTTGAGGTAGTGGGTTGTAGGTAAACGTCATGCTTCTCAAACATTTTTGATGTCTGTTCCGTAATTTCTTGAGAAATTCTCTCATCTTTCCAGTTTTTCGTAATAATGGGATTTGAAAGGACTGTCCCACAAAGATAAAGTGCGCAGCCTAGAGTCCGATTCTCTAAGCAATAAAAGAATGCTTGACATGTGGGAATATACTTTTCGCGCAGCAGTGAGCGAACAAAGGAAGAACATACCCATATACATACATAAACATCCTCTTAATTTTTTTCGAAGTACTACTTCTACATTAGTAGTCCATTGTAAAATATATTCTGGGTCTTCCGAATCACTTTGCAGGAAGTTGCATTCAAATCGGTTCTGACTCACCCTGTACATATAAACACACCAAAGTAAAATGAGATCTCTGTTTGTGTCTGCATGATCACTATGCGAAAAATTGCATTCAGATTGATTGGATAGTTTTCGATGTAATCGAGGACATACATTCGAACATAAAGACCGAATATAGAATCCCCTCTTTAAAAATGGGCCCCTTTGAAAACAAAGAGAAAGTTTAAAATAATATAATCGAAGCAAGAATACAGAGTTAACAATTTAGTTTTCCTTTTTGAACGAATGGTTGAATAAAACTGAAATTACTTGAATGCACTACTTAATTTCTTTTTATGAAAAAATAACCAATAACACTAATTTATTCTTTTTTTCTTGACAATATTATTAGATCTTGTCCAGATAGCGTCAACATGCTGACGGAGTCTGGGCTTCTCTACTTGAAGGTGGGACCAACTCAACATGCCTTCGAGAGACTGAGCTCTGCATTAGCTTTAGAACCCACTTATCCTAAAGCTCTGCTTGGAATAGGCTGCATAATACAGGTAAATAACTAGTATCAACTGAGCTTTGTGGAGCGTATCTGAACTATCTGCTATGATATGCAAATAAAATATATCGGCTCTAATACCTTCATTCGATCATTCATAGACAAGCCTCTTCTATTAATGAACACGTGTTCAGTTTTTCTACATACGTATCGGAATTTTAACATGTCAGAAACGCATTGAATCAGAAATCATAATGTCATAATCATAAATTACCAAAATTATAAATCAAATCATCAGAGCCCTATTTTGGCAGCCTGTTGATTTTCAAACTGGATGGATCAATACCGTACTTCATTCATATGCACATTTGTAGAAATCGAAGATTCGGACAGTTAAGGTAGTACCGCTACGAGACAGTTGAATTAGGAAATTATTTTCGACGGAATCAAAAAATTTCAAAGGACTTTTCGATTTGAAACGCAAAAAAAATTTTTTTTTGAAGTGGGGCACTTGCCTTTCCAATCGACTCTAGAAAATTTCTTCGTTATAGAAAGTCGGCGACTCCAAAATTGATGTCCCCGAAAAGCGCATCAAAAAAAATATTTACACCACCCAACCAAGGGTTGTTAAGTAACACGCCTTATGACAGGCTAGAATCTTTTTGTGTGCACACGTAATCAATCAACCGTTACCATCCTCGGCCACTCTTAAAACAGTAATTCCCATTTATATATGGAATTTTTATTTATGCGTAGAGCCGGGATCCATGACTTAGCAGAGAGTAACATTGTAGCGAAGTTAACATACTTATTACGAACATTTCTCAATTTAGAACTATCAAATTGTCACAACATGCTTCGAAAATTAACGAAGATCAACTACGGACAACTATATCTTGGCGATTTTATTTGACACTGATATGATTCAACTTATAGAACCATAGATATATTCCTCAAATTGAGTATTTCAGATCCAAATCAGGAAACAATTCCAAAATCAATTTTCCTATTTTCACAATAGTCTTTGAATTCCAAGATAAGAGATGGTTGTTAACTTATGTAATCAACATGTAAATTCGTGAGGGTTGGCCAGGTGGTAGGACCAAGATTCATTGATTATTTCCACGGTCACTCTTTCAAGGCATTTTTTCATAAAAATTCACGGCGTGGCCATAGACACTTCAAGGTGGGCGTTCAATATGGCTTGTAAAACTAATCCGATGGAGGAGTCACCATGCATCATAGTGAATATTTATCCAAGTCTCCAACCGTGCAAATGAGTTTTTATAGTCGAAACTAATTTCTACCACGAGCACTTGCCGGGGGACACTGTCGAAGATTATAGTTCTAGTATTTGGCACTGTTGCCGATAAAGTTACGTACTCCATGTAATAGCTATCCTGAAGTATCAATTATCATTTGGTTTATGAATCAATCAAGAAGAAAAGATTCGTGAAATAGATATTCCGAAATTACATTCTTTGAAAATGAAATCCAACGTTGTTGTATCCATTATTATGATGTTCAACAAAGGTTGAAAAAAATAACCTAGAGTTTCGTAATTATATTGGCGGGCTTGGCAACATGCCAGTTGGGTTGTCGCGTGGAGGTCAAATCCTCGTTACTGATTTTACGGCAGAATAAAGGTATTATTCTAGCGGCAGAGAATTCATTGGATTTTGAATTTTGATATTTTTCTAGTAAATGTTATGAAAATCTCGCATTGTCAACCGGGCATATATTAGTTTTGAATCCCAGATCCCAGGTTCATATGTATTTTGATTGCGACTTTTGTGAATATATTATTCTAGTGGCAGAGAGATAATTGGATTTTGATATACTTCTAGTGAATGTTTTGAAAATCTCGCATTGTCAACCGGGCATATATTAGTTCTGAAACCCAGGTTCATATGTATTTTGATTGCGACGTTTGTGTTTGTTTGTTTGAATAAGTTGTTGGGAATGAACCGATTTCTATGGAATCAATGAATAATCTTTGGATATCATAATTCAATGGTTGAATTCTTACAACAAAAGATTTCAGAGTTGAAAGTTGCAGCTCATAATTTTTGGGAAGAAATAAAAAAACAAAAAATCAGCAAAACTTTGCTTATACTTCGCAAAAAAGCAGTTTCTAATAGCTGTGGCATTCTGAACGACTTGAATATTTGTCTTCCTTAATATTCGTTGAGAAAGTGACAAAATTTTGGGGAGAGAAAAAAATGGGTCCCACGTTAGATATATTTTATATGGATTGTGTACTGAAAGGAATACTCAGACAATTTTCTAAAGTATGAAATATGTTACGTCTAAGGTATGAAATATGTTACGTCTTTCCGTGGATAGAAGATGCAGTAGAATCAGAAAAAGAAAGACGTAAAAATATATCATTCATTATATTTTTTTCTTTGTAGAATTAGAAAGCATTGATTTATTCTCATACATCGCGGATTTTCATTGCACACAAATGATGGATATTTTGGTGAGTATTCTTTGACATTTCTGTGTCATATTGTTGTAGAAATTCATGAGGCCGAATTTCTTTGAAAGAAATTTGGTCGAGTGGTATTTCTGCAACAATATAGGCGGAAAAATATCAAAGTATACTCTACCCAAAATAACTATCACGAGTGGTATATGACCCGATTATATATCGAGCTATCTATCACAAACATACCTATACTTGAAAAAACTATGTTTCTAGGTTCTTTCGAATTTCTTCTTGGGATTATTTTGATAGGTTTGGTATAAACAATGGTAAATGTCCACTTGTTTTATAGCAAGTAGCGTGTATATTCGCGGATAGACTAGCAACATGATGTGAATTTGCTGATATTGGGATTTGATTGGTTAGATAAATGCATTTGATTAGCTGAATTCATTTCGAGGTATATAATCAACATTATAAGACTACAATAATTTACCTACGTCACATACCTACAGAAAAAAAATCGTGTGCGGTCAGGGAACCCCCGTCAGGAACAAACTTCCTTACGCTTTTTCTTAAACTCCGAATGGAGATTTATCATCACGCAAGGAAAAAGCATTATGCTCCCTCCATGCGACTTTCTCTCTCTCTCTCTCTCTGTTATCTGTATATATATTTTTTATTTTCTATCATTTTTTCGATGCAAATAATGTAAAGTAAGGAATAAAATCAAAAAGATCCATTTAATATTTTATTTATTAAAAATTAGATATAAAATAGTGAATTATGAATAATATCGAGGTAGCAGAAAATGATGCCATCAATCTCATGTTTCCATCATTTTGTGTTTTGTTTTCATTTGGAAGTTGACGTTTTATATGCCATCACATTAAATTGTTATTAAATCATGCAATACTATACCTATATATCCTTTTTCCAAACTCCTCCGCCACAGTAAAAGGTATTTAATTCCTGATGATTCTATTCGTTATATCATATCAAATTGACGTGCCACATATTCAATGTAAACCATTAATCCAACTTCGACATAAAAAAACAGTAATTATGTCCAAATACAATAACTAATAAAAAACCTTTTTAAAGACAAGCTTTTATATAAGTGTACTAAAACGTATAACAAAAGTTTAAGTCATCGTTGATAATGATTTGATTATTTTTTGTTGAATTATTTGTTTTCAAAAACCTTGTCGGGCGAAGTGTTCATAAAAGTAGGTAGCAATTAATTTGAGTGGGCAGTGATAGGTTGGTAAGTAAGAACTTGTCAAAGTAAAGCAAGACGCGCGTGAAGGAAATTCGTTCCAAAAAATAGTGCCATGGAAAAGTGTCTACTACGCTCCTTCAAAACCACGCAAGAAACCATATTTCGTTCAAAAGCGAATTGTTACAGTTCATTACTGTGTTATGGGTGTTCAATGGTTACAAGCATTGTACAGAGAGTAATTTTTAATTCAACACATATTTGCCTTTTTACAGAAGTTTATTGGAGCCTGTCATTCTGAATGTTTTTGATTTTGACAGTAAAATCATAGTCTCCGACCCCAAAAACCGGACTATAAATCACAAAACCCATTCCTCTGAAAACTCTAAATATTAAGGCGCAAAAATAACTATTTTCTATTCGCGGCAAGCCAACGAATCTGTTATTTATAGAATAAAGTAGGTCAAACAAATAAAGAAATATGTTTTTCCTTTTTAGTGGATTTATATGGAAACTTGTCTTCAACAATATTTTTTTATTTATTTTTGATTATTCCCCTTTAATGCATTCGTAAAAAAGTTAATTATTTCTAGTTCTTCATGAAATCTATCTTCTTATTAATTTCTGACAAAAAATTAACAGTCTTCGACCCCAAAATCCCCCTCATAATAATTTTGAATAGAATCGGGCCATAATCACAAAACTCGTTATCTCAAATTCATAAATTTCGACAAAAAAATCATAATCTCCGACCAGAGGAACTCTGACACACCATAGTCGCAAAACTCGTTCGCTGTCTTGGAGCCGCCATCTTAAATCAATGAATTCTGACAAAAAATGTATTATCTTCGACCCAGAGAACACCCACATACTAATTTTGAATATGAGTGTCCCATAATCACGAAACTCGCCCGCCATTTGTTTTTTTTGTCACAAACATTTCACAATAGATTGTCACCGGAATTATGAACAGCTGCCAAAGTTAATCGGACGACCAGAAGTGAATCAAAATCAATTTGCAAAATTTCACCCCAACGTACAAATCGAGAAATAAATAATAATCACAAAGAAACGAACAAGGCAAGGTGGATGAAAGCTTGTAAAAATATCAGCGTTTTGCGAACAAACACAATTTTCGAAATATTGATTAAATTAACTGGCAAAGAGGTGCACTACCCCCAGAAGGAAGTTTAGAAAAAATATTTCTCGTGTGCCTACTATCAGTTGGAAAAAGCTTCGTTATATTATTGACCCTTCGGACCCCGTCACTGATTTTTATTTATCCTTCCATAAATTACCCTATATGATTCGATTATGGATAATCTCCGAATCCGAAACTTTCATGTTCTTTATTTTGCTATTCTACAGACTTTATAAAAATCACATTCCTATTTCATTGAAGAAAAGTAGTCCCTCGATGAATGAAATTCACAATGGCATTCTTTATCCGAAAACGGCTGAACTACGAATGTTGTAAAGAGGGAACTATTTCTCGCTATGAGTTTGAATTTGGCTATTGTCCGCCCATTTCGTATTTCAAGTTGATGTCCCAAACGAAATTGTCTGGAGATTCGTTTTCAATCGGAAGTTGAACTATTTCCATGGGTCTATCGTTTTAAATAAAAAAGAAGCATGTATTGGCGTATTTCCTCCAATTTTCGCCGAAAAAAATCTTAATTTGCGAAAAGAATTCAATCTCAATATTTTCAATTAGAACTCTAACCTTTTCGAATTCTTGAAGTGTAACCGTTTCTCGATGCAACTTGAAATGAAAATACACTACATTGAACGACCACCTTGAGGCCCTTAAAAATGACAATTTCAGTCGGTAACACTGTTACACTGTTTGAAACTCCAATCTCACTCGGGAGTCCGGGAGCTTTGACCTCCCGACTGAAATTGACGTTTGCAGACGGCAGACCATAGACAAATTAAAAATAAAGAGACTGTTTGAAACATTGGCGATCTCGACCACCAAGTTTTTGGTACGGCCAGTCGCGCATGGAGGCGCTGCCCGCAATCAATTATTTCAAAGGTCATGGAAAAAGCCATCAACATCGAGCTCATGAAATATCTGGAAGACTCAGGAATTGTCAACGATAGGCAATATGGCTTCCGCCATCAGAGATCAACTGGTGACCTGCTCGCTTACGTCTCACATATATGGCAGCTATCTATTGAAAAGTATGGAGAAACTTTAGCTGTGGCATTAGATATCTCCAAGGCGTTCGATCGAGTTTGGCACCAGGGACTCCTCGCCAAGCTTCCGTCTTATGGCTTGCCCCCTCAGCTGTGTTCTCTGCTTGCTAGTTTTCTCTCAAACAGGTCTCTCCATGTAGTGGTCGATGGAGTTTCATCTGACACTCTACTCATAAATGCTGGTGTTCCGCAAGGATCCATTCTCGCACCAACACTATTTCTACTTCACATCAACGACCTGTTGAAAGAAACTTCATGTCCACTACACAGCTTTGCCGATGATAGTACCCTCCATACCGCTTTCTCTTCCAGGGCCCCTATATCAGCCCGTGAAACCAGAAATGAACGAGGAAGAAATGTTAATAATATAAATATGGACTTAGCAACAATTCTCGAATGGGGATCTAATAACTTGGTAGAATTCAATGCAAACAAAACACAAGCATGTCTTTTCTCTAGAAAAGCCGATCTCACTGTGCCTAACATAACTTTGTCAGGAGTAACCATACCACTGAAGCCATCCATATCGATGCTTGGTATTACTATCAGCAATAACCTTTCCTGGGAAAATCACGTGAGGTCCATTGCCAAAGTGCATCCCAAAACTTGGTTTTCTGTTTCGTGCCAAGAGCTATTTCACCCCCAGTCAACTGCTTATGATCTATAAGGCACAGATCCGACCTGTCCTGGAATACTGTTCCCATATTTGGAGTGCGGCACCTAAACATATCCTGAGGCTATTGGATTCTGTCCAAAAAAGGGCAATTCGTCTCGTCGGTGATGCCTCGCTTACAAACTCGCTCACTTGTCTGGAACACCGTAGAAAAGTTGGCGATTTGTCTCTATTTTATAGATATTTTCATGGGCGATGCTCTTCTGAAATATCAACAATCGTTCCTCCTTTGGCAGTCTCTTCGAGATTAACCCGTCAAGTTCAGTCATCACACCCCTTCGTGGTCACTTTGGAGACCTGCAGAACATCACTTTCCAAAGACTCGTTCATCCAACGAACAGCGAGGCTTTGGAACTCATTGCCTAGGGAGGTGTTCCCCGAGGCATACAACCTTCAGAAATTTAAGAAGAACACCAACTCCTACCTTCTTTCCCTAGGTTCCCACGATGTTCTCTGAACATTACAGGATATCCCTTTTCGTGGGAACCAGAACATAAAAAAAAAAATAAAAAAAAAATCAACAGACGACTGACATGATAATTTTCCAATTTCGACATTTGTCAGAAGATGACAAACCACGTAATAATTTCAGAATAATTCTACTTGTCATCGAAAAATTAATTATAGAAATTATACTATGGACTTGAATTATGAACCCAACGTCGAAAATGGAATGTTTTGTTATTCGAGTTGACGCTGAAATTCCTCGAAATATTCTTTCACAAGGTAAAATATAAGCTGCTTTTCACAAACTGATACTTATTTCCATCCATCAGTTGCAGAAATTTTTTCACAAACTGATATATTTCCGTCCATCAGTTTCCATTTCCTATCACCATTTGAGGAAGTACGAAGATTATCATCAAACTGGAGCATTCTACTCGTTCTCCTTTGTGCTAATAAATGAACAAAATTATTGAAGGTTTGTTGTAAATGTAATTTGTTTTTATTTTGGTTGATTTGATGATAAGACTGAAAAATATTTTTAATTTTGTTTTGTCTGTAGTTTTATTATTGTTTTGTCTGTAGTTTACCTTGTCCTAGATAAAATAAAATGTGTTTTTATTATTATTCTTGTTTTATAAGTCTTTAATTTTGTTCTTGATATCATTAAATAAAGATTTACTTTGAAACTTTATTTTAACCACGAACGAACTAACAGATTCTACGAATCGATTACTGTATATATTTTATTAGTGATCGATTTGCCATTCCTGTATTTCATATGATACAACCATTCATATGGAATACAAGAATGATAAATCGATCACTTATAAAATATATATCATATCAATCACATAAAAGTAACACATTTGAAAAACCCGCCTTATTTCAATCGGTATTACCAACTGTATTTAGTTCGGCCAGTTGCGAGATATGTCGCCACTGTCTAAACGTGGTGCCAACTTTTACTGCAGGTTTGACAACTCTCTTTATTTTTAGTTTCTCTATGCGGCAGACGGTATCCAGTAGGAATCAAGTCGCTCATTCGGTTTTCCACTCGACGCGACGGTGGACGGTAGATACCGACTAACAATTGCCCGCAGCCTGCAAAAATTCACAAAATGTGTTTTAAATAAAAATACAAACGGCACAGTTTCAAATATAAACTGAGTGAGGTTTGTCAGGGAAATTTATATTTAGTCGGGAGAAATTATCGCTAATCAGGCGGTATCGAGTTGGGATATACCGATCGGTAGATCCCGAGTGAAGTTGAGAATCTCGCTGCCCGCTGCAGCTTTGAATAATTATTATGATCGGGTGAGTTCGTACACCTTCGGAGGTGATGATAAGGATCAAATTTCGGTCCATGTAGACGCTTCTAGCTTCAACAGACGGCGTATTTCGGAGAATCCCAAGGAATTATCATTTAGTAGACCCTCCGTCGTCGAACATATGTAATTACGAAATGGTATTGAAGGTACGTATTATTGTATTTGCAATTTCATAATGATAATAAATAATCACTGTTGTAAGTTGTAATTAACTTCTACTTTTAGATAATATGAAGCGCGCAGCAAGAGGTTGGGACAAGAAAAAGTTTAGAGATAAGAAAAAAATCTGTGATGCTGGAAATAATGTAAGACAACAAATAATAACAACTTTTGCAAAAAAACTCGAACCATTCGGTATCGTAATAGCAACAGCCGATACCAAATATAAATTCACCTACAACTTCTTCAAATTACTCGGAATATCAACAACCTTCATGGGATGACCTTGACCTGAATGATCATCCACGGGTTCCTTCTCCATCGATAAATGATGAGTGAGTTGAATATTGATACAGAAAATATAAACCCAGAATGGTATAAAGGAAACAAATTGGATTTGAATTGGTTGCTTAAAAAATACACTTATTTTCAAAAATCTTAAAAAAAAGTCATTATTTATTTTGCAATGAAAACCTGAGAATTACTCAGAAGTTAGTACGAGTTGAGATGCCTAGAAACCCTGGTGTATGCACTCATATCTGAAAATGTGTGGGATCAAACGTGCGACAATATGGCCTGCTTGATTTCTTAGATGACGACCTGATTCGAATGATTGTTGAGTAGATGTCAACACCAAAGAGCAACTCTCCTAAGAAATTTATTCGGACAATGTTCAGTCCGCTCCGAAATCGTCAAAGATGTGAAAGAAGCAGATTTCGCAATTCGGCCATTGTCTTCAATCATTTGGGCAGACAGCGACCAGCGACAAACAGTTCAGTTTTCTTTACTTTATTACTACATCCACTATTCAAATCGAAGCTTCGGCTTTTCGCTCCTCGGTGTCGCCGCCGTTACAACGAATCAGTATTTTCCCAAGATTTTAGGTTATATTTATCTTTGATTACGACGAAAATGGCATAAAAAGACACTGTCGGCCTAGAATTTGATTCTTGTTTGCTTTTGGCGTTTGGCTTGTTCAATTGTGGCGTTAGAAAATCGAGAATTCCGTTTTCATTTCGAATTATACATTTATTCAAAATGAAGTGCATGGTTCCATCTTGTGAAACTGAATGACATTTTATGTAAGTAAAATGTAGTATATAATACCATTGTCTCTTTAGACAATGATAGAACAATACAATTTGAATGATATTTGATTTCTGAAACACATCAATTTTATTTTTTCAGGCTCACTCTTCCGAAGTACGATGAGAGGAAGGAATCATATATCAGTTGAGTGACAAAAATTGTGTCTGCAGTGTGCACTGATTTAGGCAGGATGATATATATTGTGGTAAAGAATGAAATCAGATTGAGACCTCAAGCTATCCTCAAACTAATTTACGAAAACCCTATTTACCGTAGATCCAAACAATTCAGAGGAGTTTCAGGTTAGTTGAAAAATGAGAAGTTTGATAAAGCGAGTAGAGAACATATATATAAACATTTTGAGTAGGTTATTTATTCATTTTTCGAAAAAATTATTCATCTTATGAAAATAAATTACTTATAGTTGGCTAGCACACCTAGTTCTTTGTATTGATTACATTTTTTAAAACCCATGTATTCATTTCAGGAGTTCGGAGATTTTGTTATCCACATCAGCAAACAGCAGGAATAAAAACATTGGGTCAATTGAAAATCAGAATGAAAGGGATATCAGTTTGGTTCAATTTCACTCAGCTGAAGGAAACCTGCTTTCAGAAAAATCTTACCAAAACAAGAAAAATATTGTCTGTCACTAGGTACTTTTGTAATATGACCAATGGATGAAATTTCTTCTTCAGAAGAGGTAAGATATTAAATGAATTGTTATGTTGGAATTTCATTACAAAAAACAGTTCATCTCTTAACCTTCCCGAATATAAACTTGTTTTTCAAAAATATTCCCATTTAATGTTACACTCTGAAATTCAAAATATCTTGCACTACATTTGATGTTCTTTATTTTGTTATTAGAGATATCAAATAGTTATTTATGCAACAAGTGCAAAAAGTAAGTGTTTATTGCACTCGACGTGAAGTTGTCCGATGAGGCCGTCAGGCCGAGTTGAACAACACGTCGAGTGCAATAAACGCTTTTTGCATGAGTTGCATACAATATTTTGTCTACATTCATGCAAAAATAAAAAAATGTTTTATGTAGGTGGCACTAAGTGTGGGAAAATAAAAAGTGTAATTCAATAGAAAAATATTTAATGATTAATTAGCACTATCGATTTGAATTGAGAAAGTTAGGAACTAATACCTATGTTAGGAACAATTTAACTCATTTTAGATAAATTGTATTTTTTAGTAATTCCGTAATCCAGTATGCAATAAATATGATTGAAAATAATATGAAATATGCAATTGTTTAAAATTTAATATAATATCACAGAAAATGCACTAAAAATAGCGTCGATTTAAACTTTTATGTTTGTCATGATCACAAAAAGCTGTAGTGGAATGACATATGAGTGCAAACCAGTTTTTTCACTAAATATATTTCAATAAAGTTTTGGTTTTTGCATGAAGGTAGAAAAATATATAACAGCCAAACTTCAAAATAATTTTGATGAATGTGAACTCCTCTTCCACAATCCTTCGGGGATTCTGAAATTTGAAAGTTAATATCAGAAGGTCAAAGAATAATTCAGTGAGAAAATTAAATAATAATTTCTGTGAAAAAAATGGAAGAAGTATTATAACAAACTGGACTGGTGGTAGTGAGCGTAGAGGCGCTGGCTGATGTCCAGATGGTCCGAGTTCGAATCTCGGCACGGGTAATGAAATACAAATTTATTTCTGTAGTTCCGTTGAGCGGGAGGAGATAGGTGATCAACCGAACATTCTTGGTACCTGGATACCAATCCTTCAGACTGTCCACGGTTACTAGTCGAGTAGTGCTTCGGATGACACTTAAAAAGCTAAGGTCTCCGTCTTCTTAACTCACACAAGTCTCTGACTTTTGAGGGTTGCTTTGCAAGTGAATTGGTGGTTAAAAACAATTATAAAAAAAATTATGTAGAAAAAATTAAATTCCAGTTTCATATATTTTATTTGGGATGACCATGTTTTCATTGGATTCATATTTCTAGCTGATATACACCTTTATCATAACAGGGTGGATATCAGTTATTTGTATTGATTACATTTTTTAAAACCCATGTATTCATTTCAGGAGTTCGGAGATTTTGTTATCCACATCAGCAAACAGCAGGAATGAAAACATTCGGTCAGTTGAAAATCAGAATGAAAGGGATATCAGTTTGGTTCAATTTCACTCAGCAGAAGGAAACCTGCATGCTTTCAGAAATCTACGAACACAAGGAAAATATTGTCACTAGGTACTTTTGTAACATGACCAATGGATGGATTTCTTCTTCAGAAGAGGTAAGTTTTGATTGAATTATTATGTTGGAATTTCATTAAAAAAACAGTGGTTGAAAAAATATTCTTGAACAAAAATGTTTATTTTCAATTGTATAATAAAATTAGTACATCTCTTAACCTTCCGGAATGTAACTTGTTTTTCAAAAATATTCTCATTTAATGTTACACTGTGAAATTCAAAATATTTAACACTATATTTGATGTTCTTTATTTTGTGACTAGAGATATCAACAAGTGCAAAAAGTAAGTGTTTATTGCACTCGACATGAAGTTGGCCGACGAGGCCGTCAGGCCGAGTTTGTCATGATCACAAAACGCTGTAGTAGAATGACAGATGAGTGCAATAAACATTTTATTGCACTAATGCAATAAAGAACCAGTTTTTTCACTAAATATAGTTCAATAAAGTTTTGGTTTTTGCATAAACATAGAAAAATATATAACTGCCAAACTTAAAAATAATGAATGAGAACACCTCTTCCACAATCCTTCGGGGATTCTGAAACTTGAAAGCTAATATTAGAAGGTCAAAGAATAATTCAGTCAGAAAATAAAATAATAATTTCCGTGAAAAAAATGTAGAAAAAATCTAATTCCAGTTTCATATATTTTATTTGGGATGACCATGTTTTCATTGGATTCATATTTCTAGCTGATATACACCTTTATCATGACAGGGGGGACTCAGCATAATATAATTTACCCCATACAAATAATATTCAAACTAATAATATTTAAAATTGATATGAAATGTCAGAAATTAGTATTCAAATAAGTGATTCATGAATAATTTTTCATTTAATATTAATTTATATTTGTTGAAGGTATGAATGAAGAACAACTTTTCAATCATTCCCATCGAAATTTTACTAGGTACATTTGTGTTTTAATTAATTTTTAAATTTTCAGGAGGCAAATTCCGCATATGAAATAAAATTCAGCATATCTGGGAAAATTCAGTATTTTTGTGTCCTTTGCTGTTGGTGGATGAAGAAAAGCCAATACGTCCTTGACAACACAGGATCATTTGAGGTATATATTGTCATACATACCCATTGAGTATGTAATAAAAAGTATATTTTATTAAATTCTTGATGGAAAACCACTCTTAGATTGAAATGTATGATTTTTTCTTAAAATAAGATTTTCTAAAGTTTTCACTCTGAATGAGTTTTTGGTGTTCTTCTCTGACAGGTGAAACCTTAAATTTCAATTGAAATGAATTTGGTATTTCTGTTGTCTGAATGGAAGTATTAATTTTTGTACTTGAGTTTTTCTTAATATATATATATATATATATATATATATATATATATATATTATATTATAATTCTTGATCACATGTTTATTTTCTTTGTTTTCTCGAATTGAGTGCCTTTGTTAGTATAGGTATTTTTTTTTTGATCTCTAGGTAAATTCCTAAAAATAATGTAAAACATCTAAGTTAAAAACATAATACGTTACATAACATCAACCAAATATGATTAAAATTCAAAGATGACGTTCAAAACTTACAATATAATTTAACAGTTATTCTTTCCATAGTTTCGTGTTCATGTTGAAAAGGGAAACATTCTCAATTAATATTGAATAGAAAGATTCTTCTGTAAGTGAAAAATCCACGATAAAATTAAGTTCTTTTTGTGAATGTCTAACATGAAACAACTATTTCGATAAAGTAGTTGGACATTGAACTCCATCTGATAGATATTCTGAAAGGACCCTAACTCAATGAGTTCTTAATTGAGACTGGAATAGAAAATCAAATAACTATCTGAATAAAAATGCAAATTTTCAGTTTCAGATTTTTTCTTTGAGTTAGGGTCCTTTCAGAATATATATCAGATGTAGTTCAATGTCAGCTGGTTTAGCCAGGAAAGTAGTTGTTTCGTAACATTAAAAAAAACATTTTATCGTGGATTTTTCAATTCTTAGAAAAATATTTCTATTCAATTGAGAATGTTTCCCTTTTCAACATGAATACTCCACAAGAGGTTATCTTGAACGATGGAAGATAGTGACTAAAGTTTATCTTTCAGTCGCAGATGATTCCACATCTGATTTCATGAACATCCTGTTCATAATATCAAACAAATCAATTCGTGTTCATATTTCACAATTGGAATGAACATTGTTGAATATCTGAGATTGCTAGTATCGAGTTTGTTTTTATCTGCTTTCGTTTTTTCCCATTTAAAAAAAAATACATTAGAGTGTTTGCATATTCAGTTGTAGCATGTGGGCTCTATTGTTATAATTTATGCAAGACTTTTTCGTGTCAAAATGTAAAGATCAGTTTATTTTCATTACTATTTTTTTCTTTTGTGAAAATTTCAACCTTGTCAAAATCGAATTTACGTTGATTTTACTTTTCATGTTTAGACAATGCTGTTATGTCTGATTTTATGTAACGTATTCTGTTTTTAACTCTACATGTTTTACATTATTTTTAAAAATTCACCTGAAGATGACAAACAATGTCGAAACGTCGTATCAAATAAAAAATACATAGATTGACTAAGGCTTTCATTCCGAGAAAACAAATAATATATATGTATATTTAGATAGTTTCATCATCATGACTGGTTCGTTTAAAATATGATTCAAACTGTCTTGGGGTTGCAGTCAGATGTATCTTTCATTAGGTCTCAATATAGAAAAAAGTCTTTGTCATATATATATATATATATATATATATATATATATATATACCCACTACACCATAATGGTTTTTTAAATGTTCCGATAAAACCAGAAACGGAAAGAGGAAAATATCAGGGATCATTATATTCAAAGATTTTCAAAGCATAAAATTGCTTTCTTTACCAACGCTGAAATTCAGCCTTTGACTCTATATGATTTTATCTAGACCTCAATATTTCTTCGATTGTCGTGTCACATAGTTGGAGTAAGTAGTATTTTCTGTTAATTCTCTTCATTTCCATAGCTATTGGAAGGAATTATCAGAATTTAAGAAAAACTTCTGAACAGTTTGTATAAAAGACCAATTTTGGTTTTTTTCAAACTTATTTTATTTTTCTTTCCAGATCAAGGAAATTGAACCTTGCAGATACAGTTTATTCAGAAGAGGAAAGAAGACAAAATGGCTGAAGATTTGAAATTGCAATGGGAATTCAATTTAACAGAAAATGGTCCAAAACAAATGGAAAACTTGATATTATGTTATACAAAAATAAAGATATTATGTTATATAAAGATATACCAATGGATGATTGATGAACCCGGCTAAACATTTTTGAGGGTGGGTTATGATTTTTTTCGATACACAAATATAAACTACTCCTTCGACGGCCTGCAAATCAATTATCTCTTGGTATATCATTATATAGCCTTTCAGTAACACGTATACCAAATATTGACTTGGCAAAAAAATTTGATGGTGTGTTTAGATTTTTTCGAAATACAAGTATAAACTACCCCTTCGAGGACCTGCAAATCAATCATCTCTTGGTATATCATTATATAGCCTTCCAGTAACACATATACCAAAACTTAACTTAGCTAAACACTTTTGAAGGTGGCTTTTGTTTTTTTTTGAAATATCGACAAGTATAAACTATCTTTTTGCCGGCCTGCAAATCAATCATCTCTTGGTAAATCATTAATATAGCATTGAATGAATGTGGTTTTTTGTGGAGGAACAACGTTTCTTGACATGTTTTTTGGGTAACCTTCCACAGTCTGAAAATGAAAATATAATCAGGAAAATCTATACAAGTGTAGAAAGGGCAAACTAATTAGTTCACCCCATAAGTTACTGCGTTCACCAAATTATATTTGCTATAGAAAAAATGATTCGATTTGTGTAACTTTTCGTTCCCTTAATATGCCTATAAAAATAGTAAAAATTCAAAAGATACTTCTCTATATAGTTTTTGATTGAGGTTTCGGGGACTATATCTGCCCCCGTTCTCAAAATCTTCTAAATCTCCTTTAATTGTTTGAATAATTTGGATTTTTTCTTGCAGAGTCTTTTTCACTTTTTCAACTGATTTTCCTGATTATATTTTCATTTTCAGACTGTGGAAGGTTACCCAAAAAACATGTCAAGAAACATTATATATAGCCTTTCAGTAGTACATATTCCAAATATCCACTTGACTAAACATATTTGAGGGTGCATTTTGAACAAATATCAAATATATCTTGGTTTTTCATTTGTGTTGTGTTCGACCATTTTCTGTTAAATTGAATTCCCATTGCAATTCCAAGTCTTCAGCCATTCGATTTGATTGAAAATTCGAAGGAATTTTGAATCACCCTGACGTCACTGATCATTTGGCCGCCAGATAAAAACGGCTGCCAGAAAATGGCCGCTAACTTCACACTGGTCTGCTAAATAGGGCTTTTTGAATTAATGCAAAGTTGAATATAATCTAAATTTGTAATGACTCTGTTATTGAATTACAATGAAACGAGAAGCACAATTCCTCAATTACTTATAAACTTTGAGATATCACTGAAAAATGATATGAAGTTCCTTTTTTTTTAAATAATAATTTTCATTTCAAATATATATTATTCATAGGGATAAGGGATTAATCATGTTTTGGATACAATCCGCCAAAGGAAACTGTCGTTTTGTCCAATTAAATATTCAATGTCAAATTTCAGCAAAAAGTTGTAATTAATGTTGAAATACATTTTTACAGGTTTTCTGAAAAACCCCAAAAAATATCTATAATATATAATAATAAAATATGATATTAAAATGCATTGGAAATGAAATGGAAGCCCCTCCTGTTGAATTGCAAGAGGTTCGGGCTCTCTACAGATTTTCCCAACATTTTTAATTTGATCTCGGGTAAAAGAAATTCAATATAAATTTGAATAACCATCATTTATATTGAATTCTGATACAAATCACATTGACATATTTATTTCAGTTGTATTATATATGTAATAGATTAAGATTATTTATGTTTCTTGGGTTCAATAAAAATTTATTATTATTTTACATCTCATTATATTGATTTTTCCCAAAAATATAAGTCCAAAGGTTGTTTTTTTTTCAGATGTAGCTCATTTTTCGAATAAAAAGCTTTGACACATCTCTGTCTCGCTCTAGCATAGCCTGCAAAGCTTCTGAGCAAAATAATTCATTCTGACTGAATAACAACACATCAACATTTTGGAAAGGTCTTTGTGGAATTCTTCACTTGACAGGAAGTATTGCCGGGTGTGTTCAAGAATTTGGTTCGGTTTTCTCATGCTAGCCTTTTCTGAAACTGGTTCTGGAATCCAATGGTTGTCTAGGAGTGGCTCCGAACTGGAAATATTAATAATAAAACACTATTTAAATAGGTTCAATAAAATATAACTAGTGTGTGTTGTTTGGGAATAAAGAGAAAAAATGGTTTAAAATAATCATCAATTAATATTCTTGGTGAAAAATATGTTGTCTATACCTATATTTAATATGATGTGCCATTATCATTCTTAGTTTGGAAATTAAATTGAATGCCCCAAAATCAATTGACTACAGAGGCGTTGCCATGAAAATAATTTTTTGAGATGAAAGAAGAAACCAAACATTCTACAAACTTTTGTGTTCAGAGAAAACCAATTGTTTATTTATTTTTTTCATTAAGACTATATATTTCATATATTTTTTTCACATTTATTCTTGTATCATGTTGCTCACTAGATTTTCCAACTTACGAACGGTCACTCAAACTCAACTCTCTCAAACTACTATGGAATATAATTTAAAATTTCTGAGAAAGTGCTATGAATGCTAATTTATTATTTTCCACTTGTAAATCATGGTGACACGCAGTCGTGGATAGTCATAAAGTAGATTTTCCTCTCAATCAATGAATCTTGTTTATTTAGTATCTCTTTTGAAAGGGTATTGTGAGATTTTGTTGATTAATTGAGGAATGTATAAGCATTATTACATCTATTCAGCAATTGCAAATGATAATATTTTTTTGGTTTAATACATTGAACTGTGAGAATTAGCAACCAGACAATAACTTCTTAGTTACCATTGCATATGTCAGTATTAAATTGATTTGTTGTGTAGCATATCGCTTTATAAGTCTCCCATAATACCTATCTGAAAAATATTACCCTGTAAGAAATTATTTGAAATTACGATGATGCTGTCAGGAAGACAGCGAATAGAATTTTAGATGATCTTAGGTTATGGCGATCATAAAAGAAGTATGTCAGAAGTATGCGAAAAAATATTACATAAACTTAATGAGATTGGCAATGTTGAGGTTAAGCCTAGGAGTGGCCTACCATTCCGAAGACACTTAATTTATTGAATTACTTGGAATTGAAGAAAATCCTCATTGTTCAATTACAACTTCATTTGACAACAATGAGATCTGTCGTGGTGCTGTGCAGAAAATTCTGAGAAAAGCCAAATAACATCCATATAAAGTTGAACTTATACATGAACTTGATGAAGCGACTCCGATAGACACAGGGAGTTTTGTGAAATTATGCAAGAAGTGTGTAATCAAAATAGTGGCTTTGAATTTAATGTCTTATTTTTCGAAGAATCAACTTTTTGTATAAACAGTACCGTGAATACGCAAAATTGTCGTTATTGGGCAACATAAAATCCCCAATTGGACGATGGAAGCTTATAGCCAATATCCCCAAAAAATAACTGTTTGGGCTGAGATTCTTAAGAATACCATTGTAGGACCATATTTTTTTGGTGGTACTGTGAGGGGTGAAAATTATTTGAAAATGTTACAAACTCATGTAGTTCCATATTTAACTGTAATATTTCCAGACATTAATCAACCTGGTCGAATAGTTTCTACTATTCGGTTCCATCAGGATGGAGCAGGTCCATATTATGCTCGTGTGGTTATATATTTTCTCAATGAAACCTTTCCCAATCGCTGGATTTGACGACACGGTCAGATTTGATGCCCTGATAGGTCCCCAGATTTAACTCCCATGGACTTTTTTCTCTGGGGTTACTTAAGAAAAAAAGTATATATATAATCGACCTACCATTTTGGAAGGCCTCAAAGAGAGAATTCGAACTGAAATTCAACGAATTACACCAGAGATGTTGTCAAACGTAACCCAAGAAATATTTCCAGACATTAATCAACCTGGTCGAATAGTTTCTACTATTTGGTTCCATCAGGATGGAGCAGGTCCATATTATGCTCGTGTGGTTGTATATTTTCTCAATGAAACCTTTCCCAATCGCTGGATTTGACGACGCGGTCAGATTTGATGCCCTGCTAGGTCCCCAGATTTAACTCCCATAGACTTCTTTCTCTGGGGTTACTTAAGAAAAAAAGTATATATAAATCGACCTACCATTTTGGAAGGCCTCAAAGAGAGAATTCGAACTGAAATTCAACGAATTACACCAGAGATGTTGTCAAACGTAACCCAAGAATTCATCAGACGTTTTGGATATTGTCAACTAACTCATGGAGCTTAGTTCGAGCATTTGTTGTATATTTGTTATTTGTTCATTTTTACTACTTGCTAATGATTATTTCATTTGCAAAATAAATAATTAAATGTCTGTTAAGAAATATGAACACTGGTTTCCTTTATACTCAGTATACTGTAACTTGAAATGTTACATATGACGTATGTGGTATGGTTGAACTCAGAAAAATATGAGCTTTCAATTTTTGATATGAAAATATACCCTTTCAATTTAAAAAAAATACCGATGACGTCATATTTTGTAAGGTAGTGTTTTTTTTTAAAGAAGATGGAAAACTAAAATACAAAATCTGTCCGAGCTTTACCTCTGAAAATGATTGACTCGAAAGATAATGAACGCACTGTATACAGCGTGTCTCACTTCTCATGGAAACACCTCCGTATCTTCCGTAATTAATGGAGTGGAATTCTGAAATTTCAACGATCGTTAGATATACCGAGGGTGAGTCTTAATCTCTCCTGGGGTTAACCTGAGGGACAAACACTGCGCGCCAGGAGCGATGGATAGAACGATTTTTGCGAAAAATAATATTAGGGGGCAAGATAGGCTTACGGAATCGTGATCAGGATATCAATTTTGGTACCAATCCATATTTTCGTTGGAAAATTTTTGGTTCTGAAATATTCGAATTTGTCTCACTTCCCATGAAAAAGCCCCCGTATCTTCCGTAATTATTGGAGTAGAATTCAGTAATTTTATCGATCGTTAGATATACCGAGGATGAGTCTTAATCTCTTCTGGGGTTAACCTGAGTGACATACACTTAGATAGAACGATTTTTGCGAAAAATTATATTCAGTTCTAAAAAATCCGAATTTGTCTCACTTCCCATGGAAACGCTCCCGTATCTTCCGAAATTATTGAGTTTCTCTAGCTGTTCTTCCTCAAATGAATATCAATGAACAGAAAAAAAAGGGATTTTTTATTAACACGCTTTTATTATAAGCTTCACTTGTAACTTACAAACAATGTAATCAAATTTCGGAAGTCAATTTTCCCCTACTTCTAATTGTCGTATCGAAATGAAACTTGGTATGTATATGTAGTTTGGATGACAATACTTTAATTTGGTATCTTGCAGCTGATCTGAGGATGGAACCAGGAGGTGTCTACCAGTAAAATCTTCAGTGACTACTAGTAAAATATGGTGAATGCACCGAGGCCGTTCTCAGCATAATTTGCAATACAAAGATATGGCGAATGCACTGGTTCTCAGCATATTCGTCAAAATTCAGCTATTTTTAACTTCCATCTCATGTGGAAAAATCAATCGAAGAGTTTTTCTCCCGTAGTCTTCTTTAGTCTTCGGTAAGAATATGGACAAAAAAGTTAAAAATAAAATTATAGTTTGACAAAACACGCTTATATGGCACTATGTACTAAAAAGTATAGATGATTCATTTTTCATCATCGAGAATGATAAATAGGCTGTTTGAACTACATGTTCAACCAAATCAATGGGCTGATAACAGAAACTCGGAATCGTCTTGTTTGCTCTAACGACTCTTGAAGTGCTGGATGGGTTTCTCTCTGTGGCTGCACTAGTATAGAAGTCAAGCTTCATGCCTTCGGGTGAAAAATAACATTCGCAATTTTTGCGAAGTAATGGGGGTGCATCGTTCAATAATTTGCTAACGATGTGAATCCATAAGGCTTGGTACTCGATTCTGCTCGATAGTGTAGTGTAGACAGTCATATAACTCCATCCTTTGGGTTGCCAATAATTTTATATTCGCGGCGTGATGACTAAGTTATTCCAATAACATATATTCGAACATCAGATTATTTACTGATGCCAACAGCAATCATTTCTGGGCGACAAAATCCTTTAATCTGCATACGACTTCGAACAGCTTTTCCATAGTAATTGCATGCATGTAAGTCAATAAATTACAAAGAAAATTCAACAAGTTATACTTGACCAATAAACAGTACAATTTATTACTTATTTCTCTTACTTACAAACTCTGATTTCTGATTTTTCTTACTCTCTTATTTTCATCCAGAATTACATCTATGAATTCAATGAAAAATATGCAATCCGACTTTTCGATCTAGTCGAGTATTTGTGTGTTACTTGGGGCATATTTTCATCTTCACTTTCAGACGATTCTACATTATTTTTGCCATTCGCCATTTCTTCCATAATATTTTCACTATCATTTTCTAAACTTTCCTCTATTGGTTATTCCACATTATTTTCTCCAACTCTAATTTGATCTTTTGATTTCTGAAATTTCAATTGCTTCTCATATTCATCAGGAGATAATACATATGAAATTTTAGACATTTCTTCTTTTTTTTGTCCTTCATTTACCTTTCCAGGCTTTTTTCTACTTTCTGCTAATTTCTAGTTATTTCCGAATAAATCCGTACATTGATACTGTTTCAATCTATTGGCATGAACAATTTGCGTTTTTATTGTTCCCACCAGCTGTATTTTGAAGTTAACGGGCGATCACTTTCTTCATATTCTTCTTTCGAGGTAATAATTATTTCGCGAGGGATTTCCCGGCTTTTACATTTGGAGGAGTTCTCAAATGAACCAATGATCCCGGTAAAAATTCTCTCAACTTTGTTTTCTCATTAAATCTTTCATGATTCAAAGCTGCCAGACTATATAATATTATTCTTGCCTTATCATGAGCAATTTGCATTTTCTGTAGCATTTTAGAAGCATAATTTTCATGCGTATCATATCTCATACGGAGTGGTTGCAATGTAACTTGATGAGGCAGTAATATATCTCTGCCAAACAATGAAAAAAATGGTACTCTCTCTTGTAGATGCGTGTACTTGATTCCTTATAGATAAAAGGGCGAATGGTAGTTTATCGCCCCAATCAGATTTATGTTCCCTTACGAAATGTGATGAAGTTGTTTTTAAATGACTTCGAAATCTCTTCAAGACTCCATTTGTAGCTGGGTGATAAGCTGTAGTATTTAACTTCTTGATTTTCAAAATGCTACAAATTTCCAGAAATAGAGCCGATAAGAATTGTGATCCTCTATCACTCAATAAATGATATTTTCTACAAATGTTTTTGCCACAGTCTCAACTGTTATATTCGAAATGGGAATGGTTTCAGCGTATCCTGTTAAATGATCAATAATAGTGAGAATGTATTTATTTCCTCTGTGTGTAGTATTCAAAGTTTCCGCTACCTCGAATACTGTCTCTGCTATTGGTATCCTCTGTGATTATGTAGGTTTGAGTTTCGAATATTTATGTATGTTACACGAATGACAATTATTTATATAATTTTCCAAATTTTTTCGCATATTTGGCCAATAATTTTTTTTTGTAAATCCCATGAAGTTTTTGGTTGTCTTCCATGACAAAAGAATATATTACCATGATATAAATTCAATTTTTGTTTCCTCATTGCTTGCGGTGCGTATATTTCATCCTTCCTTTCGGCCACTTTTCTGTTAACATATGGTACTTGATCAATTCAAAAATTTTCTGGTCATTTTTCTGGAAGTTCTGGATGTCTTTTGAACTCTATATTGTATCTGTAACAGGTTCTATAATTCCAACGTTTTTATTTATTGCACATATTTGTCTATCCTGAGTTTCATTTTGGCTGTTTACATTTTCATTTTCAGTTATTCGAAGACGAGTCCAGGAATCAGCATTCCCATTTTCCTTCCCTGGTATGTATTTGATAGTAAACGAATACTCTAATAAAGTCATTCCCCATTTCGCTAATCGACTACTAGGGTCCTTAACGATAATATTCGATAGTCTCACGGTTACCACAATGAGTCAACAGTATATAATCCTGCCTATATATTTTTTTTAATATCTGGGAGTAATAATAGACACGAATCTCAAATGGGATTCCCATATTAACTATGTCTGTAATAAGTTACGTATGATTCTCTATAATATTCAATAGTTGAAAGACATTACCTTTCTATCAGCTCAAAGTACTGTACCATGCATTAGTTGAGAGCCACTTGCGATACTGTATAGTCGGATGGGGAGGGGCATTGAAAACACATATTCATCCTCTGGAAATACTGCAAAAAAGGTTCCTCAAGCTGATTATGTCCAAAGACTATACTCAAATATCCATCTGAAGTACTATTTCATGAAGCACATGTATTCGATATTCGTTAGCTTTTTTATAATAATATCAATATAAAATACCACCGAGAAAAACCTATTAATTCAAACCTACCTAATGCCCACAATGCCAAAATAAGATCAAAACTTGCTGAATGTCCTAACGGATCCCGTTCATTTTGGTCTTTCGCCAAAGCTGTGGGAAGGAACTTCACTTCCAGCTCATTTCCTCCTCTAACCAAAGAAGATGGAACACTAGCAACGACTGCCCAGGAAAAAGCCAATATCTTTGCGCACCTATTTGCTGGAAATTCCACTCTGGATTCATCGGGAAAACAACCCCCGAACATTACACCTATTGACAGTCACATGCCCGAGATCACCTTTCGCCAACGTACTATCAGAAAGATTTTGCTGGGTCTCAACACCAACAAAGCCTGTGGATCTGACGGAATCCCGCCGATTGTTCTCAAGAAATGTTCCCCCGAACTAACACCTGTTCTTTGCAAGTTGTTCAACCACTCTTACAATTTGGGGGTATTTCCGTCCAATTGGAAAATTGCAAGAGTACAGCCAGTCCCTAAAAAAGGCAAAGAGGCCCTACCTAGCAACTACAGACCTATCGCACTGCTATCTATTATTTCAAAGGTCATGGAAAAAGCCATCAACATCGAGCTCATGAAATATTTGGAAGACTCAGGAATTGTCAACGATAGGCAATATGGCTTCCGCCATCAGAGATCAACTGGTGACCTGCTCGCTTACGTCTCACATATATGGCAGCTATCTATTGAAAAGTATGGAGAAACTTTATTAGATATCTCCAAGGCGTTCGATCGAGTTTGGCACCAGGGACTCCTCGCCAAGCTTCCGTCTTATGGCTTGCCCCCTCAGCTGTGTTCTCTGCTTGCTAGTTTTCTCTCAAACAGGTCTCTACATGTAGTGGTCGATGGAGTTTCATCTGACACTCTACTCATAAATGCTGGTGTTCCGCAAGGATCTATTCTCGCACCAACACTATTTCTACTTCACATCAACGACCTGTTGAAAGCAACTTTATGTCCAGTACACAGCTTTGCCGATGATAGTACCCTCCATACCGCTTTCTCTTCCAGGGCCCCTATATCAGCCCGTGAAACCAGAAATGAACGAGGAAGAAATGTTAATAATATAAATATGGACTTAGCAACAATTCTCGAGTGGGGATCTAATAACTTGGTAGAATTCAATGCAAACAAAACACAAGCATGTCTTTTCTCTAGAAAAGCCGATCTCACTGTGCCTAACATAACTTTGTCAGGAGTAACCATACCACTGAAGTCATCCATATCGATGCTTGGTATTACCATTAGCAATAACCTTTCCTGGGAAAATCACGTGAGGTCCATTGCCAAAAGTGCATCCCAAAAACTTGGTTTTTTGTTTCGTGCCAAGAGCTATTTCACCCCCACTCAGCTGCTTATGATCTATAAGGCACAGATCCGACCTGTCCTGGAATACTGTTCCCATATTTGGAGCGCGGCACCTAAACATATCCTGAGGCTATTGGATTCTGTCCAAAAAAGGGCAATTCGTCTCGTCGGTGATGCCTCGCTTACAAACTCGCTCACTTGTCTGGAACACCGTAGAAAAGTTGGCGATTTGTCTCTATTTTATAGATATTTTCATGGGCGACGCTCTTCTGAAATATCAACAATCGTTCCTGCTTTGGCAGTCTCTTCGAGATTAATCCGTCAAGTTCAGTCATCACACCCCTTCGTGGTCACTTTGGAGACCTGCAGAACATCACTTTCCAAAGACTCGTTCATCCAACGAACAGCGAGGCTTTGGAACTCATTGCCTAGGGAGGTGTTCCCCGAGGCATACAACCTCCAGAAATTTAAGAAGAACACCAACTCCTACCTTCTTTCCCTTGGTTCCCACGATGTTCTCTGAACATTACAGGATATCCCTTTTCGTGGGAACCAGAACATAAAAAAAAAAAAAAAAAAAAAATCACCAAACTCGGAAAAAACACCATCACAAAATCCCACAAATGCAAAAAAACTATTGGCCAGCGGCCATACCAATATATGGCTCCGAAAATGTATAACTCCATACCTCTCCATATACAAAAAATTTATAACTTGATTCTATATAAGAAAGAGTTGAAGATCGTCATTCACAGCCGACCTAGGGGAAAAGTTGCTGACATGGTAATGTGATTTTTAATTTTAAAACCCTATACTCCGAAACTTTAGTAACGTTCTAATATGTCTTGTTCAGTCCAGCTCTATATATGTATGTATTTATTTGATTCATTCTTCTCTTCTTCCTTTATGTCCACATTTTAATCTCATTTTAAATTTATTTTCAACACCTTTACTCATAGTATTGTAATCATCAGTCATATGTGTTTCATTAACTTTTAATCCTGTGCTCTTATTTAGTTATATATGAATAATTTTATTTATTGTATCGTGAGGAATACGAACTACATTGTTTTTTTAGATTTTAATTATATTTAGTGCATGTTGTTTTATAACATTGTGTTATTATGAACTTTTTAACTAGTTATTTTTGTACATTTATTTGATCATATATTTTCTTAAAACTCTCTATTTTTTTGCGAAACAAGTGTTCTACACTTATACTTATGATTATTTTATTCATTGTAACCATCTTAAATTGAATTTATATTGCCAATAAAGTTCATTATTATTATTATTATAATAAGTATTTCAATGGGCGGTGATCGGTGATAAGTGCCAATCAAATAGCATCTATATTTCTTTATAGCCCAAATCACTGCTAAACACTCTCTCTCAATAGTTGAATACCTAGTTTCAGCTGCATTCCAAGTTTAACTTTTTTTTATTTTTTTTTTAATAATAATAATTTATTTGCTCAAAATACAATGAAACATTGAATCGTGCAATACATTCAAATTATAGCAGATGAATAGAGTAGAAAACCCATAAAAGGTAAAACCTTGTGCATGGGTATACTACTTATATATAAGCCTAAACTATAAAAAATATATATAATATAATAGGATAATGTTAAATTGTAAAACAGTAGGTAATTTCAAATTCATTGACAAATACATTCAGTATGTTTATTACAGTTTGAATAAAATAAAATAAGTAAATAAATAAATAAAATGTTTCTGCCATCTATTGTTTTGGTTTTCATCTTTGTATGAGAACTATTTTGGTGCAGAGCTGCGATAAATTGAAATTATTTCGTAACTTTGAGTCTCATATGGAATACATGACTCTGTTTATAGAATATATATATTTTCTTTGTGTTATATAGGGTTCGATTTATGATTCTCTCTGAAATATTCGAAGAACCTGGTTGGGAGCTAAATTCAAGAGCCATTTTATTTTTTTTGAAAATGCCAGAACTATTGATGTTTTTTATTTCATTTGGGATTTTCCTGTAAATTATAGGGTTTAGGTAAAAAAGAAATCTTTGGTTTTTTGTCGTTCCAACCTTTGGTACTTTTGTAGTTTGATTTTTTAGTCTAGTGTTGTATGGATGGTCAATTTGGGGGAGCTCATATTTGTGTTTATGATGGTAACATGCAAGGTACAAGAAGTATAACTGATGGATTGTGAGCAGTTTCGATTCTTTGAAGAGTTGTTCTGTTGGGAACCTGTAATCTTTTCCAAACATTATTTTCATCAGCCATTTTTGGGTAACTTCGAGGTTTTTAATGTAATTGTTTGTTATTTCTCCCCAAAGTATACCATAGTTAATATGTGTTTGGGCTAGACCACGAATGAAAATACTGTACACCAAGTATTTTCATTTGTGGTATGTTGAACAATTTTTTGTATAATTTAAATTTATTTATTAATGATATCAGTTTTTTGGTAACATATTCAGCGTGTTTATGCCATCTGAGATTTTGATCTATGAAGAGATCTAGGTATTTTATACTCTCTTTCATTCCAATTTCAATGATGTTTTCGTTGATGTTAATCATAATTTTATTATATGTTGGTAAGTTATTATTATATATTGCGAATGAGATGAGGTGGGTTTTGGAAAAATTAATCGTCAATGATTTATTGTTAAACCAATGTAATAGGGTTACCAAATCTTTCTAAACTCTAGTTTTCAGGTTGTTCCAGTTACTGCCTCGATATAAAAGTGCTGTGTCGTCTGCAAAGCTGATGATATTCGCTTCCACACCAATATTGAAGAGATCATTTATATAAATTTCAAATAGGATCGGTCCAAGGACCGTTCCTTGGGGCACTCCATACTCAATAATATGGTTTGAGCTATATGAGTTATTGATTTTCACCCTTTGTTTCCTGTTAGATGGATAACTGGTGAGAAGTTTCAATGGCCCATCTCTGAAACCTATATTTTCCAATAATTTCAGTAATTTATGGTGACACACAGTGTCGAAGGCCTTCGCCAAATCAACAAAGACACATAGTGAAGTTTCTCCTTTGTCCATCGCTTCGTAGATATCTTTTGTTGTGTTGTGTTGATTTGGTTTGGCGGAATCCATACTGGTTATCTGAGAGTATATTGTATTTTTTGATATAATTATCTATTCTCATTTTGAGAATTTTCTTGAAAATTTTTGCAAGGTGGCTTATTAAGGAGATAGGTCTGTAATTAGTTACCTCCTTTTTGTCTCCCGTTTTATATAACGGTTTTATTGCAGAGTGTTTGAGGGCATCTGGAAAAAATTCCCAGTTCGATCGACTTGTTTATGATAAATGTTAATGGTCTCGTTATATAATCAACGAATTTTATTAGAGTTTCAGATTTAATGTTATCTAGTCCGGTAGCTTTCTTTGTTTTCAGTTTTAGAATCACTTCTCTGACTTCTTTTTCGCTACATTCTTCAATAAAAATTGAGTTGCAGACTCTTTTTTCGACGAATTTAACATATTTTTCCTCATTTTTCGCATTAGCTAAATTGCGCCCTATTTTCGTGAAATAATGAGCAAAATGTTCCTCTTTGATCTGATCATTTGATATGATGTTGCCATCTGGATCTTTTATATATTTGATCTCGGTTACTTTATTTTTGGTTTCGATCGATTTCAGTGAGTTCCATGGTTTTTTTGCATCATTCTTGTGTTTATCTATTTCATTCTTATAAAACGTTTTTGCCCTATCTATCATTTCGTTGAGTTTATTCTGATATTTTTTATACTGTATTTTAGAGTTTTCATCATTAGGTTTATTTTGCATTGCCATATGGAGTTTGTTTTTGGTTTCCATTGACTTGATCAATCCGTCAGTGATCTAGTCCTTTCTTTTGATATGTTTTCTATTGATTTTAATTTTTTGTGTGCATTTTTCGGTTATTTCTGAGAATCTTTTTATGAATTTATTTGTTGCCCTTTCGATATTCGTATCTGTATAAATCATTTGCCAAGTTCCATGTTGTAGTTCTCTATGCATTTTTTTCTCATTTAAATAATATTTGTAGCTTGTTACTGAATTGTTTTTATTCTCAAGTTCCGCCGTCTTTACATATTCGTTGAAGTACAATGGGAAAATGGTCGGAAATGCATGAGTGGATGATGATGGGATGGATTGTTTCATAGTGTGTATCTGTTCTTAAAAATGTATGATCGATGCATGTCTTAGAGTTATTCTGTATTCTAGTAAACTCGTTTATTGCTGGTATGTATCCGTGCTCACTCATGATATTTAGTTACTCAGTAGCATAATCTGTGTTATCCAAAATATCTATATTGATGTCTCCTACAATCATTTCGAAGTAAGTTTTTTTGGGTGGGTTCCTGTTGTGTAAAAATGAATTGAATGAGTCGTTGTACAAAAACGGGCAAGTTGACGGTGACCTATATATGGTGATGATTTCGATCATTTTTCCGTTAATTTCGGTTTTTATGCTGATTGCTTTTACCGTTCCCATTTGCTTTATCTCTGATGTGAAATCAAAGGAATCTTTTATGTATACCAGACAGCCATCATTTTGATTTAGGTCTCCGTAGTTATATACTAACTCATATCCAGGAAGATTTAATTGGAATAAGTTATCAATTTTCCATGTTTCTGTTAAGGCTATTATGTCAAAATCATGTCTAAAATATTTGAGAGCTATTCTGAGTTCATCAATATTCTTAACTATACTTCGTATGTTCGTATGAAATAATCTAAAGTCTCGACTGTCATTCCTATTACTATTATCTGCCAAAAAATCATTGCAATCCCTAAAGTTTTCGAATATATTATTCTCCAGCTTATCGACAATAAATTAATTGATATATGGACCCATCTTACAGTAAAAATAAAAATATAAAAAACATAAAAAATATGCCCAGTTATGACTCAATGGTTGAATTATAAGTTAATGTATATAAAGCACACATATATACTATATATTATAAGAAAGAAAAAGTTTTTTGAGGTACCTATTTATTTTCAAATGGTCGAGTCCTTTATTACTTGTTATGATTGGCAGCTTTTGTTAAATTTTGTTCAGTTTTATAAAGAACTGTTTGTTGTTTGTTGTCTTGTAATGATACGGGTATTATGAAGTGTAGTGGAGAGTCATCTTTCTTTTTTTTTATTCCCAGATGGATTTTCCACTCTTCTTTCTTCTGTAAGTTTTATGTTTTCTGGGTTTTTTTCTATTTCCTGCAGTTTTCCTAGTTTCTTCTGAGATATGAATTTCGTTTTTGTTATATTGTCGGTATTTTTCTTTATCTTTCCCTCGGTTTTGCCGGTTTTGTTCTCTATTTCTTTGTGGTGATTATTATCACTGATTTTTTGTGGTGTTTGTGAAGAGAAGAATAGGGATGGAGACTACCTTCAAAGAACGTTTGACTTGTGGTAGGGGTTGACGGTACACTGGCTGATTGGATTTCCTGCTGGGGGGAGGTTACTGGGTCGGGGTAATGTTCGTCCTGTTGTATCTAACTTCGTTCCAGTTGGGCCGCTGAGTAGACTTCGTTATTAATGACCAAGTTTTCGCCGCGTATTTGGGCTGAGTAGCCTTTCGATCGCGCAATCTTTTGATGTTCCCTAAGGATTTTATTCTCCTGTCGGTCCTCGTAGCACAAGTCCTGTATGAAGTGTATGTTTGTACCCTTCAGTTTGTAACAATTCTTAAGTACAGTGGTTTTTTTCAGGTAAGAAATAAAGTCGATTTTTATTGCACTTTTATTTCCTGCCCTAAACGGATACAAATTATTTATTTCATTCACTGTTATCTCGATTCCAAGCAATTCTTTGATTTTTTTCAGAACTACTGTTATGAATTCTGTTCCGTCTGAGACAGTCAGACCAAAGATTATCAAATTGTTTTTCCGTGACTGTCTATCGGAATTAATAAATTTCGCTTCAAGATATTTATATGTGGTTTCTAATCGTTTTATGTCAGAAAAGCATGTTGCGATCTTTCCTATCAGTTTACTGTTCTCTGTTTTGATTTCTTCTTTCAATTCTTTTTTGATATCATTGCTTTCTTTCTTTATGGAGTTCAGAAGCTGGTTTAGGAGATCAGCATTGGTGATGTCTCCCGTTTCCATTGTTACTTCATATTTCGTGACAGAACAACTTCATGAACTACGTGTGTTTTATTATATTATATTCGTGCTAGAATAGCATATATGGTATTCGAAACCTGACTAGTCTTGGATTAAAATCCCACTGATGGCATATGTGCTCGCATCCGTAGTATCTATAGAAGGTCTTGAAAATTCAGGGTATTTCAATATAGGTGGTATTACTGAAGCTTCTTTCAATGTGTCGAATCTTTCTGCTGTTCATTTCCCCAATAAAATTTCACTTCTTTCTTAGTAAGTTTGGTGAGTGGTTGAGAGAGTTTGGAAAAGTTTTACATACATTTCCTGTAAAAACCACATAATCCAAGAAAAGCTCTTATTTCTTCCAGACATCGAGGTTGAGGATAATTTTTAACAATTTCAATTCTTTCTGGATCTGTTTGACAGCCTTTTCCTGAAATGTTATGTCCTAAGTACTTCGGTTCTTTTTTCATAAAATGACATTTTACCAGTTTTAATTTCAAGCTGCTTTCCTTCATTTTGACGAATACATGGCGTAATCTTTCTAAATTCTCATCAACACTCGATCCGCTGAATACTATGATGTCATTTTTTTCCAGTGATATCGACGAAAGTAATATTCATCAAACTCTCGAATCTGAAAGGAGTATTTTTCAAACCTTGAGGTTTTTCCCTATCTTGTTCGTCCAATTCGATTTGAAAATATCCACTTGCTAAATCCATCACACTGTATAGCTCTGCACCATTTAATCGCTCGAAAGTGTCTTGCAAATGCAAGAAAGGATAAACATATGTTTTTGTTATAGCATTCGACTTTCTAGATAACCTAAATTGTGGCTCTTCACCTGGATGTAATTTCTTTTCAATTAAAATAGCTGAAAACCTCCGAAGACTGGCTGATTCTACTGAAATATCATTTCCTAACAACTCCTTGATTTCTTGTCCATTGCTCCTGCTTGGATAGAATTCGATATGGTCGATTTGTAATGGGAAAAATGTTCTAAGTGACAATCCGATGTTCCACTAAATGAGTGCGAGACAATTGTCGACTAGGTGATTTGAATAAATCCATATATTTTTTATAAGCTCTGCTAATTTAATTTGAGCTTCTTCTGTTGGATTATCCGAGTGCAACTGTGGCAAAATTGTATTTTCATCCTGAATTTTTTTTTTCTTATCATTTTTCCTTTTTGTATAACTTTCCTTTCATCTTCTGTATCCGTTGCAAAACCCAATGCAATTACATGTTCTCTCGGTATCAATAAATCTCTCTCTGAAATATTGATTATTCGAATAGGTATATCTTTGTCATTTTCATATATTGATCTAGCTACATTATCTTCAATGATGATATTATCTGAATTCAATTCATTTTTGCCTTAGCTATAATCACAGTCATACTCCTAGAAGGCGAAATCATGTCCTTAGACAAATAAATCCCCGTCTCATGATTATTTTTCCTAGAAATTGTACTTTTTCCAATTTCTGTCATTCCTAATTTCTTGGTAGTCACCAACATCCTGGCGAAAGGAGTTCCCTAGATGAATTGACTCTTTCTCCTAAACTACCCTTCAAAATTATCTTCTCATCTACATCAATAACATGATGCGTTAGTTTCCAAAAATTTTCTACACCCTGTATGTGTTTCTGCAAAAATGTTTTTATCTTCCTTTTCTGACTTTTTCTCCGTACTATGTATATATTCCTTTTTCGTAGTACTTTCCTCTCCTGACACCCTGTATAGTACTTTCATTTTTTATCAAATTTGCAGTTTCTAATTACTTTTTTGCAAAGGTACTTTCGCTCTTCCATGGCATTCTACTGTCCCTAGAATATATTGAAAGAATGGATCAACTTTAAATAAATTCGTGAGCCCGATATGATAACATAATGGTTTCCCATACTTACTTATATTATCTCAACTCCTCGTGTAAAGAATAGTCACACTCTCTTTGTCCAAAATGTTTCTACATATAATATTTACATACTATAAGGGCAGCTGTTGTCACCAGGGTGTATGTAGAAAAATGGATTTTTCTACACACAACACCAATTTTCATAGAGTGTTTCTGTACTATAATGTAAGGCACTGATATTTTGGTTTACCACTAGTCCGGGGGACTTGGATTCATGCCTTTGGCTAAGTATGCGAAGGTCTTGCTTTTTAATGACTTCTTCATATAAAAATCAGTACTTTTCGTCTTTTGTCTCAAGGGACTTCTATTCAAGTGATAATATAACTTAATAATTGACTTTTGCCTCTCAATTGGAATAATCTGATTGAATTCGATTTCCCTTTTCTCAACTTCGGTTGAGAAAATAATACACACAAATCAACTTTAATACATCTATTTACAAACAAGGTGAAAACTATAGTACAGCTCGACGCTTGTCGAATTAAAAAATGGCAATAATAATATATCATGATTTACCACCGTCGAGACAAGACGTGTTTGAGATCGCTCTTTACTTCATTTCGTTTAATTATTATTCATTAGTATCGATCGATATGTCAGCTAAATGTGTTAAGTGTACAAAAACCGCGAATGATAAGACACCTCATCTCCAGTGTTGTTTTTGCAAGAAAGTTTTTCACTGTAAGTGTCTGGGATTATCCAAAGAACAATTTGCTCTTTTTACCGATATGCAAGGAACCTTTTACAAGTGTGAGGACTGTAGGCAGATTATAGGAGGAGATATTAATACACATACAGAGTGTTCAAACTGTCTGGAACTGGCTAAAGCGATTAAGGATCTCAGTGTGCTGGTAAGGGGACTTCAGGAAGAGGTGAAAAGTTTAAAGGAAAGAAAAACCACTGATAATACGGAAGAAATTATCAACGAAATATCAGAAAGGCAGAGGAAGGAAAAAAATATTATTATCTACAAATTGAGAGAAGATGGTGAGGAATCAGACACTAAAGTCGCCATGGATGTCATTAATGCCATAGCGCCTTCTGTGGGTAAAGATGGAATTAAAACCTTCAGAATCGGAAAAAATCAGGGTGACAACTCATCGCCACTCAAAGTAATCTTGAACAATAGGGAAGATGTCATTACAATCCTCAAAAATAAACGAAAGTTGAAATCTTTGAATATAAACGTTCAAATTAGCACTGACAAAACTAATTTGCAACGAGAATACCTGAAAAAAGTACTCACGGAAATTAATGAACGTAAGCAGAAAGGTGAGGAAAACCTTTATATAAAATATACTTATGGAATACCCACAATAGCTGTGTCAAAAAAGTGGATTGCAAAATAGGCCATGTTAACATACGCTCCTTGAACAACTGTTTCGATAGTTTCAAGGATTGTATCATAGGAAACAAATTTTCTATAGTTGGTGTAACTGAAACTTGGCTTGCGCCAGATTTCCCTAATAATTTTCTCATGATACCTAATTTCAACATTGTACGAATGGACAGAGCCAGCAGAGGGGGTGGAGTGTGTTTTTTTCTAAAAAATCTCTATAAGTATAAAGTATATTACTCGTCCATTTCTACCAATGGTCTGGAGCAGCTATGGATCATAGTGAACATAAACAAACACAAATTAGCTTTTGGTGTGGTTTATCGTCCACCCGGAACAAATATAAACGACTGTATGCAAGATATAGGTGATGTGTTGGAACGTGTATACCTTGAGACTACAGTGGTTCTTTTAGTGGGTGATATCAACATAAACCTGTTGAATCCCTATACTCGTGATTGTGAATTATTCAATGGTCTGATTTCTAATTTTGATTTATGTCAAATTGTGAAAAGTCCAACTCGGATTACTAGTGCTTCTGAGTCCCTAATTGATATTATCTGCACTAGCAAGGATTTATGGTATTTGTTATATTGATTTGGGAGAAGATGTTCTAAGTGAAGAGTTGATATTTTTTAGAAACTTTAAAAATTTAAATTGATGATTTTTCACGTGATGCTGACAGATTGCCTTGGGGCGAGATTGTTAATTTGCACGACATAAATTCCAAGGTTTCCCTTCTCAATGAACTCATTACTAGCTTATTTGATAAACATGCACCCATTTGCACTATAAATAGAAGACATAAAACACTTCCTTATGTAACATATAATATTAAACTTATGATGCGCGCTAGAGACAAAGCACATGCTAAATATCTGAGTAATAAAACTCCAGCGGCAAGACAGTATTATGTCGAATTACGTAATTATGTAAATAGCGCATTGAGAAGCGAAAAAAACGCGTATGTACAATTTATCCTAAATAAAAACAGGAATAATAGCAAAATGACTTGGAAAAATCTTGCTGAATGGGGAGTCACCACTAAGTCCTGCTCAAAAAACAAAAACAACAATTTACCAACTAATTTGCGCCAACCCGAAGAAATCAATGATTTTTTCTTAAATGTGGCAGGGATTCGATAATTAACGAGTACTTTGGCATTTTATAATAAAACAAATTGAACTGTGAATCTAATTTTTCCTTTGCAGAAATAAAATATGAAGACATTCTTACTGCTATTTGTGAAATCAAATCGAACGCTATGGGTATCGACAACATAAATATTAAAATGATATCCATCGTAATACCACATTGTATTGAAGAAATCAAACATATTCTCAATGAATCTTTGAACCAAGGAGTTTTTCCTGACGTTTGGAAAATGGCAAATGTAATACCTATACCAAAAAATAACACACCTATATCATATAATGATCTGCGTCCAATAAGCATTTTGCCCTCGTTATCTAAAGTGTTCGAAAAAAATGTCTCTCGTCAAATTAAAATATTTTTGGATGAAAATAAAATACTTCCTGATGTGCAGTCGGGGTTTCGCCAAAAACATGGAACACATACTGCTTTACTTAAAGTGATCGATGACATCGGAAAAGCTAGTGACAAATCAGCTGTCTCTCTTCTAGTTATGCTCGATCAAAGTAAAGCATTTGATCTGGTTAATTTTGAATTACTTATCAGTAAACTTATGTACATTGGATTTGATGAGATATCACTGAGATGGATGTCGAGTTATCTCACAGGACGGGCCCAAAGAGTCATACTCGATCAAAATCTCTCGTGCTCCTCATTGAAAGAAACTAAATTAGGAGTTCCACAAGGAAGTATTCTGGGGCCCTTTGATGTTTTCGATTTTTATATTCGATTATCCGTCCTCATTGTCATTTTGTCAAGCCCATCTCTATGCAGATGACTTTCAAATTTATTTATCTGGCAAGGCCGATGAAACAGAAAATTGTATTACACATATCAACCAAGACTTACATAATACGTTAATTTACTCTGAAAACCACGGTTTGAGATTAAATCCTACTAAAACAGTTGCACTATGCTTTGGACCACTAAGACTGAAAACAGAAATAATAAATCATCATAGGCTCTCACTAAATAATGCTGACATCGAATGGGCCGATTCTACAAAAAATTTGGGGTTATTATTGATTCCTCTCTTTCATTCGATAAACATGTAGGAACAATATTCAGAACAACTTTTTTCAAACTGAAGAATTTATATAAATTCAAGTATCAGCTTTCTATAGAAATGAAACTAAGATTAGTTAAAACTCTGATTTATCCTCATATCGATTACTGCTGTTCAGTGTACTATAATTTCTTACCACAGTATAACAAGAATAAATTGCAACGTATTCAGAACGCTTGCATGCGATTTGTATGTTGTATACCATTCGGAGAGCATATAACTCCTTACCTAATAAGTATGGAAGAATTAAATGTCAAAGCCAGAGTTCAATATCTCACTAGTATATTTGTGTATAGGTTGCTACAAACTCAAACTCCTAGGTACCTATATAGTTTGATAATTAGAAGATCCGATCTTCATTTAGTAAATATCAGGATTGATTCTTTCAGTATTCCCGTTCATAATACTTCGAAATTCGAAGGATGCTTTTCATTTTTGGCCCCTTCATACTTGAATCATATGCTACCCTTACTGGATCTTTCGATTACTCAATTCAAAAAAGCATTGAAATCACAACTGATTATTTCTTAATGAAGATATTATTCAAAGTCTATAAATCATCATCTATTCATAATGTATCAATTTATTGTCCTGTAGTTATTAGTCTTATTATTCCTGGAAAACATATTAAGTTTTTTTTTATCATTTAATGCATTTAATTTAATTATATTACGTATATACATGTCAATTTTGGGAAGGGTGGAAGATAGCTTATGGCTAACCCTTTTTTCCCTTTGTGTGTAAGATTCAATTTTTTATGCACAATAAACGTTATTATTATTATTATTATTATTATTATTATTATTATCAACTGCAAACTAAAAAAAAAAAAACAATCTCCTTTTGGGAATAAAAGAACAACACCGAATAGTTTGAAAATATTACATATCTGTTCTAAAATAAAAGGGGGCTCATATTTCCGATGTATATATAGTGATTTCCTATTATCGAAATATAGAACCGGTTTCTCCCCGTGGCTCTCATAGTTCATTGTCACCCGCGTAACTGACTTCCGTTTTTCCCAAATTACCAATAAATTGTGATCGTCTTCGGTTAGTCTCAAACTCACTAAACGAACTCCCAATATACTCTGTTATATATACCCCTAATCTGGCATTAATTGTGCACGAAGTTCACCCCGTGAATCAATAGTTAAAAGCTATGCATCGAGTTAGATTTTCTACTAAGGCCAGCGACTTACCCCATTTTCCTCCCAGTCTCGAATATAATTCCTATTTCCCTTGTAGCCGTCTGTGGACACTCGAATCAGATTTCTAATTTAAACACACTCGTCTTCCTAACTGACGATTGAAATGAAGTTTCCGATATCTACCCGCGATAGTTCCTGGTAAAACAAAAAACTTGGGCCGATCCCGTTGGACTCACGCCCACGGCGGAACCCGTACGACCTCCTCGAGGTACGCGAAAAGACTTCCTTCAGACCTGTTGATCTTTTTCCATTCTAAAAAAGAAGCAAAGCGCCAAGTCGTAGTCTGATTGGCTACTCAATTTCATTTGTGTCGAAATTATAGTTCAAAGTCCAATTTGTCGTTGCAACGACTATATTTCGCGACCCGTGTATATTGCCAATTCGACAGTTCGCCCGGCTGTGTTGAATCAATGATGCTCTGTTTATTATTTCCAGACTAAATAACAGTTACAATGTTACATATCTGTAACTAGCAATGACTTCCAAAATGAGTGAACTCGTCTGCTCGGTAGAAATATATTTTTTATATCCGCGACGATCCATTTATGTATTTCGCAGTATGAGCTTCCTGTTTCACATTAATTCCATCCAAGAAACTGGAATAATGAATTATGAATAAAAAATTGAATAACTTACCCTGGGACCAATAAAAAAAACAAAGCAATAACACCTACAGGATGTTACAATACTTTCCCCTTTGAAAAATTAGTGGCTACATATGCCAGTATTTTTTCCAAAATACAAAAAAAAATTATTAACCAGGACCGGTATATTTCAAATCAAATTAAAAAAAAAATATCTTACTAGTGGCCAACGATTTGGGCCCTTTCCTTGGTACGGTCCTGTTCAATTTCTGAGGGGTTACGTTTTTCATCATTCTTAATTCTACATACAACCTACAATCTAAATTCACCAAATTTTTAATAATGCGGACTCGTTTATTTCGGTTAAAAAAATGCCTTTTTGTTTCACTACACTCCCGATTATTCGGCGGCACTGTCACTAACGTAGTGATGAGTGATGCTGGATGGTAACTTTCAAGGCCCAAAAACAAAGTACATGTGGCCGGATCACTGGCCAATTTCGATCTGCGTACTAGCTGTAGGATCGAATCGACCGTAACAATTTCTGGGCTTCGTAACATATATGGCCAGACTGCCCTGCTACGATTTCCTTCCAATAGTGGCTCCCATGGTTCACTCCATCACTCAGTGAACCCCGTTTATTCGGCCGGTCTGCCTCTGCTAACGTGGTCCATACTAGGGCTTACTTTCACGTAGTCTACATGGCTTACTCAGTTCGACCAACCTACTGTAACCCCGTCGGAACCGTATCGTATTATTGTCTGTCCTCGGAGCAGAGCTCGTACAAGGACCCTTTTCCATAGTTTACATGTTTTACTTCGGTCAGGAGGGCAAGTTCCTCACTCCTGGACCTATTATATGAATGCTGTGTCAACATTTGCACTGCGGAACCGCTCTCTGCTTCCTCCATCTGGCTGCTACCCTCAATGTTCAAGGTCTGACATTCACCTTGTGATTCTCTGCACCCCTCGAGTACTATGTCCGTTTCTGCTTTGGCCTAAATGCATAGGAGAAAAAAGTTACCGTGCTGACTGCTGCTTTGCCTCCCATCTCTAGAACTCCCTCGCTGCTTATATCATCCCCAATAGTCCTTCCACTATTTTAACCCGATTCACGCACTAATCATGGTTAAAACAAGTCTTTCAAAAATCAAAGTAACCAAAAAAAATTAGTCCATTCATAACCATTTTTAAAAGTACATGGTTGAAATCCTCAAAATATTTCAGCATAACATATAATCAATCAATCATTATAAACAAAGTCAATCATTATGAACAAAACATTAAACAATACCATGAATCTATAAAAAGAATATTTCATAGCAATAAAATCCCAAACCCAAAATATCAAATAATCAAAACGGAGAAATAGTAAAATACATTCAATATTCATGAATAATTTACTCATTACCTTTATCAATCAAATAAACAAAACAAAACAAAAATCTCGGTAGTGATAGAGCTTCCCCGGTATCTTTCAAAAAAAAAAACTAAACCTCCCCATATTTCAAATATGTTGCATCCAATTCAAAATAAATGCTGAACAACCCTCGTAATAAAATTGTATTTCTTATTTTAGAATTACTCAAAATTATAGAATTCCTACCCTAGTGTTTCAAATAAATTTTTTTAACTTTCCAAAAATCATTAAATTACCCCGTAAGTAAAACAAATTACTTTGTTGGGCAAATCTGTACCAATAGTATTCTCTTCACAAACACGGTGAAATGGTGAACATATCCAATTTCAACAATTTTCGTACGCCCTACAATTCATTAAAGAAAAGAAATTTCTTTCTGTCTGAATTACTCAACCCCTTCTTCAGTAACATGGTGAATTTTCCTGACGACCGTTTTCGCCCCAGTCCGCTGAAAAATTCACAGAAAAAAAGTCCATATTGCATTTTAAACTCTTTCTTTTAGGCCGTGGCCAGGGTACGATGTACCCAGTGAAATTGTAGTACCCACCAATCTGAAACGGTTAATACCACGTTAAACAAGGTCTGGCTCAACCTGCCCTATCAATTCTAGCTATCCAAAATTCAAATCAATAGGTGTCTCCCTATTCTGTCTAACAACAAAAATATCTGTTTTTTTTCGTCCATTCTACTACTAACACCCATTCGAACCCTTGCACCCAAAGCATGCATTCTTAAAATACTATTTATATATTTCCAATACAATTCCAAATCTAATCGATTACGTTCCAATAATATATGTAGGACTCCCGAGTTGCGGGACTTTTACTCCGCCAGCTGGTGTCCTCCCCCCTGGTAGAAGAATTCTGCGGTCCCTCCTACAGAGCAAAATACATAAATCGCAAAAATGACACAAATCTGACCCATAGGCTAGGTCCAACCTAGTAGGAACTATCGCTTTACTCTTGGGTGCATGAAGCCCTTCGCACAACGCGACCAAATCGCCTCAGTTGAAGGAACTACCGTCCTATCAACTTCTGTGGACATAAAGCTCATCGCACAACGCGACCAAATCGCCTCAGTTATAGGAACTACTGTCCTAGCAACTTCTGTGGGCATAAAGCTCATCGCACAATGCGACCAAATCGCCTCAGTTGTAAGAATTACCATCCTACCAATTTCTGTGGCGGTCTCTACCTCCGAACCTCTCCCTGGGTAGCGCATTCTCAAGCCCCCTCTGCAGAGCCATAAGGAAAGAAAAAGGACAGACAAAGAAAAGAACGAGTCATCCATTTTGTGAGATTTTTACTCACCAGTTGGAGTCCAATCAACCCTGGTAGTAGTATTCTTAAGCCCCCCCTATAGAGCAAGCAAGAAAGAAGAAAGAAAATAAAGAACAAGACTTCCAAGTTGTGAGACTTCTACTCGCCAGCTGGAGTCTAATCAACCCTGGTAGGAGTATTCTGCGGCCCCTCCTACAGAGCCAAACGCATGAAATTGCTAGGAAAAATATACATCAAAGGCGCTAAAAAATCGCCCGACAACGACGTAAATAACGCCCATTTGCTGTAGGAACTGCCGTCCCACGAAATCGCATCGTAGGGTCTATTATCAGACCTCCTTCCAGCTGCACTCAGCCAGTTCCGCCCCTCTTTTTAGGACATCTCCTCTTTTCCTACAAAACCTCCAATTTGGTCCTTCCTCGACCTGCGTATTCTCTTGATACCTGTCCCTCTTCCACAGAACATTTTCCGGGCCCACCCTCTCTGGGTGCCCACTCCAGCTGCAAAATGCAACTTACTTCTTCTGCAGACTATAATCGCTATGACCGAAAATCATATTCGACGATGAACAACTACTTTCCGGCACACACCCCGCCGAATGGTGAATTACAATCAACAAGTATTCCTTTTCTACTAGCCTTCGGCATCCAATCGCCTTTCCATTCTCCGATTGTCTCTCCTGACATGCTTTCAAAGCCATTTGCTCCCAAATTTCCCTAAAACATCTCCGATACGGTCCTGCCTCGACCTCCTCTCCACCATTCTTCTGTGGTCCTACCTCGACCTCCTGAAACAACGTCTCCTCTCCTCTGGTCCTTCGCTCAACCTCCTAATTCTCACAATCTTTGTTCTCCTTCAGCAGAACATTTCCCCAGGCCACCCTTCCGCGGCGCCCACTTCAACTTCTAAAGGGCAACTTGTTCCATCTGCAGACTTCCATCGCTGTAACAACAATCGAATTGGGTGATCAACAAATACTTTCCGGGCACCTACCCCGATGAACATTGAATTACAATCAGCACATACTCATATTTGTCCCCCAACTTCATGTCTGCAATCGCCTTTTCCTTCTTCAACTGTCTATCCTGACAATTACCCCTTTTTCATCCTCTGGAGCCATTTGCTCCTTTCTCAGCTGCTTCCGTCTAGCAACCTACGACGACGAAACTCCTCAAGGAGCACTCATTTTCCTAAGTACGCCCCCGCTACTCCCAATTGCTTCTTTTCGGAGCTCAAAAAAATTACCTCCAACCTGGGACTGAAATTCTCCCATCATTTTAAAAACTTCACCACAAAACTTTCCAAACAAAAACAGCCCCTTTCTCCGGCTAACAAGTGTCCCAACATTTTTTCCCAAAATAAATCCTTGTCTCAAACCAAAAAAAAAATCAACCATTTTTCCACAAACTTCCAAGTGTAAATCTCCAATATACGTTCTCCTGTGAACATCAAAATCCTGTAACAGAAAATATCTTTCCATGTCCTGAAAAAAATATTAAAATCTACTCCATCAAATCATATTTCCGTATATTTTCAATTCCTGAAACATAAAATCCTAGTACTTCTGTATAAAAATTTTTTTTTTTAAAATCAAATATCGAGGTATCGAGAAAAAAACAATTTCAATTATTCATCTATGTATGTAACAACCTGATATTTATATTTTTCATTTTCTATCTTATTTTTCTTCCTCTAACTTTCATTCGAATTATCGAAATGTACTTCAAAAAAATTTATATTTTTCAAGAATACCAAAAAAAAATTTCAACATTTTTTCAACATTAAATTTTACCAAAAAAATTCTCCATTTTTTTTTCTTTATCTCCTATAGTTTTTCAGCTTCTAGCTTCCATCGATGACTCGTTCAATATCATTACAAAATGTCTTGGGTTAGTAAATAGGGTGAACTCAACATGCAAATCATAACCACAAACCTTTTTATAGCTTCTTCGTCGATCCTACTCTGGAAATCCAAATTTTGTTACCAAATCGATTTCTTAATGACTATCAATATCAACGTTTTGCCCTGAATTCAACTATTAGGCGGCAAACACCTTCACCTTTTCAATAGTAAAAAAATATTCTAACATTCAGTTTACTTTTCAAGGTTACCCTGTATGGAAATACAACAAAAAAATTCCAAGTTCAAGTCGCTCCCCCGATTCAGTCTGAAGACAAAATCAACTATTTTTCTCACAACAATTCAGGAAATAAATGGGAAATTGTAATATGTTAGAAAATACGCGGTAAAATCGATTTTGGCACCTTCTACTTATTCTGGTATTAATTGTGCACGAAGTTCACCCCGCGAATCAAAAGTTAAAAGCTATGCATCAAGATAGATTTTCTACTCAAGCCAGCGACTTACCCCTGTAGATCCCATTTTCCTCCCGGTCTCGAATATAATTCCCATTTCCCTCGTAGCCATCTGTGGACACTCGAATCAGATTTCTAATTTAAACACACACGTCTTCCAAACTGACGATTAAGATAAAGTTTCCGATATCTATCCGCGATAGTTCCTGGTAAAACAAAAAACTCGGGCCGATTCCGTTGGACTCATGCCCACGGCGGAACCCGTACGATCCCCTCGAGGTTCGCGAAAAGACTTCCTTCAGACCTGTTGATCTTTTTCCATTCTAAAAGAGAAGCGGAGCGCCAAGTCGTAGTCTGATTAGCTACTCAATTTCATTCGTGTCGAAATTATGGTTCAAAGTCCAATTTGTCGTTCCAGCGACTATATTTCGCGACCCGTGTATATTGCCAATTCGACAGTTTGCCCAGCTGTGTTGAATCAATGAGGCTCTGTTTAATATCTCCAGACTAAATAACAGTTACAATGTTACATATCTGTAACTAGCAATGGCTTCCAAAATGAATGAACTCGTCTGCTCGGCAGAAATATATTTTATATATCCGCGACGACCCATTTATGTATTTCGCAGTATGAGCTCCCTGTTTCATATTAATTCCATCCAAGAAACTGGAATGATGAATTATGAATCAAAAAATTTAATAACTTACCCTGGGACCAATAAAAAAACCAAAAAATAACAACTACAGGATATTACATTGGCATGAAAATCAATTTCCAAATACTCCGCATTTTGTTGCAGGCGGGCCCTTTTCTATAGAACATTTCTTTCCATCCATTCCTTCGTTGTAGTGAATAATTCTAACAATCTTTTGTCTACATTTCCAATTTTCTCTTTCCACATAATATTTTCCTGCTCATTTTCCATTTGATATATATATATATATATTTATATATATATATACATATATATATATATATATATATATATATATATATATATATATATATATATATATATTTCATTTTTGGGCAACATTTTTTTTCTTCAAGTCCCGCCTGAAAATCTTGTAATTTATAGAAAAACAAAATTTTTTAGCATATTGCGAACCCTTAATTCGAATTTTAGCCCACTGCTAGATAATTTTAAATTTTATCCATTAAAATAACATTAAAAAATGATTTTTTATACGTTTTTCCTTCCGCTCACCCAGAAATTTTTTTTTGCGGATTTTGACTCATGGATTCTTGTTATAGGTATAATTTCCTACAAAAAAGCCGATTGCGTCGAGTTTGTAACTCCAACGGGTTCGACAAAAAATATCAGTTAAGCAGAATTTTCATAAAAATAGCGGTAAATCGCGTTTATTTATTTATTCTATTGAAGATAGAAAGGAAAAATTTGTAGGGGGGTTTATGCCCTACAATTTTGCTTCGAGATATTTTTCCGTCGCTCTCATGGTTTAGCTGTTAAAGTCACTTAAAACTTAAAATTAACGAAAAAATCTAATTTTTTCAATAATAACTAATTTATGAAATCCAAGTAAAAAATTGAATGAAAAATTTGTTTGTCATTGTATTTTTTGAAATTTTATGACGGCAAATTTTTTTTAAATCGGTAGTTTCACAGCTATTACTACTAATTAGCTACTAAGTCTTTCTATCTTCGATAGTTTAGCAAATAAACGCGATTTACTGCCATTTTTATGAAAATTCAGCTTAAATGACATTTTTCGTCGAACCCGTTGGAGTAACAATATCGGATTCGGAGTGGAACTGCCTTAGAGGCCGACGATTACCTTGAGTTCTGGTAACAGGATGATTGTGGTGTGGGTTCAGCGCGATCTTTGGAAGAAAAGGCTTGAGCATTCATGGAAGCAAGCGCAGTTGCGGGGCTATTGAAAACGGGTTCATCAGTAAGCGGCTGATGAATAGGAGTATTGTCTCTGAAATGAGTTCGCGTGACAGGTTGAGAGTTCTGATTGAAAACAGAAATGACAATGAAATGTAAAAGAGTAATGTGACATTGTCCACATTTCAGACAATGTGATTTAGATGAACAATTTCTTATCATATGTCTAGAGCCCAGGCAGTTCACATACCATTTTTTCGTTTTGACCAGATTATATCGAAATTTAAAGTTCCTTAGTGCAGCAATATTTTCGGTAGAAGTATCCATTAACTTCCGTGAATTTTGAGAAGTAACCCGATTTTCAGGATTATTTGGAGCATTTTCCAATTCCAGATAATTAGCAGTGGCTAGAAGTCGTTTTTCTTTCATGGGAGACTCATAAGCAACAACATAATTTGCGTCCGTGTAATTTGACGAGAGACTACGGTGGATCAGATAGAGAAGATAAATGAACTTTTATATATTTTCATGCACCAAACTATCAAACATGTCGGTTAATGTTTTCCAATTTTTGAGATTCCAATCGAATATTGCAAGTTCGATTTTTAGAAGTTTTACCTGACTTGTAACATGATCTGTGACAAACAATGGAGGATGAGTCGATTATGTTTGATAATAATTTTGGTGGAAGGCACAAGCCAACGTTTTGAATTCATTATTTTTATATGTGCCGGCGACTAAGAGAAGAAGGACGAGTGTAGCATTTTGGCTCCCAAATTTTCGATAAGTTTCATCCAAATGATTGAATCAAGCTTCAATTGTGTATGAAGATCAGGAGATCAGTGACTTTTGCTGCCAAATCACTCATTCTATCGATATTCATTTGTCGCACACTTCACATTGTTTCATTTCATTCGACATATTGAAATAGTATTGGAGAAATAGAAATCAATTGATCACATACATGAATTGAATTCACAAACCAAAATCAAAATACGCAATTCAATGTGAAATCAGTTGAATCTTATGAGTGTCTTCGTATATGAAGCTTTTCATTTAGAGAATTCCCAGCGAGCATAAAACAATTTTATCTCCTGAAACGAAGGCTTTTTCCCAATCAGAGATTAAACATAAGAAGGCGAATGGGAAAAAATGTACTATAAAAAGTTAAATATTCTCTTTCTTTCCACTATCCCCAGGAATGAATTTGAATTGAAAATAAATTCAATTTTATATATGAGTAAATCGACGATAAATTCAAGACAAACCACTTAACGCTAAATAATACTGAAAAGTGGAGTAACTTGAATATTCTCAGCGAGTTATAACCGAATGAAAACTTTGAGAATGAAGGTTACTAATATTTGTGTTTGTCTGAGAATATGGAATTACGAAATAAATGAAAAACGGGCAATTCTCAATTATGAGGAAATAAAAATCGACTCCATACGAATTCGCTCCATGTTTCGAATTCACTCTTTCAGTGGACTATATATTTTGAAGTTGAAATTTACCGCTGAGAGATTGATTTTCTGATATTACACAACAATTTGGGAGGGAACTAAAACAGTGCTGTGGTTTCCTTACCTTGGTCTATTGACGAGAATGCACCAGCTGGTCAGCGATATTTATATCAGATAACACACAAAAGTTTTTGTATAGCACTCACTGAGTATGAGGATTTGTTTCGGGAAAAATATTTCGAGGTGAACGTCAACAATAATGTACTTGCCAACTAATGCTGAGGATGCGCGAGCAACTCATCCTCCAGGAATAATGAAAAACGTAGCCAAGTTCGCGCTTTGTGGCAGTAACAAATAGAGGAGGGGTATACTCAGACAAACATTATAGTAATAGTAATAATAAAGTTATCCTAAATAAACAAATGGGGGCAAAGACGGATCAGTCATATTCCGAAAATTGAAATTTATCTCACTTCTCATTGGAACTGCCCCGTTTCTTTCATAATCACGGAAATTTCAGTAGAATTTCGAAATTTTGGTCAATAATCGATAACTTGATTTTAATTATTTTTATTTTTGCCTTAACATAGTCAAAACACGAATCCGAACTAGAAGTGACAGAATTCGGCATGAAAAATGAATGTGTTCTAAGAAATTCTACTTTTAATTCTCCATGAGTGATTTTAATTTTGTTTTGGTGAGAATCAATGAAAGATTATTCGTTAACTTTGTAGGTGGGATGACAACATGAGGTATCATGATTCTAAATAATTTAGATTATCATCCTCAACTCGACTACTCCTTGTGGCAGAGTATTCAGTGTATTTAAAAAATGTCTGCAAGTAATATTTGGAAAACAGGTATTTAATATCATACAAACAGTTTCAATGGATTCAATGTTCACAATGTTGAATAGTTCTGCTTTCTATTACTCGTGAGCTCCAAGCAAACACATTGTTTTATGCGCCTATTTCTTACAACTTCTTTAGTTTTCTAGGTGGAGTTTCTTGACACTCTAGAATTTATTTTTTAACGTTTCCTATGTATGAAAATTCGGGGGCGTGAGTTCAGGGGATCGTGAAGGTCAAACTGCGATAGGGGTGACCATTTCATAGGTATGTTCCTATTCAATCATACCCTGATATCCCACAATTGTGAAATAGTTACCACCTAATTGAAAAATTATGAAACTCTTCACATTTTTGTCTCCTACAAAAACCCGAAAAATGCATTTCCAAGGAAATCAACAAATATTGGGCCATAAATAATACTACATTGGGCGAATTTCGGTACCTTCGTACAAAGTATGCAAAGCATGCATTTTAAGCTTTTTTAAACACCCCTAGATTTTACTGCGGCTCATATTGAGTTGAGGTGATATGTTTCTCAAATCAGGATCAGCTCCGAAATGTCACAAATATGCTATCATTTTGAATAATTCTTCAGGGATTTTTCTTTCCTTCGTTTCGTGGCCGGTACTTTTGAAAATATGTATTTTAGGAACAGTTCCAGGGTGAATCGGCGTTTCTAGCGGGTATCTTCTATTGAATTCAGAAGGCGCTTTCTTCACGATAAGACATCACGTCTTTCCCCACCATTAAAACAATATATTTTTTCGATATTTGATATTCAAAATAAGAGGATATCAATTGAAAACTTTGGAAATGTGAAAAATATGTACAAGAACAATAGAAAACAGGAACAATTAAATAACAGGAACAACACGTACAACAATAATAATAAAAACCAGCCTTGGGGTGAATACAACGAGATCTTTCGAAAATATTGTCAAGTTTTCAGTAAATATCTATGAGAAAAAGGGATCGGTATGTTTCTGGAAAGTTCGCCGACCGATCTGGAATTTTCGGGGTGTGACCTAAAGGGGTAATAAAAGCCGGTCAGATGCAAAGGCAAGGCAGTTGGCAGTTGATTTATAGTTGTCAATTGCTTCATATACAGTGGATGTATCGAAGTTATTGTACACCATTGTATTCAAAGTTGAATAAACAGACATTGAAATTAATCGTGAGTTTCAATAAACGAACCCCAGTTTCGTAACAGAAGTGACTATTTGTGAAAATAATGAAAATGATAGGGCAGCAGTTTGCGGAGCAAGAGGAACGTCGACAAAAAAGGAAGAACGGCGACAGAAAAAAAGCAAGAGAATGGGGAACGGTGACAGAGAGAAGAGAGAGGAGGGAGAGGAAAGACGGCGGATAGAAAAGTAAGAGAGAGAGGAACGTCAGCAGAAGGAGGAAGAACGTTGACTGAGAGAAAAACAAGAGCAGGAACAACGAGACAGAAAGCACTTCACGAGTGAATCATCCAGAGAACCAAGGGGCTAATAGACAACAGGATCAATTAAACAACAGGTACAACAATAGTAATAAAAACTAGCCTTGAGGTAAATACGTGAATACGAGATCTTTAAAAAAGTTGTCAGTAAATATGTATGAGAAACAATTTTTCATGGCAATGCCAGGGCATCACTGGATTTTGATTGATTGAAACAGTTGAAATCCTATCCCAACAAATAATTTCAGATAATAATTCATAATATGCGTGAAAAAAAAATGACGAATTGGATTTTCACAGGGAGAAGATGGGATTTTTATTTTCCAAAATGCAGTTTTGTTCCCGCAGATTTTTTTCCAATGAATTCGTTATACAGTGGCCGTCATAAAGTTGGCTATATATGGGAAAAAACTTGTAATTCTGAAAAACTCTAATGGCGGTTCGTTTTTGCATGTCTGACAACTAAAAAATCCGTTGCGACTTATATCACGTGACCTCAGATTTGGCGGGAATTTTATAAGAGTTGTCTGTGGTGCCGAAAAATGGGTCAAATTGACAAGATTTAGAATACATTTTTCGAGGGAATGTGTTTGGAATCCAACGAGGACCACATGTACCAATTTTGTGTTTTCCAATCTACACAATAGAAATGGCTCCAAAACTGAGAATACAAGAAAACATTGAAATAGTATTACTATGTGTCCAAAATTATCAAAGCTCAAGATAAGTAGCTGAAATTTTCAATGGGAGGCATCCAGACCAAAATTTGCATTTTACTACGGTGACAAAGATATTGCAAAAATTTAAGCGAACTGGTTCGGTTGAAAACAAATATAAAAGTGTTAAGGTTAATGAAAAACATGTGTTTGGAATCCAACGAGGACCCCATATACCATTTTGAACCAAATAAAAAAAAACAAAATACCATTTTATTCCTCTACCCTTATTAAGAAACATTGTACATTCTTGTTTCATCTGGAAACAGCTTTAATAACCTGAATCACATAAGTTTGGGTCAAAACTAAACAAATATTTGTGGAATTGACATTTTGCGGGAGATTAATTATGAGAACACGATTTAGACCTGTCACTAGGTGTCATGCCATGTATATTAATGCACATAAGCTTATTCAATATTCTCAACCCGTAAATAAAATTTAAAACAACTAACATTTGTAATTGAAACATAATCATACATTATTTATCCTAATTGAATTTAGTATTGGTTAGGTGGATGTGGAAAAATAAAAAAAAGTCAATAAACAAACAATGTACAAATTTTCAATATTCTACGTGACCACCTCCGCGCTCCATACGTAGAATAATTGTTCTGGAAAACGTTTCGCGGCGAACATTTTTCAACATAGTTCTGTTGATCAGTGCTGCACAATTCCTTATACAAATTTCTAAATGTTCTACATTTTGAAATGGGCGTTGTTTATAAACATTGATTTTCAGGTAACCCCATAAAAAGAAATCACACGGTGTTAGGTCTGGAGACCTAGCAGGCCAAGGATTACCTGAATATCGACCTATCCACTGCTCACCAAACTCATTGTTCAATCACTCCCGCATTTCATTCGTAGAATTAATAGAAGCCCCCTCTTGTTGAAAGAATAAACGAATCCACTCTTGTAATGGTAGGTTGTCGATGAATGTAGATACCTTGATCCGTAAAAAGTTTAAATACCGTTTGCCATTTGAATATTGCTAAAAAAGAAGGGAGTTACAATTCACTCATTCAAAATTCCACACCATACATTAACTTTGAAATTATATTGGTCCTTGGCGTCCATAATAAAATCAGGATTATGATCTGCCCACCATCTACAGTTTTGAAAACTGACAACATCATTTGAGAAATCACGATTGTCTTCTAACATTCCCTGGAACCATGCACAAAAATAAAATCGAGCGTCATAATCCCTGTCTCGCAGTACTTGCACAAATTTTGGTTTGTATAGGTGAAAGTGGCATGACACCTAGTGACATAACTTATTCGTGTTTTCAGAATTAATCTCCCGCAAAAAGTCTATTCCACAAATATTTGATTAGTTTCGACCCAAATTTATATGATTTAGGTTATGAAAGCTGTTTCCAGATAAAACAAGAATGTATAATGTTTCTAAGTTAGGGTAGAGGAATAAAAAGTTTTTTTTTCAATTTGGTTCGAAATGGTACATTGGATTGGATTCAAAACTCATTTTCTCAACATATTTTCTAAATCTTGTCAATTTGACCCATTTTTCGACACCACAGACAACTCTTTTAAATTTCCCGCCAAATCTGAGATCACGTAAGTCGCAACGGATTTTTTTAGTTGTCAGACATGCAAACGCTATTAGAGTTTTTCAGAAATTTCAATAACAAATTTTTTTCCCATATATAGCCACTGTATAACGAATTCATTAAAAAAAAATTTGCGGGAACAAAACGGCATCTTGGAAAGAAAAACCCGTATTTTCTCCATGTGAAAATTCAATTCGTAATTTTATTTTCACGCATATTATGAATTATTATCAAATATATATTGAAAAATTTATGGAAGATCTCGTATTTACTTATTTACCACAAGGCTAGTTTTCATCACTATTGTTGTACCTGTTCTATCTGTTGTTTAATTGTTCCTGTTCTCTATTTGCCCCTCGGTTCTCTGGATGATTCACTCGAGAAATGCTTTCTGTCTCGTTGTTCCTGCTCTTGTTTTTCTCAACGTTCTTCCTCCTTCTGTCGACGTTCCTCTTTTTCTATCCGTCGCCTATCCTCTCCCTCTTCTCTCTGTCGCCATTTCCCATTGTCTTTTTTTTTCTGCCGTCGATCTTCCTTCTTTTGCCGACGTTCCTCTTGCTCCGCAAACTGATGCCTTATTATTTCCATTATGGCCCCCATGTATTCACCTTTGATTTTACGAAACTGGGGTTCATTTATTGAAACTCACGATTCATTTCAATGTCCGTTTATTCAACTTTGTACACAATCTACTAGATAACTTAATGACAATTTACAATTCAAATAAACATGCTGTACAAAAACTTCGATACATCCACTGTTCCATAAATTAATTGACAACTATAAATCAACTGCCAACTGCCTTACCTTTGCATGTGACCGGCTTTTTATACCCCTTTGGGTCACACCGCGAAAATTCCAGATCGGTCGGCGAACTTTCCAGAAAGATACCGATCCCTTTTTCTCATAGATATTTACTGACATCTTGACAATATTTTCGAAAGATCTCGTTGTATTTACCACAAGGCTGGTTTTTATTACTATTGTTGTACCTGTTGTTCCTATTGTCTATTGTTCTTGTACATATTTGTTACATTTCCAAATTTTTCGATTGATATCCTCTTATTTTGAATATCAAATATAAACAAAAATTGTATTGATGGTGGGGAAAGACCTGAGGTCTTATCGTGAAGAAAGCGGCTTCTGGATTCAATAGAAGATACCCGCTAGAAACGCCCATTCACCCTGGAACTGTTCCCGAAATACATATTTTCAAAAGAACCGACAACGGATTTTTTAGATGTCAGACATGCAGAACCGAACCGCCATAGAGTTTTTCAGAAATTTCAATAACACATTTTTTTCCCACATGTAGCCAACTTTATGACGGACACTGTATTATTAAAAATTCAGATGAAAGATGATACACCATCTGAAGCCCGAAATGAAACCATCATATTTCTAGAATAATCAACATCGTGCAGAGGAATAAAAATAATTTAAAATTTTGTTAAGAACTTCCGCTTTTAAAAACATCAGTACTAGAAAAGTTTCACCACTACTAATGAGGATCTGTTTTTTAAATCACTTGATATAACTTATATCAATGATTATCATTGATAATGCATTTACAATTCTGGTTGAATGATTCTGTGATGAGTTTATCTAGCCGTTGTTTATTCAATTGCTATTGAATAACGAAAATAATAATTCTCGGTTTCAAACATATTTCGACTTGTCAATATAACATCTCGCGAACTTGGAATATCGGCTTTTCCTCTAACGGCATACTACTCATTCATTGAATCTCACAGTATGGAATTCCTGCAGCCAGGTTCTTTTCCAAAGTATATTCATCTTCCAAAATCGAGCTTTGAAATTAATTTTCAAAGTAAATCATGCAGGACGATTCTGCCCGACTCTGAACATTCGATGTTATCATCATAAGTTTAACCATTTTCAATTGCAGAAGCTGTTTTCATTGAGAGCAAATCAAAAACTCACTTCGCTAATACGAGCGTATATGCGAAGTAACGGAACGAAAAATAATGTGTACTACTCGTAAACATTTTCCGTCGCCAAACGGAAAATTAAAAGAAGATCAAAAGAGCAAACAGTCAACGTGGTTTTGAGTGACAGCTGTCTAGTTCTACAGCAGATTTGCCTGAGCCAATCAAGACGGACCTCAAGCCAATGATAATGCTCATAGGTGTGTAATAAATGAAGAGCTTAAAGAGGTCTGAATAAATGAAAGCCAGTAGCGTCTCTGGTCTGGGATCGAAATAGGTTTAGAAATATTCTATAGTTCTATTGTGTTTTGTTGAAAAATAAGCCTTTTTTTTCGACCATGGAAAATGAAATTATGTTGATCCGATTGCCTATCAATACATACTTCCTCGCTCATGGCATATTTTTTCATTCAAACGTATTTTTAAAATATTTAAATATCTAAATAAAATTAGTTGAAGTTTAACGATTTTCTATAAAGAGCAAATCAAAATCTCACTTCGCTAACTCGAGCGTTTATGCGAAGAATCGGAACGAAAAATAATGTGTACTACTCGTAAACATTCTCCGTCGGCAGAGGGAAGATCAAAAAGAGATCAAAAGGGCCCTTAGTCAACGTGGGTTTGAGTGACAGCCGTCTAGTTCTTCAGCAGCCAATTGAAACGGACCGCAAGCCAATGATAATGCTTGTAGGTGTGTTTATACGTTGAGAAAAAATAAATCACCAGTTGTACACATGTTTCGGGAGGTCTGAATACAAAAAGCCAGTAACGTCTCTGGTCTGGGATCAATATAGGTTTTGGAATATTCTATAGTTGTGATGTGTTTTGTTGGAAAATATGACTTTTTCTCGACTATGGGAAAATGCAATTATGATGATCCGATTGCATATTAATACATACTTTCTCGTTTATGGCATATTTTTTTATTTTGACGTATCTGAATAAAATTAGTTATATCTGCCTCTGCTGCTCAAAGAATTCCGCATCGAAACTGGGAAACTTGTATTTATGCTTTTGTAATTGATATTGGATGAACTATATCTCCACCTATGCTGCACAAAGAAAACCGCCTGAAGACTGCAAAACCAGTTTATTATGCTTCTGCAATTGTGAATTCTATACTTTAAAAAAATATAATAAGTGATATAGTCCATCCAATATCAATTGCAGAAGCTGTTTCTATAGGGAGCAAATAAAAACTCACTTCGCTAACACGAGCGTATATGCGAAGAAACAGAACGAAAAATAATGTGTACTACTCGTAAACATTCTCCGTCAGCAAAGGGAAGGTCAAAAGAGCTGATAGTCAACGTGTACTTGAGTGACTTCTGTCACCGATTCGTCTGGGCCAATCAAAACGGACAACAATGCTTGGGGGTGTGTCTATACGATGGGAGGTCATAAATCACGCGTTATATTTGTGTTTTAATAGCTCTAAAAGATTAAAAACCAGTAGCGTCTGTGGTCTTGGTGTGTGCCGATTGAAATACGTTTTAGGATATAATAATAACCTACATCAAACAATGAAAGAAATTATTTTTCCTTCTTAATGTATTTGTATAAATAAAAGCTTGTTTTTAATTTTTTTTCATTTTTCATAATTTATGAAGTATTTTTAAAATCTTAAAATATCTAAATAAAATTAGTTATCTCCGCCACTGCTGCTCACAGGATTTCGCCGCAAGACTTTTTTATGCTTCTGCAATTGATATTGGGAAAACTATAACCATCTTCGCCCCTGCGTGTTCACCAGATTGTTCATAACACGCCGCTCTCAAAAGATGCCGCTGTCAGAAGATACCGCTTCCAAAAGATGCTGCTAGCGGTGGACATAACAAGGGATCTGTGTCTTTCTGGAGAGTTCGCCGACCGATATGGAATTTTCGCGGTGTGACACAAAGGGAAATAAAAAGCCGGTCACATGCAAAGGTCGGGCAGATGGCGGTTGATTTATAGTTGTCAACTGCTTTATGGAACAGTGGATTTATGGATGTTATTGTACAGCATGGTTATTTCACTCGTAAATTGTCATTAAGTTATATAGTACATTGTGTTCGAAGCGGAATAAGCAGACATTGAAATAAATCGTGAGTTTCAATAAATGAACTTCAGTTTCGTGACAGAAGTGGGATTTTAGTGACTATTTGTGGAAATCAATGGTGAATACGGAAAATACACCCTATGACGACATGGAGGCCGTACTGGAAATGATAAGGCACTAGTTTGCCGAACAAGAGGAACGTCGACGAAGAGAGGAAGAACGACGGCAGGAATGAAAGTTGAGTGGATAGCAGATTGCGAAACTAGCGGATATCCGAACAGAGAAGGCACATCTGATGACATACTGAGAACCATTGGAAAATCCTTGGAATACTTTTCACCAAATGGATACGGAGCCGCCCTGAAAGTCATTACCAAGAAAAATGACGTATTCGAGTCCGCAGGATCACCAACAGGTCGAACTAACATAGTACAGCACAGGATAGATACAAAAAAACAGGAGGTGGAAAAACTTTTCGATAAAATGACCAAAGATGGTGTTATTGAAGAATCATCAAGTCCATGGTTAGGCCTGGTGGTACTAGATATATCTACAAGATTTTGTGTAGATTATAGAAAATGACTGACGGCATGAAGAAGGATAGCTCTAATTACCCAGAATTGAAGACACACTGATCACATTAGCAGGCTTGCGATAGTTTTCAACGCTGGACTTGAAAAGCGGATACTGGAAAGAGGACATACGTGAAGACGACAAGAAAAAGACCGTTTTTACTAGTGGTAGCGGACTGTATCAGTTTTTGGTCTCTGTAATGCTCCGAAATATTGATTGAGCAGCGCTCTGTTCCGGTCCAATCTCAGCATACCCACACCAAGAAGGCTCATTTATACTGGAAACAGATGCGAGCAATACCGAAATTAGTCAGAAGAAAGTCATCGAATACTACAGCAGGGTGATGTCCAAGCCCGGAAAGAATTTATGTGTCACCAGTAGGGAACTCCTAGCAATAGTCAGGAAAGTAGATCACTTCAACAAATACCTGAATGGAAGGGAGTTTCTTATTAGGACCGATAATGCGGCCTGAAATGCCTACTGGAGATGAAAAATTCAGAAGGACAAACAGCTGGATGGATAGGAAAGCTGAACCAGTACCGTCTCGAAATCAAACATCGCCCAGGCCGACTGCATAGTAATGCGCAAGCCTTATCCAGAAACCTGTGAGCATTGCCAGCGTATCGAATGTCACCGATACTAGACGCACGAGAGTGTTAACTGGATTCCAATGAACCACCGCACACATGGGACAGGACCAGGAAACGGATCCAAACATTGCGGACTTTCTAGAGTGGAAAGAGGACGGAACCGGCAGACCCTCCTGGGAAGATATTTTGGACAGAGGTCCTATCTTCAAGACAATCTGGGCACAATGGGATTCCCTGGTTGTGGAAAAAGAATTACTCAAAGGGGTATGGAAATCAGCTGATGGGAGATCGGCAATTTCCCAATTGGTTTTGCCCAGGAAGAGGATAGGTGAAGTTTTGAAGATAATTTACGGGAAAAATCAGGAGGACATCTGGGTGTCAATAGGACCTTGGACAAGATCAGGCAGCTATTTCACTGGGTTCAATGTCGAGACCATGTAGAAAGGTGGTGCAGAAGATGTCCAGAGTGCGGTGCTACTAAAAGTCCCAAGACAAGGTCAAGAGTGCACCAGAGATGCACCATTCTAATGGATTCCTATTGATGTAGCTGACCCCCTTTCTATGACGGACACTATTGTTGCCATGGACTATTCTAGTGAATGGGTGGAAGCCCATGCCATTCCATAACAGAAAGCTTTCACAGTGGCCAGGACATTGGTGGAAAACATGTTCTCAAGATTCGGATTACCGTTGGGGCTACATTCCGACCACGGAAGGAGTTTCGAGTTGAAAATATTCAAGAAAGTTTGCGAGCTGATGGGTATCAACAAGATCAGAACAACGGCTTCTCACCACCAGTCGGATAGTACGGTTGAAAGATTCAACCGAACTATGGAAGATAATCTTTCCAAGGTGGTGGAAAACATCCAAAGGACTGGGACATACACTTTTCACTGTTTCTGATGGGGAACTTCGATTGCCCTTTGACTTGTGTTCGGATCACCAAGTACCCAAGAGGTAGAAGTGCATATGAACTGAGGGGCAGCCTGCTGAAAATCCACGAAACAGCTCGCGAGAGATTGATACTGGCTAGTGAGAGGATGAAAGCTCATTATGATTTGAAATCTAATTCAGGAGGATTCAAAGCAGATGAATAGGTTTGGCTGTACAACCCACGGCGGAAGGAAGGTATATCTTCCAAACTAACATCGTTTTGGGAAGGAACATACGAGGTGTGGAAGAGGATTTATGATTTCATTTACAGAATCGAGCACGGCCCTAGGACTGAGATGAAGGTTAATCACCATGAAAGATTTAAGCTTCATCATGGTGAACCAATGATTTGATCGGGATGCTCAAATTTGGAAGGGGAGCAGTGTATAGTTACACGATTTCCAATTGCAGAAGCTGTTTCTATGAGGAGCAAATCAAAAACTCACTTCGCTTACACGAGCGTATATGCGAAGTAACGGAACGAAAAATAATGTGTACTACTCGTAAACATTCTCCGTCGCCAAACGGAAGATCAAAAGAAGATCAAAAGAGCCAACAGTCAGCGTGGGTTTGGGTGACAGCTGTCTAGTTCTACACCAGATTCGCCTGAGACAATCAAAACGGACCACAAGCCAATGATAATGCTTGTAGGTGTGTCCATACGTTGGAGGCCAAGAAAACTAATGAATCACGAGTTATATTTGTGTTTGGAGAGGTCTGAAGAAATGAAAGCCAGTAGCGCCTTTGGTCTGGGATCGAAATAGGTTTTAAAATATTATATTGCTCTGTTGTGTTTTGTTGGAGAATATGGCTTTTTTCGACCATAGGAAAATTAAATTAGGATGGTTCGATTGCCTATTAATACATACTTCCTTGCTTATGGCATATTTTTTTTATTTTAACGTAATTTTTTGAATATTTAAATATCTAAAAAACATTAGTTATCTACGCCTCTACTACTCAAAGGATACCGCTTCAAGACTGCGAAACTTGTTTATTATGCTTCTGCAATTGTAAATGGTTCAACTATAACGGAATAGCTATCGTACGCTCCTCTGTGTTTATAGTCCATCCAATATCAATTGCAGAAGCTGTTTCTATAGGGAGCAAATGAAAACTCACTTCGCTAACACGAGCGTATATGCGAAGAAACGGAACGAAAAATAATCTGTTCTACTCGTAAACATTTTCCGTCGGCAACCGGTAGATCAAAAGAGCCGATAGTCAACGTAGACTCGAGTGACGGCTGTCTCTTGTAACAACCGATTCGTCTGGGCCAATCGAGTCGGACCATCAATGCTGGCAGGTGTATCTCTACGATGGGAGGTCATAAATCACGCGTTATATTTGTGTTTTAATAGCTCTGAAAGATTAAAAACCAGTAGCGTCTATGGTCTTGGTGTGAGCCGATCGAAATACATTTTAGGATATAATAATAACCTACATCAAACAATGAAAGAAATTATTTTTCTTTCTTAATGTATTTGTATGAATAAAAGCTTGTCTTTGATTTTTTTTCATTTTTCATTATTTATGAAGTATTTCTAAAATCTTAAAATATCTAAATAAAATTAGTTATCTCCGCCACTGCTTATTACAGGATTTTGCCGCAAGACCTTTTTATGCCTCTGCAATTGATATTGGGAAAACGATACCAGATTGTTCATAACATGCCGCTCTCACAAGATGCCGATTTGAAAAGGTGCCGCTTCTGTGGGTCTTTCTGGAAAGTTTGTTGACCAATCTGGAATTTTCATGGTGTGACACAAAGGGATATGAAAGCCGGTCACATGCGAAGGTCGGGCGGTTGATTAATAATTGTCAGTTGATTTATGGAACAGTGTGGGCACCGGTGGCTGGTCGGGTTGACGAGAGTCTTATATAAGGCCCCCATTCATTGGCGAGCGTGGTCGGCCAACATTGTTAGGCTCGCCGTATATTCGCCGGTGTGTGTGGCGCCACCAAGAGCGCAACTGCGCTCGCCGGTTTTCAGTTCAGGTTGAAAACTTGGTTGGGTGTGCTGTTGCAATCGTTAGTGTCAGAAGAAATAATCGAGTAAAACCGCCTTGTTTCTTCAATTTAAATAATTGAACATGGCCTAAAAAAAGAAAAACGAGCAAGACATTATGAAGGATTTTATATCTGTATACAAAGAACATAAAAAATTATATATCACCGGAATATTCAAATAAATTCAAAGAAAGGAGATATGATGCGCTTCTGAAAATTCATAAAAATACAATTTTGAAAACGTTAAGAAAAACACAGTTGAGCACCGTTTCAGGACGCATCACGTAATCCCGCACCAAAGAGAAAAGCACAGAAAAGTGTCACGTCAGCATCGACCAGAACATTGGACAAAAATGAAGAAAAATTATAATAGAAAGCATATGGGGCACTTTGTAAAGATGATGAATATGAGGCTTTTGCACGGAAAACCAGGATTTGTTAATTCAACCAAATTTATTTGGTTACTCTTATTGGTTTGACCCTACTAAATGAAATTCATCCAAACACAGGTGTATTCGATTGATGGAATAATTATATTCCGGTAACAAAATGGATTTCTCGAAGCAATGCTATGATTTCTTCGATTTGACTATATGTTCATCTATCGAAACAATCTCCAACTCATATTGATTGAACATTTGTTTCAATACAAATATAATATTTATTTGAATCAAACAACAGAAATGGATTGAAGAATATTATATTAGTTGAATTATATACGTTATATGGCAAAGCTTTCGCACAACTGACCCTGACTTAGATATTGTTATCAAATAGCAAAGCCAACTTATCATCGTTGCGACGTCCAAACTCAAATGTCTGGTATAGGCTCCCATGCCATATGTGTGGTGTAGGCTCTCATTGCCATATTTGTCAATTCAGTGGATTACCATGATGATTACTCATTTGAATACATATTTTCAGTGAAGGAATCAGCTATTTTGTTGAATTGACATTATATTGAATTCATCAATTCGACATCAATACTTGTTTGAATGAATATTTTTGTTAAAGCAATCAGCAAGTTTTTTAGATCTGATTATTCGATTCTACAAAATAACTACATGATGGAAACAACATTTCTGGCAGAAAGAGTTATGAATAAACTTGGTCGAAGAAGATATTTATTTGGTTCATGCAAATTAGTTTCAGTTGATTGAAACTTTGAATTTGATCGATAACCAAGAAATTATTTTACTCATTTTAAAATTATATTTATTCGTGCATTTACGACACTTAAATTTGTTTGATTCAAATGAATTTGATTTCATTCAACAATTTGTTTTTTCTGTGTGCGGTCACAGTTGCCGCAAAACTAAGAGAATAAACATCAACGCAAAATGGTTTTTTCATTACATTATCATCAGCAATAGTTCGTCAGGCCACTTGTACAAATTATCAAGGAAACAGATCTAACGTCTACGGAGAGAATGCCCCCACGACACCAGTTCAATAACATCTGAAGATACAAATCCTGAATGGTTAATGTTTTCATAAACAAAATCTATTTAGTCCTTTGTAGCAATATGGACTAAGGAGTTAAAAATATAATCATAATTTGAAGTTAAAAATTGAATTATGGTTTAGAAACTCAAAAACACGCCCATAAAGCAATAAGGACTGAAATGTTGAAAACAATAAGAATAAATTTTCTCTCAATTCAAAAAGCATGGGGTACTCTCTACTTACTTTCCATAATGATATTGAAATAACTGATATCAACGTTTTTTTACATAGGAGAACATTTTTTCGTGAAGGACTTTATTCTTATTATTTTAAACATTTTACTCCTTATTGCTCTATTAGCGTGTTTTTAAGTTTTTGAAACTATAATGTTTTTGAAGTTGAAGTTGTACGTATAAAGAAAATAAATTTTGTTACCTTCATGAATATCTTCCTCAAAACTTCAAATATAGCGCCGCATGTTTCCGGAATAATTTTCCCTTAGAACTGAGGTGAAATAATCATGAACAATTACAAACATTCCAGAGCACGACCAGTTGCTGAAAACCTATTGAATAATTTATGTATATTAAAATTGTTTCAACTGAAATAATATCACATTCACCTTAATGTAGCGACTAGACTAGCTTCAGCAAATACAGCTTGCCTCAAAATTGTGTCTTCCTTTTCCATGTATGTTGTAACTACTTATAAAATAAAAAAAATGTATATGTATTTTCATTCTTTCTTAGATGATTTCTGTAGACATCTGGACATGAGGTTCTTAATTCATTCAATAAATTCAAATCAGAGTAGGTACATATCTGTTTTTTGTAACCAATAGGGAACACGCGTGATTTTATTTTTATTTTTCTTTGCTTCAGTTCGACCTTCGAAAATTACATTTTGTGAAAATAATTTCTCAAATCCCAAAATTTTGTCGAAATTTTCAAGTTTAAAAGTACTCCTCAATTCAAACTTGTCAAATCACGTTCACTTGAATAACTTCCCCCGTACACTAGCGCCAGTTGTGGTTGTTTCAGGAATATCAATAGTCCATACTATTTCTTACAACCCAAACATTAATTCAAGCTCACTTTTGATGTAATGTTTCGGTAACAATTGAATATAATATGATGAAAAAAATATTAGTACAACATATGAAGGCATATAAACTTATAGTTGACAGTTCGAAGCAACTAGCGGTGAAACATTTAACTGTGTAAATTAACGATGCGTACGTTCATCAGAGGCGCTAGGAGTACGTTTTTGAATAAGATGAAAAATTTGGCCTTTTCAATTTCGAATTATGAAAAACATTAAACATTTTTTCAATTTCTATGTTCGTTGATGAGCTTTCTAGGTGGTACTCTTTATGTGCGAATCAAAATATTCATTTGTAATAACGACCAAAGCTAGTATTGTTTTTTTTATAACGGCATAATTAAATACTGATAAACCCATATTTTTAGGGTTTTGATCCTGAACTCCCTAACGTCCTGAAATATTTGAATAATTTTTCAAATGCCCCAAATTTGGGGTATCAATCATTCTCATCCAAAGAAACCTCTTCAATTCACTTCACAACAGAGTCCAGTTGCACATTCTGAAAAATCCCCAATTCGCCTGCGCCCTAGCAACGCTGTCGATTGCTATTTGATCATTTCAGCAGTATGACACAGAACGGTCTGACGTAATAAGGAATTCTAAAGTACAGGTTTAATACATAACGTTTATTGAAGTATTGGTTCTAATATTTTTTTAATGCCAAATTCGAAAATATACGATCCTATTGAATTCCATATTGTTTCGAATTGGAAAACGTTCCTAATGAATTAACTTTCGGATAATATAATGCATAGTTGACATTTCAAATGCCCCTCGCCTACAGCAACTACTCTTTTTGGCTTTGCTGTAGGTAAAAAAATAATAATTGCTTTCGATGGATGTGCGATAATCCTGCTATGAAGTATAATAAATGTGGAATATTTTTTCAGAGGCACGATGAACATGACGTGGCCTTGACAAAATACAAAATGGCATTACATTACGAACCGGATTCCGTGGCGTTATGGAACAATATTGGGATGTGTTTTTACGCAAAACAAAAATATGTGGCGGTAAGTACCATTTGTTTTTATTGCTTGCGGACGGGATCTAAAAATAGGGTCATTCGTTTTTACGGCATTTATGAATACGAATAAAGGCTTGTCTATATACGCTCTAATAAAAACAAATTTATTTCGAATCGCAAATTGGTAGCAACACTGAATAAAATATGCTATTTTCTATCGAATTATGGAAGATATTGTTGTTATTCGGTTATTTCTAATTAAACTTTTTTTGCGTTCTTTGGGTTTTTCATTGAGTACTAAATGAAATTAGCATTTCATACGTTTCGTTAACATGATGAATACTACCTGGAGAATGCAATGAACAAAATATATTTTTTTGTATATCCAGAAAGCCCCCGATTCTTGGGTAAGACATCTGATAATTTTCAAATTATGAACACTATGCTGGTTAACTGAAGTTCACTTAGTAATATTTAAATTTTTATATAGTTACGCCACTACTGGTAGAAATAATTGTTAGTTATTTGTTTGGTACTCTATTCGAAAATATAGAGAACATTTTCTGCAAGAATTAAAATCCTGTTTTCTTGTTCATTTTCTCAAGGGTGCTCATGGATTCCACACAACTGAGGCATATTCCAAATTTGAACGTACAATCACACAGTGGATAATTTTTAATGACTCCATTGTCACATATTTTGAAGTTCTCTGAACATATTCTAATAATTCCATGGATATATTGATTATTTGTTGGGAAAAAGTGAGTTTACTACCAGGATATTTTATTTCATCCCTTTTTCAATGAGATCCATTGAAGTATATAGAGAAGCATTCTTTGAGATTAGGATTGCATCATTGTACAATATTATGTACGATTTCAAGTCATCTACAGAAAGTAAAAAGTGGAAATCAAATCCTCCACCAATTAAGTGAGTTTTCAGATATATCCAATGAGGCTAATTTGGTTATTAGTGAGTCATGATGATCTCTATCAACTGACATTGAGAAATCTGTGTGGATTGAATGCACCTGGTAATCCTGTTCAATGGCATTCAAAATGTCACTCTGGTGATATACAAGCAGGTGTCATCCACCCATATACAACTTACCAGGCTATGATCTCAAATACAATGGTGGAGTCTTCAATCTAAATGATGGAACAGTGAAGTTGATAGATTCCACCTATACATATACCAGCAATATCTTACGATTGAGTGCCCGCAATGGGACGGAGATAACAGTGCAACTTTCTAACAAAAAAAACATAGTTATAACAGCTTACTACTCTCTTTCGTTGAATACCACTGACATAGATGATTTACACTACTATCTCAAACAACACAGCACTAACAATGGATTATATGACATTTTTATAGGCGATCTCAATATTGATATGCTCGATGAGAAAAATACAGTAGTTGATGATTATTTGAGCGTTCTAGATGAGTTTGGCTATAGATCTACAATGAATAGCCCTACAAGAGTCCAAGGGGACACCACAAGTTACTCAGATCACTTTTTTTTAACTAAATTATCTTCAATACAATATTATATACTATCTATCATAATTGAAAGAGAAATAACCGACCACTGCAGTACAGCTTTACGAATTGTATCAGATGAAATTAGACCAAATAAGAAACATTTAAATATACCTACACTCGTTATAACTTCGAACAAGAAACGTGGAATACTTACAGTCTAATCAGCTGAATCTGCTGCTAGTATATTTTTCATACACCAACTTTTTTTATTGCGGTATTTCACTCTCGAGTTAATATTTTTTTCGAAAACATATTATCCATTTCTATTATGAGTAATACAAATTTGATTGATATAGGTGTCACTATCTATAATTTGATGCTTTTCATAATATATATATATATATATATATATATATATATATGAAAAGCATCAAATTATAGATAGTGACACCTATAATCTGTGCGGCGAAGCTTAGATCTAATTATAGGTGTCACTATCTATAATTTGATGCTTTTCACATCGTACTTGCCGGTAGGTATTAACACTGCGAGAGATTTGATACGAATTTGAAAGAGACCACAAGCCGTCCTGATTGTTGAGAAACCATGAAACAGCTGTTGGCGGATGGTGGACTCTCTTGGATTCGTAACAAATTTATCTTTATCATATATTATAATATATTATATATATATATATATATATATATATATATTTATATATATATATATATATATATATATATATATTTATATATATATTTATATATATATATATATATATATAAATATATATTAAATATGAATAATTTATTTTCTTTATATTACGTTTATATGTTATTGTATATTTAATCATATATTTTAATTTACTGCCTATTTTCGTGAAAAAAATGCATTACACTTATCGCTTTGTTACCTTTTTCACCCTAATGCTATGTAACCGTTATATTTGTATTTCTATAAAGTTATATATTTATGCATTTTCTTTATTTCGAATATTTATACATTCCTCCTGTTCTCGGCTGAACCAAATAAGGAGGCTTATCTCATTACTTGAAAGAAGAAATTGATATAACTGTTCTACCAGAGCAACATTTATAACACTGTTGTAAATAACATTTTCCCAGACAAATGTTGCGATATAATCAAAGCATTATAGAACCTTCTGTTCTTCATTCGGAGCCCACTTTGAGGAAGAATTTCGTCGCTGAGAAGCTGACTAAATCACAACCCACTGGAATACGGTTCCAGGACAAAGACAAGCGAGAAGGCTTCTGAGCTCATCGGCAAAAAGAGCCAAACGGCTCCTCCTCTTTGACAAGAATGATTCGAAACTGGTAAGGGGACTACCCACCGGACATTGTCTTCTGAGGTACTATCTCAAAAAAAAATATATATCAGACAGTGAGACGTGTCGTTACCGCGAAAACTCCGCGGAGATTGCAGAACACCCACTTTGCAACTGCCAAGCGTTGTTCTGCAAAAGCCTTAAATACCTTGAGATGGTGTAACCAACGACCTCAGATATCAGGAACTCAGCTCCCATGAAACTAATACACTTCGCAATAGGTTTCGGAATCCCAGGTCTTGAATAAATAATAATAATGATAATAATTTTATTCACTGAAAGAAATTTACAATAAAAAAATAAGTATAAGTACATTCATACAGTGAATAAACTAATCATCACAGAAGCATAAAATGCTTGTTTGTGATCTTAGTAACGACCATGGAAGCATCAGATGCTTGTACATGGCCTGTATGTGATAGATTGAGATATGAGATACTAGGAAAAAATTATATATTTAAGGTTAAAAACAGAAGTATAAATATAAATGAAAATATGAAGTTATGGGTAAGAAATGCTTGAAATCACTTAATCTATACTTATTTGAAAGCCCAGGAGGCAATAATTGATCAATAATAAAATGGACAAGATGAGATTTAGACAACACAGATTTCCTAAGTCATATGGTGATGAGGAGAGTGTCCCACAAAAGTTCTCGAGGAGCTTGTCAATAAGGGAAGTTTCTACCTCATCGAACAGATGAGTCAAGTCAGTCATGCGTTTTACAATTTAGTACCTACATTTGAAGTGTCCATCCACTATTTGAAACAGGTACGTATTGAGGACCTCTGTATATGTAAGTGTATGTGTGAAAGTCTATAGAAGGATTATACAATAGTTATAGAGGTGAAGATAAGAGAGTTTGAGGGTATACATAGTATAAAATAATTTCTGGAAAAAAAAATATATGTACGCCAACATGAGACTTTAACGTAGTGACGAAGTCAACCATATAAAGAAATCGAAATCTGTACTTAATGCTTTGTTAATAATTTTCTTTTCATCCGGAGTTAACAAGATTGTGTAAATTGTTCCTATTTATAGACAAAATCTAAGCCTTCACTTTCTTTTTGAAAAAATTTAAGGAGTTTATTGATTTTATCCAACCTGGTAACATGTTTCTCAGTCTAGGGGCGATATAAGTGAAGGCCTCTTGATTTGAGAGCACGAGGAAGTAACTCATTAGCAGCAATTTTTCCCCTCGTACTTTACGGGTGTTTGAGTGAAGGCGTGGGATTTTTTTTATACGTGAATGTTAGTATCGATTTACAGAAGAGCTGCCGGGGGTCCATCATTTGAGTTTCATTAAATGAAAGATCGGAAGAGTATCTGGGTGGTTTGCCGAATATGATTCTCAGGATCCGTTTGTGGACAATTTCTAGGGGTCTCAATTTAGTTTTTCTCAATCCTCCCCATCCTATTATGCCATATTGAATGATAGATTCCACCAAGGAGTGATACATTATCTTCAGGTGATTAACCTTGAGAGATTGTTTTATCAGTTTGAATTCAAATATAAGTCGACGGAGCTTATTTACTACTGTTTGAACATGGACACCCCACTTCAAGAAAGAGTCTACCATAATGCCCAGACTGTGCGAGTGTTATTGAAGTATTATTAATGGTTATATTTTCGTATGCAGGCAGTTATTTTTCATAGGGAGTGAACGGGATGATTTTCGTTTTTTTGTGATTTAACGATAGGTAGTTTACATTAAACCAGTTAGTGATATTAATTGAATCCCTTGATGCAGTTTCTCTTACCTTGTCCCAAGTGTCATCAACATACACTAAAGCAGTGTCATCGGCGAAGGAAACCATTCTACCAGCAGAGTTTGTTGTGAGTAGGTCGTTCAAGTAAATTATGAAAAGCAAAGGGTAAAGCAATACAGATCTTACATGTCGAGGTGCTGAAAGGCTGCTGAGCCCGAACGACCCCCTTCAATCTACAATCTAGCATTATAGTCAGAGATGATATGGTAGAGTTATAAGTCGACCTGCTATTCGAATGTAAAAGGAACATACATTGTGATGTAGCAATTCAATATGCAGGTTTGGAATTCATTTTCTCAATGCTTGACTAAACTCCACAAATATTCAACACATAACTTCAGAAACATGCCCATATAGCACCGGTACATCTCCAAAACGTACTGAAAACGTCCAACCAGCACGTACTGGGTATATGCCAATTAGGTTCACTCGACGTCTTAGAGACGTTTTGAGGACATCCAAATTCCGCGCATTCATACATCCTTACACAAACATTTCGTTTCGAATATACATTCCTTCAGTTCTTGGCCGAACCAAATAGGGAGGCTCATATTTTTTGTGTGTTAACTTATCTTTCAGAAAATGTGTTCTAAATAATATAAAAAGCAATAGTGCAGTTGCTGTCGAGAAAAAACAGGTGAATTTGAATGGTGCTCTGTCTTGAGAAATATGAAATGAACACGCATGAGTGTAGACATTGAAAAATAATTCAATTCGAAGTAATGTAGTAATGTAGTATCATTAGTATTGTAGTATAATATCATTTTGTGCTCAAAACGGGGGTTACCTGGAAAGTTTTCCGAGAGTTTTGAAAATTGGTATTTTTATAAATTTCGACGTGCCCTTTCCAAATTTTCACTTTGCCGCTCGCGCCGCCATATTGGAAAAAGGCGCCCAAAAACAGTTTCTCACTCATTTCACGATGAGAATAGTAATTTCATAAATAGAGAAACTTTCCTACAATTCATGTTCTAACGTAGTTTTGTAAAATAAAAATAGTTTTAGCGCAAACCAACACACATCTACACTGATTTATCAGTACGAGTTTTGAATTGATGCGATACTTGATGGAAATTGAAGTAGTCTTTGCGGCTCTCGTACGTTAAAACTATTGATTAAAAAAATGTTAGAACGTAAATTGTAGGAAATATATTTATAACATAACTATTTTCATCGTAAAATGAGTCTGAAATGAGATATTGTCAAAAAACTGTTTTTGGGCTCCATTTTTTTAATATGGTGGTGCGAGCAGCAACGATCGGAGGTGGTAAAGTGAAAATTTGAAAAAAGCACGTCAAAATCTTTGAAAATACCAACTTTTAAAACTCCCGGAAAACTTTCCAGGTAGAACTACCAAATGACTGTGCTCCGAGAAAAAAATTTAATAACCACTATTTAAACTTTAGTATTGGCAATCAAAAACAGCATCCGTATTGGGGAATGGGTCTCACTTTGATTGTCACATGGAAAAAACAATCAATAAAAAAACCTTCTTGAAGACAAGCTTTCATTCAAATGCGCTAAAAAGTAAAAAATAATAGCTTTGGATGTGCGAAGTAGGTTATTCCGTGAGTTATAGATTCAAAAGCTTGTCGCTTCTGTAATAGAACTGAAAACTTTGCGCGACAAGCTTTTGGATCTATAACTCACGGAATAACCTACGTCGCACATCCAAAGCTACTATTTTTAACTTTTTAGCGCATTTGAATAAAAGCTTGTCTATAAAAAGGTTTTTTTAATAATTATTAACGAGCTTTTATTCAGTTTCACCTGTCCCGATGTTTGTCATCAAATCTTGCAAATTAAACTTGATCCACTTTCAGTTGCCCGATTAACCTGAAATTTAGCAGGTGTTCATAGTTCTCGTGGAAATGCTCTATGGAGTGAAAAAAAAATGGCGGCTCTAAGATGACGGACGAGATTTGTGTTTATGGTTCGATTCGACTCAAAATTAGTATGTGAGGGATTTTCGGGGTCGGAGATCATGAATTTTCTTTCAAAATTCACAAATTCAAGATGGCGGCTCTAAGATGGCGGACGAGATTTGTGTTTATGGTCCGATTCGACTCAAAATTAGTATGTGAGGATTTTTGGGATCGGAGATGATGATTTCTTTCTCAAAATTCACAAATTCAAGATGGCGGCTTCAATATGGCGAACGAATTTTGTAATTATGGTCCGATTCTATTAAAAATTGGTATGTCGAGGTTTTCGGGGTCAAACACTATGAATTTTTTCTCAAAATTCATAATTTCAAGATGGCGGCTCCAAATGGTTGTGAAAATGGAACGTTTCCATTCAAAATTGGTAAGTCGGGGTTTTTGGGGTCAGATATTATGAATTTAGTCAAAGATTATTGTTTTTTCGTCAGAATTCATGTATTGAAGATGGCGTAGGAGGTAATCTTCAGATGGTCTCCTTATCGAAGAACTAGATAGCTCAGAACTTACAGGAAAAAGACCTCATAATGACTATGCATTAACAAAAATGCATAGATTGAGGTGTACTCACTAAAAGGCACAAAATAAAATAATTATTGAAAAAACGTTTTTAAAGACAAGCTTTTATTCAAATACGCTGAAAAGTAAAAAATACTAGCTTTGGATGTTATTCCGTGAGTTATAGATTCGAAAGCTTGTCGCGCAATGTTTTCGGTTCGAATACAGAAGCGACAAGCTTTTGAATCTATAACTCACGGAATAACATCCAAAGCTATTATTTTTCACTTTTCAGCGCATTTGAATAAGAGCTTGTCTTTAAAAAGGTTTTTTTATTGATTATTTTTTCCATGTGACAATCAAAGTGAGACCCAGACGGATGCCAATACTAAAGTTTGAATAGTGGTTATTAATTTTTTTTCTCGGTGCGCAGTCATTTGGTTGTTTTACCTGGAAAGTTTTCCGGGAGTTTTGAAAGTTGGTATTTTTATAGATTTTGACGTGGTTTTTTTGAATTTTCACTTTACCACCTCCGATCGTTGCTGCTCGCACCGCCATATTAAAAAAATGTAGCCCAATATCTCATTTCCGACTCATTTTACGATGAAAATAGTTATTTAATAAATAAATTCCCTACAATTTTCGTTCCCACGTTTTTTTTAATCAATAGTTTTAACGTACGAGAGCCGCACATACTACTCCATTTTCCATCAAGTATCGCATCAATTCAAAACTCGTACTGATGAATCAGTGTAGATGTGTGTTGGTTTGCGCTAAAACTATTTTTATTTTACGAAAATACGTTAGAACATGAATTGTAGGAAATTTTCTCTAGTTTGATTTATGAAATTACTATTTTCATCGTGAAATGAGTGAGAAACTGTTTTCAGGCGCCATTTTTCCAATATGGCGGCACGAGCAGAGAAGTGCAAATTTGGAAAGAGCACGTCGTAATTTATAGAAATACCAATTTTCAAAACTCTCGGAAAACTTTCCAGGTAACCCCCGTTTTGAGCACAAAATGATATTATACTACAATACTAATAATACTACATTACTACATCACTTCGAATTACATTATTTTTTCAATGTCTACACTCATGCGTGTTTATTTCATATTTCTAAAGACAAAGCACCATTCAAATTCACCTGTATTTCTTGATAGCAACTGCACTATTGGTTTTTATATTATTTAGAACACATTTTCTGAAAGATAAGTTATCACACAAAAAATGTGAGCCTCCCTATTTGGTTCGGCCAAGAACTGAAGGAATGTATATTTGAAACAACGTCGAGAGGACCTAATCGGCATATACCCAGTACGTGCTGGTTGGACGTTTTCAGTACGTTTTGTAGATGTACATGTTCCTGAAGTTGAACATTTGTGGAGTTCATTCAAACATTGAGGAAATGAATTCCAAATCTGCTATTGAATTGCTACATCACAATGTATGTTCCTTTTTCATTCGAATAGCAGCTCGACTTATAACTCTACTATCATATATGGCGGTGCGAGCAGCAACGATCGGAGGTGGTGAAGTGAAAATTCGAAAAAAGCACGACAAAATCTATAAAAATACCAACTTTTGAAACTCCCGGAAAACTTTTCAGGTGACTGTGCACCGAGAAAAAAAAATTATAACCACTATTTAAACTTTAGTATTGGTAATCAAAAAAAGCATCCGTATTGGGGACTGGGTCTCACTTAGATTGTCACATGGAAAAAAATAATTAATAAAAAAACCTTTTCAAAGACAAGGTTTTATTCAAATGCGCGTAAAAGTAAAAATTAATAGCTTTGGATGTTATTCCGTGAGTTATAGATTCAAAAGCTTCTGTATTCGAACTGAAAACTTTGCGCGACAAGCTTTTGAATCTATAACTCACGAAATAACCCACGTCGCACATCCAAAGTTATTATTTTTTACTTTTTAGCGCATTTGAATGGAAGCTTGTCTTTGAAAAAGTTTTTTTATCAATTATTTTATTTTGTGCTTTTCAATCTATGCATTTTTGTTAATGCATAGTCATTATGAGGTCTTTTTCCTGTAAGTTCTGAGCTATCTAGTTCTTCGAAGAGGAGACCATCTGAAGATTACCTCCTACGCCATCTTCAATATATGAATTCTGACAAAAAAACGATAATTTTCGACTAAATTCAAAATATCTGGCCCCAAAAACCCCGACTCACCAATTTTGAATAGAAACGTTCCATTATAACAACCATGTGGAGCCGCCATCTTGAATTTATGAATTTTGAAAATAAATTCATAGTCTTTGACCCCGAAAACCTCCACATACCAATTTTTAATAGAATCGGACCATAATTACAAAACTCGTTCGCCATCTTAAAGCCGCCATCATGAATTTGTGAATTTTGAAAGAACATTCATAATCTTCGACCTCGAAAACCCCTACATAATAATTTTGAGTCGAATGGGACAATAAACACAAATCTCGTCCGCCATCTTAGAGCCGCCATCTTGAATTTGTGAATTTTGAAAAAAAATTTATAATCTCCGACCCCGAAAACCCTCACATACTAACTTTGAGTCGAATCGGACCATAAACACAAATCTCGTCCCTCATCTTAGAGCCGCCATTTTTTTTTCTCAAAAATTCCATAATGCATTGTCACGGGAACTATGAACACCTGCCAAATTTCACGTTAATCGGGCAACTGGAAGTGGATCAAATTTAATTTGCAAGTTTTGATGACAAACATCGGGACAGGTGAAACTAAATAAAACCTTGTAAATAATTAATAAAAAAACCTATTCAAAGATAAGCTTCCATTCAAATTCGCTAAAAAACAAAAAATTATAGCTTTGGATGTGCGACGTAGGTTATTCCGTGAGTTATAGATTCAAAAGCTTGTCGCTTCTGTATTCGAACTGAAAACTTTGCGCGACAAGCTTTCGAATCTATAACTCACGAAATAACCTACGGCGCACATCCAAAGCTATTATTTTCTACTTTTCAGCGCATTTGAATGAAAGCTTGTCTTCAAAAAGGTTTTTTTAATAATTATTTTATTTTGTGCATTTTAGTAAGTACACCATAATCAATGCATTTTTGTTGATGCATAGTCATTATGAGGCCTTTTTTCTGTAAGTTCTGAGCTATCTAGTTCTCCAATGAGGAGACCATCTGAAGATCACCTCCTACGCCATCTTCAATTTATGAATTCCGACAAAAAAACAATAATCTTCGACTAAATTCATAATCTCTGACCCCAAAAACCCCGACATACCAATTTTGAATAGAAACGTTCCATTATCACAACCATGTGGAACCGCCATCCCGAATTTATGAATTTTGAGTATAAATTCATAGTCTTTGACCCCGAAATCTTCCACATAGCAATTTTTGATAGAATCGGACCATAATCACAAAACTCGTTCGCCATCTAAGAGCCGCCATCTTGAATTTGTGAATTTTGAAAAAAAATTCATAATCTCCGACCCCGAAAACCGCCACATACTAATTTTGAATAGAATCGGACCATAAACACAAATCTCGTTCGCCATCTCAGAGCCGCCATCTTGAATTTGTGAATTTTGAAAGAAAATTCATAATCTCCGACCCCGAAAACCCCCACATACTAATTTTGAGTCGAATCGGACCATAAACACAAATTTCGTCTGCCATCTTAGAGCCGCCATTTTGTTTTATTTTTCTCAAAAATTCCATAATGCATTGTCACGGGAAATATGAACACCTGCCAAATTTTACGTCAATCGGGCAACTGAAAGTGGATCAAATTTAATTTGCAAGATATGATGACAAACATCGGTACAGGTGAAACTAAATAAGAGCTTGTCAATAAAAAAGACCCTGACACTGTTTAATTGCCATTATCAAACTGAAAATCAAATATAAACTAGACCTACCTACTTTCAAATCAGGTACTTACAGTAATGACACAATTTTTTTTCCCTAAATATATATTTTGATTATAGTTTTTGTAGGTTTTGTTTGGTATGAGGAAAGAGAAATTTGTCATAATTAAAGTGTACATTTGGTACTATCAATTGATTGTACTTATTGATATTCAACACCGTCATTGTGGTAATGAAAATAGCTATCTTCTATTTTTCAACCATACATTTATGACGATCGCATGATGTTATTTTTACAATAAAAACATTAACTTACAGGTAATAACTTCACTACTTACAGCAATCAAATTGATTTCTTAACTCAATTAGTTATTTTGCTTGGAAAATTCCGAAGTTTCCAAAACTATGGTGTCAAATTGGAACAGAAGATTCCATCTCAAAAAATGAGTAGGACTAATTTTTTTTTCCCGAAGGTGCTAAGATGCATGCAGAGCAAGAGTATTGAATTGAGTGAAGTGTTTGAAAAACCTTCTACCAAACACTTCAAAATTCAATATCCCCAATGGAGTTTTTCTTTCAACTCCAACATGCTGAAAATATCTGCAAAACCATTGAGTTAAAATAGCAGTTTCATTCATTCATCAAAAGAAATCTGAATTAGTTTCAAATAATTACCATGGTTGTGAAACATCCTGTTATTTTTCCGAAATGGAAATGTTGAATAATATGTTTCAAATATCAAAATGATTTTCATAATGCATCCAGTCAGCAAGGATATCATTATTGTCTTATATAGTGTCGGGGTCTTCTACCACTATTACTAAAGACGAGTGTAGCCTGAAGGCTCTTACTCTTTGGACTCAACTAATATAGTGCCCGCAAAAAAGCAGGTACCAATGATGGAATAAGTAATAAATTGTAACAAATATTTGATGATAAAACAATCATTTCAGATTGCACTATAACTTTCACTATCGTCGTGGATAATTTTGATAGGATTTATTGCTCAAATACATTCACTTTGCTTCAACTATTTCCAATGAAAAAATATACCAGAAACGTTCAAGATGCAGAGTCTAGAGATCGAATAATTTAATTGAAAACTATCTTGAAAGTTAAGGATGACCCAAGATGAAAAATTATGAAATAATACAAATTTTCATTTCTTCTTTCCGTTTGGTTGCACAATGAATATACAAACTTAAAAATCATAATGTGTTATTAAAATATATAAAATATAAAACAATATTTGTCAGTAACTTTATTGTTGTCACTCTATTAAGCATTATCAAGTTGTTGGAAAAAATACAGTGAGAAGTGTTCAATCAAGTACTCAATACAAAAAACTGAAATGCCAGATGAGTATGAATTTACTTTTGAATATGATACTTATTAATAACTTTTGAAATGATCATGGGAGCTTCGAATTAAAAACATGTAATGTTATTTTTACCAATTTGAATAGAGAATAATCTCACTGTGTCTAGTTACTCAATTTGTGTTTGCAAAACACATCTCTTTCTGTGAGTGAATTCCACTTCATAAGCAAATGAATGTCTGATCAAATACATTATTTTCATTTCTTCAAAAACAATACATACCTCAGTAATCGCATTGACTAAGATGAAACGAACGATACCGAAAATTGGTACACCCATGTTCTCGATTTTGATTATTTCACTCAATTCATAAGAAACATATTCTCAATGTAAACATTTTTTGGAAAAATGGCAGTTTCAACCTCTTGCAGAACAGTAGATGAGCATATTTCTTTTATCTCTGGTATAGCATCACTTACACCTTGGGTACTAACATGTTTTTCAAAAGTCACTTATTTTTTTTCAAATCCTCTATTTGATATAAATCTCTGGCATGATTTCAGTTGATGTTTGATAGCTAAGGTTTTAGTAATATTAGGATAATGTGATACAAAATTATGTTTGGGTTTCAGAGTGAGTTAAAACAGATTTTGATATAAGGAGTGAGTTTACCAATAAGATATGCCAATATGTCACACTTTGTATCAGGAACTTCAGACAAAAATACTATAACTAAAATCCCCAAGCTGCCAGTAATTTCAGGAAATCCATCATAGAGTTTACGATATTCAATGAATGCCATGCAACACTAACAATATTGTTGGTATATAAGTATGAACTATAATATTACAAACAAGCATTTTTCCAGTATAAGATTCCGCGTTGGTTCGATATTCTATCTACTACGCAATCACATGCATTATGCATCACTGCCTGAACGAAATGCAATTGGCTATTGGCCGTTGGTGATACATTTGCGCATGACCGTGAGCTTCCTAATGACACTAATATTTATTTAAAGAAACAAAAAGCCAAGTGAAGTAGGATGAAATAAGAAATAAAGTGCATAAAGTGCATAAAGTGCACAAAACCAGCTTCACAAAGGATTCAATATGAATTGGTAGACCACAGGCGAAAAACAACTACTTTCCTAGCAAATACCACGCAGAACGTTGAATGATATTCACCTGAAAATCCATGCAAACTTCCATATAAATGGACATTGATTGCAAATGTTCCTTTCTGATAAGCTCGATTATGTTTAATTTATGTCGTGTCCGCCTAACAATCCGCATACCGGTTTCAGGCTTTTTGGCCCTCATCAGTACGAAGTAGTCACCAGTCAGAGATCCGGTGAGCTCTGGCCGAAGCGAGACACAACATAAATAAAATCACCATCGAGCTTAAAACATCTATAGGTACGAAAAGTTATCTTTTCCGACGTACCTAAAGCTCGATGGTGAATTCATTTATGTTGTGTCTCGCTTCGGCCAGAGATCTCCGGATCTCTGGCTGGTGACTACTCCGTACTGATGAGGGCCAAAAAGCCTGAAACCGGTATGCGGATTGTTAGGCGGACACGACATAAATCAAACATAATCGAGCTTATCAGAAAGGAACATTTGCAATCAATGTCCATTTATATGGAAGTTTGCATTGATTTTCGAGTGAATATCATTCAACGTTCTGCGTGGTATTTGCTAGGAAAGTAGTTCTTTTTCGCCTGTGGTCTACCAATTGTGTTTCAATTTATATTGAATCCTTTGTGAAGTTGACTTTGTGCACCTTATGCACTTTATTTCCTACTGATATTTATGACAAGATCAAAGTGGGCTAATTATAAAATGAAGACTGATAGTAACTAACACTCTGTGTGTTTATCACTATCAATGACACTCCAATTACATATCTTTGATCATGACAAGGAGCAAGTTATTTGCAATTAGTGCTGCCGTTGATTGTTTGGAAACTTTGATAATGGTAATTACTTTGTTGTTAGGATTCTTTTTTTATTTACTGCAAATAATGAACTTCAGTGCTCGTAAGTGAAAAATGTATTGCTGTAATCAGAATAGTGTCAAGTGCACTAGTGCATTCGGACCGTTTTTATCGGTGTGGTGGATATATTAATATTAAAATAGTTATTCTTAACATAAATGTCAAGTTCCAATCTCTTCTTTGGGCCAGTCTTTGCAAATCTTTTACTAACTTTCTCGGCATCAAAAGGAATATGCCTATGGATGTGCATAAGGGCAAGACCAAGAAGGCGGTTTTCTGTCATTGTCAATGGGATACATGCAACGACAACACTCGATAAAATCGCAGAAGTATAGTGCGTGTTGGTTGTCTGTTGGCGCGCAACGAACTAAACTCTGTCTTGTCTGCATTCTCAAGTGCACGGGAGGAAACAAAACACATAATTTGTGGTGGTGCCGACTCTACGCACATAACCTTTTTTTTATTATAGCAGTGATGCTTCAATAACGACTTTGAAATTGGTAAAGAAAAAGTGCTTTGGTCATGTGGCAAGGGGAGGGGGTGCATTGCCCCCCCCCTATATCCGCGCCTCGAGGCAATATGAATCTGTTGTTTCACAGGTATAATTAAACTCAGCTTGGATATCATTTTGAATGTACTGGACTATTAAATTGAATTTTTCAAATATGTCCAAGCTCGTGTGGAACTATATTTTTTGTTATTATTAATGCTGAACGACTTAAGAGATGACTGTGTCTGCAATAATGTTGTCCATTCCATGGACAAGTTCCATCATTCTTTTCCTTATTTATATAATTTCTACAGTAACTGAATACTTCATGCCGATGATCTGAAAATTTTTAAACAGGTTTACAGAGAGACTGTGTGGCACCTCAGGAAGATCTTGATATTATATTTGAGTGGAATTGAAAATCGAATTGAACTTCAATATAAGTAAATGATCTCTTATCACTATAACAGGGCAGAAATATCTCATCGAATATAACAATAATTTTATTTTTAACAAAAAATCAAACCGACGAAAAAATTGACTGAAAAGCGAAAAATAAAATAAACCTCCTTAGTCTTAATAATAACTGAGGATACACGGCGGCATTTTGATTATTTCATCAAAATAATACAATGATCTTCGTTGATTTTTTGTTTGGTGCCGACTCAAAATTAGTTACTCACATTAGTTAGGATCTCAGTTATTATAAAGACCAAGGAGGTTTATTTTATTTTTTGGTTTTCAGTTTATTTCTTCGTCGGCCCAAGTTTTTGTTAAAAAGTTTTTATTTTTTACTTTTTTGTAGCTGAAATTCACTGATAACTACCAACTCAATTGACTCCAGGTATCCATGATGTAGTAGTGTCATCAGCACTATATATATATATATATATATATATATATATATATATATATATATATATATATATGTGTGTGTGTGTGCCAAGTTTGAACAGAATCGGTTCACAGATGAAAAATTATTAATTCCCTATTTTTCTACCCTGAGTGATGGATTATTCCTCTACAAATCGGAAAATTATCAACTCTAAAGTATACCCTATCCAATGAAACAGGATTCATCTAAATCGGATAACCCAGTACGAAGTTATGAGTGGTAGAATGGGTTAACGGGTGAAAATTCAGTGGATTAACGATAAATATCCCCTATTTTTCTACTCTTAAGGATGACATTTTTTTGTCAATTTCATATGGGATCAATTTCGAAGTATACCCTATTCAATGAAAAAAGATTCATCAAAATAGAACCTTTCTGCGAAAAGTTATGCGTGATCATAAATAATAAACCTTCCCTTTTTTTTTTCGTCGGTTAAAAAACTACTATCGTTCTCTCCCCACATGGGAAATATAGTCAATTAGGTAAATGAAACGCCAAGCTTTATATTAAGACAGACAACTTCTTTCAATACACGTACGATCTAAATTCTCCATTATCCACTAGTGCATTCAAAATTGAAATTTGCTTGTATCAATTGACATGGAAAATATTAAACAATACTCAAACTAAATTTCTAAAATACCTATATTATGAAAAATATTATATTTAACCAGGTTATACCACTATCAGATCAAGCAAGCTTCGGCAAGAATTCAATATTATTTCTCTCTAAAGCCACGATATATCATATACCTTTAGTTTGAACTACCACCAGAACTCTCCTTGTAAACATGCTTTGCTCAAACAACAATATAAATTCTTTGATAACACTGGATAAGAATTTATCACTTGATAAATTTCGAAATATAGTATTTGATCATATCAATGGTTCGGTATGATTTTTATTTATTAGTATCCTCCAACCGCTAACGGCATTCATCTTTGTAACAAGTATTATTTATTTATTTAGCTTATATACAAACATACTTTGTGGGATCTACTTTGTGATGTTTGCGAGATTTGTTGGACAACATTTTTTTTTTCATATTTCATATCAATTTCTGGACGTTCTAAATAGTTACGAATTGATACGTACTGGTTTCCTTTGTTTCAAATGGGAAAATATATGAATGATTTTTTTAATGAAACAATTTTTTTCAGTTTGTCAATTGTATCATATCGAACTATATTTATTCGGAATAATAGATTGGGTATGTGGAAGGGTTGAACTTGGATTCAAATTAAGTAAAAAAACTTTTCAGCAAATATTGTAATTTTTATTCTGATAATATTCCAAATTAAAGTGAACGATAGAATTGAAGGATATTGAAAAAACACGGATCTCAAAAAACAAACGAAATAATTAAACGTTATTCTCAAATTGAATGTCAATTGTTAAATTTTGGGACTATAGGGAGAACACCTTTCCGAAATAAAATCAATATGGCGGCTGGAGTACATGTATACCTGACAGCTGATTGATATACATGTGAATTGGCTAGGTTTCAATGTGTTTTTCTCGCATTTAAAAAGTTTAAGATTGCTTGAGGAATTCGTATTCATATCTGGTACAGTCTTTTCCATTAAAAGGTAAGCTGACTAGAAATTTTGAATTCGGTTCAAACTGATTTTCAAGGTGTTTTTCGTTGTATAATCAATTGTAGGAAACGAAAACAATGTGGGTTGTTTTCAGAATTCCTGGTGAGCTATATTCCGAACATAAATCAAATATTAGCATAATAAAATTAATCATTTTAATCTAAACCAAACATATAAATGTTCGAGGTCGTAGCAACAATTTGTTGATTGGCGAGTTGGATCAAAATAAGTTGAATAGTAATTGACAGAAATCTACTTCTATAGGAAAAACGGAAATTAAGAAACTTTAATTGTCTGCTCATAAAGCTTATGTCACTATCAATACCTTAAGTGAGTGTTTTGTTTTGCAAAGATGACTTGATGAAAATAACTGCAAAATATTATGCATCATGGTTATCCATGGCACACAGAAGTAAATGAATTATTATCTAATATTTTCCTTAGTAATATTTGATTCTTGTTCTTATTTTTAATCCAATCGCAAATAAATTAGTATCGTTAGAAACATCAACAAATCCTTCTAGTGCTCGTCAAAAAATGGTCGCCATTAGAAAAATAATAGTTAGACACGAAAATGTAATTTTGCCAACTTGTCTTATTCCTATATATCATACTAGTCACTAAAACTTCGTGATTGTAATTTTCTGAAATTACCTGAGGTCCTCAGATTGATTTTTAAGGTGTTTTCCGTTGTATAATCAATTGTGGGAATCGAAAACAATGTGATAATCTGAGTTGTTTTCAGAATTCCTGGTGAAGTACATTCCGAACATAAATCGAATATTATCTTAATAAAATCAATCATTTTAATCTAAACCAAACATATAAATGTTCGAGTTCGTAGCAAGAATTTGTGATTGGCGAGTTGGATCAAAATAAGTTGAATAGTAATTGACAGAAATCTACTTTTATAGGAAAAACTGTTGGATGCGGAACATCCAGACTAGATCTCAAATTCATTATTGGCAATGGTGATCATACCACTGAAAAAACTACACAATCGCTTGATTGAAAAGTAAGAGAACATCGAGCTAAAGTTGCAAATGTGCTGATCGTATGCATTTTGCTTCTAAGCATATACATTCATATAAAAAAAAACAATGATACTGTGGAAGCCTGATCGAAATGATGCCAATATCGTTAATACGAAAAATGATAGATACTGCCAGATAGATCTTGTCGCTGGAATGGACAACATTATGGCAGACAGATTCAAATACTTTAAATTCACCTCTTGAGTCGCTCAGCGTTAATAATGAAACGGATTTGGACATATTTGAAAAATTCAATTTATTAGCCAGTTCATTTGAAATGATATCCAAGCTAATTTTGACTCCATTATACCTGTGAAACAACAAACTTACAATAATTGAACACGTCTAATTGTTAATAATGAATTTCACTAGCGAAGAATTGGTGGATATGGTCTACTGTATTGGCGAAGCTGACATAAATCCTTCATTAGCAGGCAGAATATACCATAAAAAATATCAAGAAGCAAGAACTACACGGGTATCTCCATTCCAAAATTCGAGAGTTTGAACACACTGGTAGTGTCTTATACCAGAAAGAAAATTGTTGGTAGTCGGATCAATGAGGAACATGAGCTGTAAGTTTTATTATTGCTACAGGAAAATCATCCTTTGAGCACTAGGGAAATAGCAGCGGAAGTTCCACCTTTATCCTCTGAACCTACATCAAGAATTGCATGGTAATATTTCGTAAATAGAATTGCATTTTGTATTCAAATGAATGGCATGATTGATTATAATCCTTATAACAAAATTCTATTTTCTGATGAACAACGGGTCCGACAACAGACATAATATGTGAGAGATAAGTGCCATGTGAAGTGGAATGAATAGAAAAATCGAATTTAAACGGTTTTCTTCACATAAAGGATTCAATATAAAATTGAACCAGAGAAAGGTAGATCTCAGGTGAAAAACAACTACTTTCCTGGCAAATACCACGAGAACGTTGAATGATATTCACCTAAAATCCATACTTCCTAAAATCAAGGACATTGAAAAATTAGGTAGATCTCAGGTGAAAAACAACTACTGGTAGTCAACCAGCATAAGCTCGATTATGTTTAATTTAAGTCGTGTTCACCTAACAATCCGCATACCGGTTTCAGGCTTCTTGGCCCTCATCAGTACGGAGTAGTCAACCAGCCAAAAGTCCAAAGAACTCTGGCTGAAGTGAGACACAACGTAAACAAACCATCATCGATCTTGTAACACCTATAGGTACGCCGGAAAAGATAAACTTTAACTGGCGGTACCTAGTGACAGAAGAAACACTCCGAAAATCTCCCACCTCGATAGGTTTCCAAATAAAGATTCCTTCTCAGTAGAGAGTGGCAAGCCCGTCTAGCATATAGTGAGAGATAAGTGCCATGTGAAGTGGAATGAATAGAAAAATCGAATTTAAACGGTTTTCTTCACATAAAGGATTCAATATAAAATTGAACCAGAGAAGGTAGATCTCAGGTGAAAAACAACTACTTTCCTGGCAAATACCACGCAGAACGTTGAATGATATTCACCTGAAAATCCATGCATCTTCCATAAAATATCAATGGACATTGAATGCAAATGTTTCTTTCTGATAAGCTCGATTATGTTTAATTTAAGTCGTGTTCACCTAACAATCCGCATACCGGTTTCAGGCTTCTTGGCCCTCATCAGTACGGAGTAGTCAACCAGCCAAAAGTCCAAAGAACTCTGGCTGAAGTGAGACACAACGTAAACAAACCATCATCGATCTTGTAACACCTATAGGTACGCCGGAAAGATAAACTTTAACTGGCGGTACCTAGTGACAGAAAGAAACACTCCGAAAATCTCCCACCTCGATAGGTTTCCAAATAAAGATTCCTTCTCGGTAGAATTGGCAAGCCCGTCTAGCATATAGTGAGAGATAAGTGCCATGTGAAGTGGAATGAATAGAAAAATCGAATTTAAACGGTTTCTTCACTAAAGGATTCAATATAAAATTGAACCAGAGAAGGTAGATCTCAGGTGAAAACAACTACTTTCCTGGCAAATACCGCAGAACGTTGAATGATTTTCGGGTGAATATCATTCAGCGTTCTGCGTGGTATTACCGGAAATATTTTCTGAGATCTACCTCTATGTTCATACTATTAATCCTTTCAATGAAACGTTATTCGTCTATTCTCCGCTTTCACTCATATGCTGAGACGCACTCACTCTGAAAGAATCTTGACTGAAACTATCGAGTGAATTTCGAGTGATTCTTTCTGTCGCTAGTACCGCCGGTTAAAGATTGATCTTTCCGGCGTACTAGTGACGAATCGATGATGTTTTTACGTTATGTCTCACTCAGCCGATACTTTGACTTTAACGTTATCTCCTGACTGAGCAAACGAATGACATGGTGAAGTACGACAAATTAAACATAATCGAGCTTATCGAAAAGCATTTGCATTCAATCATTGATATTTATGGAAGTATCAGGTGAATATCATTCAACGTTCTGCGTATTCCGGGAAGCTGTTTTCATTCCTGAATCACACTATTGAATCCTTTTTGAAAAACCGTTAACGATTTTCTTTCATTCCGCTCATGCTTATCTGAACACCTACTCTGAAGAGACTTTGATGAACTTATCGAGTGAATTAGATTCTTCTGTCACTGGTACCGCCGGTTAGCATTACTAGTTTACAGGATGATTTGTTTACGGTTCCACTTCACCAGAGATTCTTTGACTTTGGCTGATTATTCGCATGACTGAAAACTAACGATATTGTAGGTACGACTAATCAAAGTATCGGAAAAGCATTTGCATTCATATTATGGTATCATGATCGGAATATCTTCAACGTTCTGCGATACCGAAATAGCCTGATTCACCTGTTATTCATATTGATCCTTAATGAAAACCGTTTAAATTCGATTTTTCTAGACATAATATGCATGGTCATGCAAACAAAAATCCTCACTGGTTGAGGACTGTTGATCACCAAAAGCGATGGTCGCTTAATGTTAGGAGAGGAATTATTGGGAATTACATTATTGGACCTTACTCTTTCGACAATGTGCTGAATGGTGAAAGGTATTCACATTTTCTTCGCGAATATCTCACCAGAATGTTAGAAGTGGTGCTGAAGTGCATAACTATAGGATAGTGCCAGAATTTTCAGACCAATCCTATTCTAATAGTTGGATGGGCAGCAGGACGTACTATTCCTTGGCCTGCGCGATCCCCAGACCGTATTTCTATAGATCTCTTTCTTTGGGAATACGTGAATTCATAGATCGTCCAACAACTGCTGATATGATGATGAAAAACAGGATCACGGAATCCTGCCGTTCACCTGTAGACCCGACAAACCCCTTTCGTCAAAAAGCTCTCGAAAAATGCCATACAAGGATGCAATAAAATATAAAGTGTTGCATAAAATCGAAGTGGGTGAACATCAACTACCAGTTCAAAAAAGTTGCGCTAAAGTCTAGGGAATCAATTGAAAACAAGTTGGTTGAGTTTCTTGAATGGTTCTGAAGTTTTGACTTTTTGTGGGACTATGCTCGACGCTTCTCCGACACATAAATTGACATGAGTCAAAAATTATCGCAGATGAGTCTAAGAAACCAGGATACGTTATCAACAATTCAGTGGTGAATAAAAAATTGTAATTATTTAAGAAAACAGAACTCAGCTGTATATCTCATTCTTGGATATCATGTATACAAATAGAAATATTTACTGAAATGTGCCTCATTGTCGGACCTATAGTTTGAAAAGAGTCAATAGCTTAAATAATCGAAATCAGTCTTAATTTTAAGGTCCCAGCGTTTCCTCAGAAAGTTGTTCTATAGGAAAAAATATTTCACGAAATCCAAATTATGATTTAAAATTTTGAGTACCATCAGGGATATGTGATATCAAGAATAATGATTTGAATATATCTTTTTGATTCCTTCTAGCGAGTGTTTGAATTTATTTTCATCTATATCATTTTTCGACGATAAAACTATCAACTTAAAGCAAATTAAGGTTTTACATCTAATCCAGTTTTTTAGCACTTGTTGATATACAATTTCATATCTTCGCCATGTAACCATTCGACAATCACCTTTTTCGTGACCTTCCAAAGCTAATTAACTATTCTATTTTTCAATAATCTACCCAACTTATCTTTTTGCCTCTTTGAACAAATTGTTACGGATCTGGGGTTCGTGGCTATTGAACGGCACTAATTATTGTCCGTTCATTCACAAGTCAAAACATAACACTATATATATAGTACTCTGACAACTAAATCAATCACAGTTCACGGTTGAAATAACACGTACGTCACTTTTGAAATACACCTCAAATTATCAGTCTCATTCTCCAAACAATTCAGGTATGCGATAACCATGCAATGGCGTACTATATTCGTTTTCGCAATATTGCGCCTTTTTTAATTTTGATAGTCTCGAACAAAAGCCATCGGTTCACCATGATAGGGTTTCAGTCTTTCCAGATGAACAACCTTCATGCCACTCCTAGAGCTGCATTCGATTCTTTGAACCACGTCGTTAATCCGCTTCTTCACCTCGTTTGGTTGATCCGCTCCTTCACTTCGTCCTACCCGAAACGGTGTCAGTTTGGGAGATGAACCTCCCTTCCTACGTGGGTTATATACCCAAACCTGACCACCTTCTTTGATTCCTCCTAATTAGCTTTCAAATCATAATGAGCATTCATCCTGTCACTTGCCAATAACAACCTCTGTAGAACTGTTTCGTGGATTTTCAACATGCTGTCCTGCACTTCTATCTATTCGTCGTCTGGTGATCCGAACACCACGTCATAGGCAATCGAAGTTCCCTTGCAAATATAGTGCTACCAGGGGTAAGCTTGGTTGAATCGTGGACTATTCTGTATGCCATCAGAAATAGTAAGAGGTTTCTGTCCCAATCCTTTCGATACTTTTTCACAACCTTGGAAATATATTTTCCCATGGTTCGAATGGAACTTCCAACCATGCTATCCGACTTTGGGTGGAGGCAGCAGTTGTGGTCTTGTTGATAGCAACAAACTTACAAACTGACTTGAATAACTTTGGCTTAAAATTCCTTTCTTGGTCGGAATGTAACTCCATCGTTACTCCAAGTCTTGAGAACATTTTATCCACCAATAATCCTCTTGGTTTGGAATGAAATGGGCTTCCACCTCTCTGCTGAAATAATCTTCTTAGTTGTACCATGTATTCTGACAGTTTTGGTCATCAGCAGTTTCATAAAACGCTCTCTTTCAACTGGCGGTTGTTCAAATAATTGTTCCCCACCAAATTCAATGGTTTTCTCATGGCTCATCATCGAAATGAAATCCATAGTAAAGAATGAACTCGATTTCTACGTCTTTCCATTCTTTATAATGTTTCGGGGGTTATTGTGATGTCAGTTGTCCCTCGTATCAGTGCATTTCCTTCAGTGACAGTTTGTAGGACTCAATTAGGCGTGAATGTTCTTACATTGTCTGGAAACTGACGTATCACTATCTAGAGTGCATATAATATCTCTTCGGTTCACCTTCTCTGTAATGATTGAACTATCGGTAGTTTTTCTCATCCTTTTGTCGTGGAAGACCCTGGAGCTTCGTTATCACTAGCCAGTGTGCGCCCCGATATTCTGGCAACTTTCAGTTTTTTCTGGTACCTGTTCACGGACTTCCTGGATGACCCTGCCCTCGTAGATAAGTAGGAACGTGGAGTATCTTGAGAGGGGATGATGAGCATTGTGGCACCCTCACCCTGCAATATCTTTTGCAATGTTCGCTCCTTGATTGATTATTGGTACTGGTGTACCTAGGTTTCAGTTTTTCTAATATTCTGCCCAACATATGCATTATTTTACCACTTCTTGTATCTTCCTGAGGTAGTTTTTCGATCGATACTGCTCTCAAATTCGACTTTGAGGTATCGAAAGCTGCTTCCTTTTCTAAGGAATGAACCAAGCTTCACTGCATTTCTTGAAATGTGTCAATCTGAGGGTCTTTTGTGAATCAACATTTCTTAATCCGTCAATAAATATTTGCACCGTCAATTGTTCTATTAAATTCATTTAAGGCATCTGGAAAGGCAAGTTGGATGAATCCTTGCACTCCTGTTCCAAACTCTTGCAGATTTTCACCACATGTAAATTTTCACGGTCCCAGCCCCAGGAGTTCGGGCTGTGCGTTGACATGTCAGTCACTCAGTTATTCTTTTATATATTTAGATTCACAACAAAACGTATCAATGCACTCTGACAATTCAATCAATCACAGTTCACTGTTCAAATACCAAGCACGTCACTGTAATGGAATATGCCTATATTTTTTTTATAAAAAATATTATGTAGATAAACATCCGTCTCTACGATGAGAGATAACAATATGTTCGGATTCGTTTCACAAATGGAGGGTTTCCCTAAGAAAACGATTATAAGCTTAGGCAGAGGCATGGTACCTACCTGTGCCTCAGTGTTCAAGGAATTTGGAATGTTTAGTTACTTTCCGGCAGTTGTTGGAAATGTTCGTTCTTGAAAATGGCTAGTGTTTCTGAATTTGTTGCTGAGAAACGGATTGGTGAAACTGCACTGTTCGCCACCAAAACTTGACATTCCGAGTTACAAAAATAGTTTAAATGTGTTTGAATATGACTGGAGTCGGGCAGTCAACAATATACCGACTTGTGCACGAGGATAAACGCGGCCCCATCAGGTCACTAAAGAGAAGAACATGAGAAAAATAAACTGTAATAAATGAGGATGAAAAGACTGCCATCAGAAAAATTATACACTCGTTTTATTTAAAAAAATAAATACCTACCTTTAACAAAATAATGTCTGAAATGGAAAAGGATTATTTTATTACACCCATGGGTGGAAAGGAAGTGTGGAAAACTTTGAAGGAAATTAATTTTTGTTATGAAAAAATTTAAAACAGAAAATCACTTTCAATAGAGAAAGACGAAATTTTCTGCTGGTGATGACGATATTTGAGGGCAGTTAGATAGTTTCGAAGGGTAAACAAGAATATCTATTATATGGACGAAACTTGGTGAAATATAGCGGGATAAAAATAAAAAATGCGCGAGGCAAGCTTTCATGGAAGGATGGTCCACTGGAATAATTACTCACATTGGTAGCAAAAATTTATTTGTCGATGGTGGCTTACTAGCATTTGAATCAAAACTGACTGGAGACTATCATGAAGACATGAACGCTGATGTTTTTGGCTTACTTCAAATAAGAAGCCATTTCACAAAGATATGCTGAAAAAGGAGCTACTGGAGATTGTAAAGTTGAATAAACCTCTTTGAACGAAATTTGTTGTCGACGAAATCGCTTCAAAATGGAATATACCGGTATTTTGCCTTCCGCCATATCACTGTGAATTGAACCCCATAGATTTGGTGTGGGGGCAAGTAAAAGGGTTTGTAGCAAAGCATAACACTACTCTTTAAATAAGAGACGTTGAAAACCTTTCGAAAGAGGGAATAAAGACAGTGGATTGCGAAAAATGGAGTAAGTGCGTCGAACATGTTATTGGAATAGAAGAAATAATGTGGGAAGCTGATAAAATGCTATAAAACACTGTAGAGCCCCTTTTCATTTTCTTGGAACCAAACGACGATAGTTCATCGGACTACTCGGAATATGATGGCTAAAATATAGGAATTGAGTTGTTGTATTGTAAATAGTAGATTTCTTTATAAATATCAATATTTATTCCAATTTATCTCTTTTTTATTATTACATTTTAAGTTTTTAACTAGTTAATATTTGAATTATCATTATCTCAATAATCTGCCTATCCCTATGATTATAATTATGTATAATTAATGTTATACTTATTATTCTGATGAACTACCTGTAGTTACGCCGTAGGCGATGCACTTAATTCACAAAACTCTTCTTTCTATTGTTATGGTTATGCAAATTAAGGTGACCCTAATTTAGGACCGATTCGGGATACGTACGTCTTGAATAACTGAAAAACGGAATTTTTGAAAACTATCATTGCAAGTTTACAATTGAGATGCCTAAAAACCCTGGTGTATTCACTGATTAGATTTTGTTCAGAATTTTTGGGGGACAACGACTGAAAAACGTTAAATTCTGCTTAGAACTCCATTAGTAGATGGCGCGGTTAAGGAATGTTAGTTGTTTGTGACACGTAAAATATCAAACTTCAAACCTATGAAATTTTATTTTTCTGTCAACATGCAAAAAATTGTGAATTGATCGTTTACGAAGGTTATAGTTCTACGAACAAAATTCCGCTCAGAACAGTTGGCGCGAAAATGGGATGAAATCCTCGAAACTTACTACAATGTTTACATCTGTCTGTCAAAAATAAGATTTTTCTTGAAGTCTACTTGGTGATTTTTTCAAAGTGATTTCTTCTCAAATAGCCTTTTTGGGATCATGTAAACTTCCACGAAGGAATGAGAAAAGGTAGGAGAGTGGACTGATGTCTCTAGATGATGAATTAACTTGAAAATTGAGGGGATTGAAAAATGTCCCCGATGACATTGTTCCATTGAACTTTCCGATACAAACTATTATTAAGCCATTCACTGCCCATCTCTGCCTGACTATTACGTCTCTAACAACCTTCTGATATGAACAAAATCAGGGAGTTCATTGTATATATCATAAAATCTGTTTCAAAAGCTTTAGATATGTCGCAAAAAACTTCCTTCTGACTAGAATATAGATTTTTCAGAAAGCTTTGGTTTGAAAGCTAAATAAAGTAATTGTATGTAATTCACAGCACTTCATAAAATCATTATCCGCTCCATCATAAGATTTTTATCATGAGCAAACAGGGACAGAAATACATAAGAACCAACTCGGTGGAGCCGTATCAATAGAAAATTAACCATACAAAATAAATTGGTACGGTTCATGATTAGAATTCTTTCGGAACACCTCTCGAAAATTCTATATAACACTGACATAAGTACATGGAATAGTTTGTTCTAAAATATGTTACATCGATCGATCAACCTCAAAATATTCCACAACGAATTGACGTAACCTTAAAGGCGACAAAAGCACAATCACAGAACGGATCAGAGACACAAATCACAGAAACACCCTGTGTGGTCTGTAATTGCAGTTTACTGAATAATGACAAGAAACGACGTCGGCGCCATCTCAAACTCTAGATAACTCCCTTTATCAAGTGGGCTGGTGTCCCCCAGTTTTTCCCAATATTTTACAGGTATAAGTGAATACACCATGGTTTCTAGACATCTTATTTACAATACAACCTTTAAGTTGTCCACCCTGTTTAATGGGTTCTGTCATTGCAAATTTACATTTCATCACTCTCTCACATAAGGAACCAGAGTTTAGTATATCTACGACTTGAGTCACATTCTTTCTGTAGTGGATAACTCAACTTCCACAATTTCACGAATATAAAGATAATTAATACATGTGGATACACCTCTTTGAGTACTGATCATGGTAAACCTACAACAAAGTGAAATGTCACCGATTTTGACGAAATTTTCACAGATGCCTTAGAATATGATAATGAAAGTAGATCCATCGAAATTTTTCCGCGGAAACGGTTATTTCTGGAATTATGGCCCTTGAAAGATTCAAAAAGGTCTATTTTCAATCATAATTTCCACTTACTTGAGATGGCTTGAATTCTTAATTTTTTCAGCAACACACTGTAGGGAACCCTCAATTTATATTCGATACATTCTTCAATGCAATTCATAACCATTTTTTTTTCGGGTTTGAGGTAATAGTTAGTTTACTTTCAGAAAATTAAAAATTGTATGACATTTCACGTTATACTTTTTATCTGTCAAAGAGAGAACTATCTGTTTTCTACATTGTTGCCAATTATTCAATTCTTGATAAACCTTCATATATCCGGTAAGAGCACTCCTGATCTCTGAAAATAGCTGAAAGACTTGGTGTTTTTGCCCCCTGAACACAAATCCGGAAAAACGCTGCGCTCTCGTACCCTTTCTGAATTAGAGAGCTTTCTTTGATCCAGAACACAAGTTTTTCAAGCACGTTTTCTCGCGCAGAAATCACTCACAAGGCCTCCTTCTTTTTACAATGTAAAAACATCCTCGATTTTGGTGATAGCGAAATGTCTGCTCCCATTGAAACCTAATTCAGTGTACTTGAATCTCGCGACTGACTGTCACTATTGTGCCCAAAAAATTATTCGTAAAAAACGAGAAAAAATACCGCTACCGAAGTGCCCGCGAGCAATGCGAAGCGTGTTCTGAAAAAGTTGATTGGCTGGAAATCAACCTGGATAGCAAGGTTAGCCAAATTAGGTTAGGTTGTGTTTTCTTCTTTTACGTAAGACATTGACTGGATTTTAAGAATGGTCAGCTCTTAAAACCCCGAAATATAAGATTTATAGAGCAGACCGAGACACGCTGAACTTTTAAGGCAATTGTTGTAATATCTGCTCCTATTGAAATCTAATTCAGTGTACTTGCATCTCGCCAATGACTGTCACTATTGTGCCCAAATGATAATTCGTGGAAACCGAGATAAATCACCGCTACCAAAGTGCCCGTGAGCGAAGTGAAGCGTGTTTTGAAAAAGTTGATTGGCTAGCCATCAACTTGGATAGCAAGGTTAGCCAAGTTAGGTAAGGTTGTGTTTCCTTCGTCTACGTAAGAAATTGACAGGATTTGGCTATATTTCATGTGAAATTGTGCCAAAAATGAGTGATTTGGTGGTCGTAATTAATGCTATTGGAAAGAAGTGATATGTGCGCGAGAAAAAAAAACTATCTAGCTCGGAAAGGGAAGAGAGTGCAACGTTCTTTCGGATCGGGGACAAAAACAAGTGGGAAAAGTCTTTCAACTATTTTCGGAGAGGAGTGCTTTAACCGGATATTTACCCAAAATATTTCCGCGCAAATAGTTATTTTCGGAATTATGGCCCCAGATAGGTTAACAAAAGTCAATCTTCAACTTCTTCTTATTTGAGACGTCTTCATTGCTTGAATTTTCCAGCATTACGCTGAATAAAACCTTTAATTAAAAAATTTTGATTATCACAATGAATAATTTAATTGAATGAATATCAACTCTTCATGTCTATCGGACATTTTTTACATTTGGCAACATTGCATTTTAAACATTACTCATGATTGGCGATTCACATTAATCAAATCTTATTGTCTGTTTACTCAAATAGTCCACTCGACAAGTTGAAAATGGTCTAAAATAAAGATACTGCTCTTAAAATTATGTGTGATAGCTCATTGGATCCGGAATAACGCCTAAAAAAATGTGCCAAAAGCATGTATTAGCACATAAAAAATTGCAAAAGGTATAAACAATTGAAGATGAAAAAAAAATTACATTTCGTTTTTTGCCAATATTCCATAAACTATTGATATTTGAGAAATTTCAAAAAAAGATTCTGAAAGAAGAGGTCCCGGAACTCTATCTCCATTATTCATAATTTTAATTCAACGCTGAAAATGGGTCTCCGAGTGACATTTTTAGGTTGCGCGCGCGGCGTCAAAAGCGAGTACGACACCTTAATTAATTTATTTAAGGTATTCAATATATTTTTTTTATTTGAAAAAATTATGGTGTATTCGGAACACTATAAATAATTTATTCCTGTTGAGAATTTTACATAAACGTAATTTTTCAACAAGTTAAACGATTGTTAACTAACAAAATTTTCTCGAACTCCTGTCTTAATTGAAAATGAATTTTTTTTTTAAATAATTGTAAAAATGTTTCGTTCCGTAGAGCCTTTTTTATATACATACTCAACAACTTAACAAGATCACGCCATGAAAGTTAAAAAAATATTCATACTTTGTTTATAATAATTTTTGTACTCGAACAAAAACTAAAAAATGCAAGTAATGTTGTTAAAAAAATTTTTTTTTCTCTTAATCATCATATTATCGTTTTTTATTAATACAAGATATACATTGATTTGCAAAAAAAAAATTCCCGCTATTTGTTGATACATTTTTCATAAACAAATTGATTATTATTTAATATTTTTGTTTTTTTTTTCACAACTTCATTAAAATACAAATGTTATAATTTAAAAAAAAAAAGTTTTCCCTAATAACAATTTTTAATTTTTATAATCGTTTTTTTATATTTTATTTTTAAATGATTAGTTAGGAAATTATTTTTTTTCTAAAAATCATAATTGACAGTCCTCTATAAAGTAACAGAATTTTTTTTATCAACAATTCCATTGTTTATTAACTTAACAGTTTGTTATAAACAAATTTTTAACTTTTTTGGATTTTTTTCTGAAACTCCTGAAATTTACAAAAACAACCATATATAACAAAGTATATGAAAAAAAAATTCAAATTTTTTATTGTACTTTGAGAATTGGAATTGGGAAAAATTGGGAATTTTTTTTTTATATTTTTATATATAGTTTTTTTGTAAATTTTAGAAGTTTCAGAAAAAAAATAAATTAAAAGTTAATAAACAATGGAATTGTTGATAAAAAAATATTTTTTTCTGTTACTTTATAGGGGACTGTCAATTATGATTTTTAGGAAAAAAATAATTCCTTAACTAATTATTTAAACAATAGAAATATAAAAAAAACGATTATAAACAATTAAAAATTGTTATTAAGGATTTTTTTTTCAAAAATCATAATATTTGTGGAAAGAAAAATTCCAAAAATATTGAAATAATCAATTTGTTTATAAAAAATGTATTAAAAAATGGCGGGAAATTTTAATACATTAAATAAATTAATTAATGTGTCGTACTCGCTTCTGACGCCGCGCGCGAAACCTAAAAATGTCGCTCGGAGACCCATTTTCAGCGTTAAATGAAAATTATAAATAATGGAGATAGAGTTCCGGCAAAAAACGAAATGCCATTTTTCTTCATCTTAAAATAATCCACTTTAATTACAACTCTTACATTGATACCTACATGCCATGGAGTTTTTCAACAAAAAAATAAATATTTTCGACTCTTTTAGCAGAAAAATGTTGGTTACTCAACGAACCTTAGCACATTCTGAAGCATATGTGAAAATTTCGTCAAAATCGGCGACATTTCACTTTGCTGCAGGTTTTCCATAATCATTGTGACAACAAGGATATTACCATATTAATTCATAGTTCCTCATTTATTCCTTCTCTTTCAGGCAATAAGCTGTTTGAAGAGAGCTTTGTGGGTGCAGCCTCTGAACTGGAGAATCCTCTTTAATTTGGGATTAGCACATCTCGCCACATTGCAGCCAGCGTCGGCGTTTAATTTTGCTTGCGCTGCCGTCAACCTGAGACCCGACGTGCCGGATTGTTTTGCTGTATTGGGGGGTGGGTTTACTAATCTAAATAATAGGTGGTTCACTAATTTCTTGCTTGGATACGTATATTCGCTGAAAATAACCCTATGCCGTGGTTAGACGAAAGGTGGATTTCAGTATTTTTTATGACAATTGGATGTTTCGACTTTGTTCTTATTATCAATCAACCTGACATATGATACTTTCGCTTGTCACAGATTTAGCGGCTTCCATTAGATTCCGAGAAGAACCCAATGGCTAATGAGAGTTGAAGAAAGAAAATGTTATCCAACGGCATTCTGAATAACTCAAACAGACGTACCTCATATGTATGTATTTTGAAACTACACGACCGATAATTTTCGAAATCAATGATCTGGAGACGAAGTATTTTTGTGCAAAATTTCATTAAAATCAATGGTTTTGGATAGACGTGGCCGATACTCAATGAAAATCTATAATCAAAGGAAACTAAAAACACTTCACAGCAATATTAATAACTTTATGTCTTAAATAATTAGAAAATTCATCTGAAGGTTTGCCGAAATGGATAATAACCCTGAAATTTGACTTTGTATTTGAATCGATTGAATAAACTGCCTTTTTCTATGACTATTGAAAAAAGCGTCATTTATATGACCATTTCTTGATAAGTAATGAACTCTAGTTTCGTCCCCGAGTAGGTAATGATCCATTACTCAACAGATTCGAACCAATCACAGTTGAACCAGATTCATTACTCAACACTATGAAGCCAATCACAGATGAGCATATTCATTACTGTGCAGTTGTGTTCAAATTATTTCCATTCGCAAGTATGCCTTGAGAATTTAACAACTTCAAACTTGTTTTCAAACGTCATAATCATTGAATTGACAGTTCGTTTTGTAAAATATTATAGTTTCTAACGAAAAACAAGAAGAAAAAGATGGATTTGGGAAGTGACGAAGAGTGTCTTCAAATCTATTACCAAATAAATCCAGAAAAAAATATGAGACGATATATGCAATTTTCATGAATGGGCGAAAGAAAAATGTGAATTCATTTTGCGAAAATGTACTTCTAGCATATTTTTCCCAATTAGCTGAAAAATATAAATCGTCCTCGCTTTGGACACAATATTCAATGTTGAAAAGTACCATTCTAATAAACCACGACGTCAACATAGAACGTTATTCAAAATTACGTGCGTTTTTGAAACGCAAATCCGATGGTTATATACCGAAAAAGGCACAAACATTCACCCCAGATGAAATAAATTCATTCATAAACAAAGCACCTGACGAAATATATCTTGCGACAAAGGTAAGAAATTGATATTTTTTCAAAAGTTCACTCAACAGAATGAGAGAACCTAGTTAGGAACTTGAATAGCATCATATCACTTTAATTTGCGAGCACTTCGGTAGCCCATAGCTTAAGCTCTGAACTTTCAATCCAGTGATCGTGAGTTCGAATCACGCCGGCGCCGGTGAGGTTTTTTTTCTTTTCCAACCACTGATTTAACAATTATCAAACTGCTTGAAATTGAATAAAATAACGAAAATTGGAAATATTTTTCATATATCTTTTTTTAGGTTGCACTGATAATGGGAATCATGGGAGCCTGTCGTGTGAATGAAATGCACTCTATGAAAATGAAGGACTTATAAGATCTTGGATCGGCTATATTAGTCACCATACCAATCACCAAAACGAAAATTGTTCGGAAGTTCACCTTTTCGCCATATTTGTATTAAATATATCACGCTACGAGCGAGTAATATATTAACAGATTCATTTTTTTTATTATCAGAAAGGTAAATGCACCAATCAAAGAATTGGAATGAATAAATTCGGAGCCATGGGAAAACAAATCGCAACATTTTTGAAACTTCCAAATCCAGAACTATACAGTGCTACTCAAAAGTCCCCTCCCCCCCTCGTATCTTTTGAACGGGTATACTTATAATAATGAAATTTGGAGGGTGGAAATAAACGGATGTAGGCTTCCCAACTGGTCATAACAGGTGACGCAATAGTCATAAATGACGTCTCAAGGCCACTGTGACCAATAATTTTAAATGGGACCCTATGGCAAGTGACAGCTCGTTTGAAAGGTATTGACAATACCTATTCAGTCATACCAATTTCGTTTGGGTTTCGGCTGATTTTGATTGATAAATTGAAGAAATACGAAAATTATAGTTTCGCATTTAATTAATAAAGATTTAAGAACCAGTTCTTATAATAAGTATTCAAAATGTGCTCCATCTACTTCCTGGCAGTAATGCATCCTATTGCTAATCTCTTGTCGTACTCGTCCCAGTGTGTCAGCGGAAATTGCCCTACATTCTTCAACAATTCGTTGTTTCAGAATGGCAATACTGTCAGGTGCTGTAGCGTAAACCTTAGATTTCAAGTACCCCCATAGAAAAAAATCTAATGGTGTAAGGTCCGGTGACCGAGCTGGCCATTCGATCGAACCTCGTCGTCCAATCCATCTACCACGATATTCTTCATCTAGGTAACGTCTTACTGCACCGTAATAGTGTACAGGAGCACCATCTTGTTGAAACGTTATTTCCAAGTTGTCGAATTCATCTGGATTATCTTCTAGAATTTCAAGAATTAACGACTCAATATATTTTGTAACATCTCCAGATACAATTCACCGGTTAAGTTAGCATTGAGAAAAAGAGGCCCAACTATGTGGTTTCCCAAAATACCTGCCCAAACATTTACTTTTTCTGGAAATTGAGTATGTTTTTCACGAAAGATGCGAGGATTTGTGTCACTCCAATACCTCACATTTTGAGTGTTAACATTTCCATTGAGAAAGAAAGTACTTTCGTCACTAAAAAAAAATGTCTGTATGTAGCCTGGTTGTTGGTTCATTTTATTGGACATAGTTTCACATAATTCTAGTCTTCGGTCGGGGTCATCATCTGAAAGTTGGTGCACCATTTTTAATTTGTATGGATGAAATTTGTTTTTAGCCAACACCCTATGTACTGTCCTTTGACTGACTTCACAGATAGACGCAACCTGGGCTGTGGAAGAAGTAGGGTTTACTACCATTTCTCCAATTATGTCAATTTTTTTGTCATCACTAATTGTTGGTCGACCAGATCGTTTGGCATCTTGAACACTACCTGATGCTTCAAACTTCCGAAGAAGCTCCCTCAAATAAACCCTCGATATAGGGCGATCGGGGTACCTCTCATTAAACAGTCGTTCCGCTGCATGGAAATTGTTTCTACATTCACCAATTATTAAGATAGCTGCTACTTTGTCGACTACAGTACGTACCATTTTGCCTATGTAAACACTTAAACGTCTCGTTAAACAATAGCTTAGGTAAATTTTCAAGGTATAAACACTTTTGACAAGTAGAGAATTCAAAAACGTCAACCTTTTTGACAATTAACCAGAGGCGTACTTTAAAATCCTTATTAATTAAATGCGAAACTATAATTTTCGTATTTCTTCAATTTATCAATCAAAATCAGCCGAAACCCAAACAAAATTGGTATGACTGAATAGGTATTGTCAATACCTTTCAAACGAGCTGTCACTTGCCATAGGGACCCATTTAAAATTATTGGTCACAGTGGCCTTGTGACGTCATTTATGACTATTGCGTCACCTGTTATGACCAGTTGAGAAGCCTACATACGTTTATTTCCACCCTCCAAATTTCATCATTATAAGTATACCCGTTCAAAAGATACGAGGGGGGGAGGGGACTTTTGACTAGCAATATATACTGGGCATACCTTTCGTAGATCATATGCCACCCTGCTAGGGGATGCGGGTGGAGACATCTCTTCTTTGGAGAGGCATGGAGGGTGGAAGTCAACATTTGTGGCGGAAGGATACATAGATGATTCGATTAAAAATAAAATGAATACTGCAGAAAAAATCTTGGGTTCAATGAAACCGTCTACCAGTACAAGCAACATCTCACAAACATTTATTGCACAGAACACTTCGGAAATGAAAAATGGAAATGTGAATTTGGATATAGAATCCTCGATACCTTCAGTTATGATTTCCAACTGTTTCAATTTCACTATTAATTTCATTCACAAAAAAATATTTTGTTTGTTCGAAATATAATAATATATTTTTTCATTTAATAAAAACTTGGCTATCATGCAATTGAATGAATTACACTCTTTCAGGATATCCTTCACAAATGAATCTTATTTTCAAATAGTCCTGATATAAGTCACAGAAGAAGTATAGTATTCCGCTCGCGAGAAATAGCCATTACTTGCTCGAATAATTTACGACAAACTTCATTCTCACGAGTAAGGACCACATTTCTCGCTCGTTGAATAATATACTATAATTGCCTCTTTATAGAGTTTTTTCGATAGAATGCTGTCAATTGAACCTGAGTCATATCCGTTATTGGCTGCAATTTGTTTAATTGTATTTCATTCTTCATTGAAATTCTCTTCTGGCCGAGGAACATTCACTAGTCTGTGGATCATACTATCATATGCGGCTACTTTGTGTTCCTAGGAAAGATGCACGTTCTTAATTTTATAAATATCAAATTAAGAACATGCCTCTTCCTAAAAATTCCAAATTCATTTCTTTCGATGTTCAAAATCTATTTTCGAGTATACCACCAGACGAAACAATCTTAGTAGTAGGTAAGATCAAAGATGAAATATTGGATTTACTTACAGTTTTCCAATTTGATAATAACTTTTATTCTTCTAGTAAAGAGTTTATAACAGGTGATCTTTCAAGTCTGTTACTTGCAGAAATTTTCATGGATAATCTCGGAAGTGAAATTTATAACACCCCGCTACAAAACTTCTTATACTGGTATATATATTTAGAGGACATATGTTACTTTGTAGGAACTGAAAGACAATTGAATATATTTTTGACTTCATTAATGGCATTCATAGCTCAATGAAATTTACAAAAGAAATTGAAATGAATGATTCGATAAACTTCTTAGATTTGACCAAAACGAGAATAAACAATAAACATGTTTTTTCCACAAACCTTCTTATACATATATTACAATACATCATAGTCGTTCGACTCATCCCTATCAACACAAAGTAGCCGCATATAATAGTATGATCCAAAGACTAGTGAATGTTCCTCTGTCAGAAGATAATTTCGATAAAGAATTAAATATTATTAAACATATTACAGCCAATAACGGATATAACTCGAATTTAGTTGACAGCATTCTATCGAAAAAACTCTATGAAAAGGCAATTCAGGAAGTTTATCCAATCGATTCAAATACAAAGACAAATTTCAGGGTTATTACTTATTTCGGCAAACCTTCAGATGGAATTTCTAATTAATTGAGACATAAATATATTAATATTGCTTACAGAACAAACTATACTTTGGGAAAATTTATTGAAAACAACAAAGATCGAATTGAAAAGTCCGACAAATCTGGAGTATATTTACTAACGTGTGGTAATTGTCCAAGTTTTTACATAAGACAAACAGGTATAACTTTCAAGCAACGTATATCCGAGCATGGAAACAGTTTTATTGAGGGCAAATCTAATTCAACTTTCGCTAACCATCTCCTGACTTGAATGCAATGCTTTGCTGATGACTTTGAACTTTCGCATGTAGAAAAGAAAGTTCAAAAACTTAATCTTCTAGAGAACTTAGAGGTTAACAAAGACATATTCACATATTTATCAAATGACCAGACCAATTTGAATAATTCGCCCCTTTTAAATGTGTTCAATAGAAATTGAATGATATTTTGTCCAATAATCACTTAATTACCCAATATTCAACTGACTAGCTGCTGCTAGTATTTGGCTGATTCTTAAAAAAAATCGAAATTGATGTCCCTGATGATTTCTATAAACCAGGATCGTCAATTATAAAAAGTTGTTTTTTTTATAAAACGAATGTACTAGATGTACGAATGTATGGAACAAATTTATTTTTTATATGATAAAAAAAAATATATGTCCAAGAAAGTACCCTGAAAATCATTCCCTCACTATGTCCCAAGCGCTAAATTTGAAGATAATCATTAACTTAAAACGTAAAATTCCTAACAAATTGTTTATTATCATATTTTCTACTTATAAAGGATAGTATTGACTATACCTATATTAGTTCATAGTTTAATAAAAGCGAATGGAAATATTTTTGAATATAATTCAAAATTTGTACTTTAAAAAATTATCATTCCCTCACCGTCTTGTAACAGTGTGATTGGAGCAATACTTCGAGGCCTACCAAGCCCCACTTCAATTTATTTTGTAGTTGGCAACATTGCCCCTGAGAATATACACCAGAGTGGATAATTGAAGGAAGGATGTTTTTTTAAAATCTATTCGACAATAAGTTTTTTGAATATTGAATTTTTTATGTCATTTCCTCATGTAATATTATCAAAAGGTAAGCATTTTTTAAACTAATAATTATAGTATATTTTCATATGTTTTCGGTAGCAATAAAGTACTGTTTACAATTCCTAAGAAAGTAAGGTTATGTTCCTAAGTTTCTGGCAATTTTGTTTCGTTTTGTCATTCCCTCATCGTCATTCCCTCATAAAAAAAATTTAATGAGGGAATGATATCAGTGAGGGAACGATGTATTTTCTAATAAATATAGAATACTTATATTTGTTTGATTGGTTTCAGTACCCTGAACGTCTATAATGTCGAGAAGTAGAAAATCAACCGCTGCAGAAGCAAAGCTGAAGAAATAAGAGTATGACAGGAAGAGGAGAAAAAAATTAAAAAATTGTCCTGAAACTTTGAAGAAACTTAGAGAGAAAGAAAGACTCAAGTATTTGAAGAAGAAGGAAAAAGGTCAGGTCAAGTCTGTAAGTGCTATGAGTTCAAGAGAAAGAAGGCAGAAACAGAAACAATGGCGATTAAACAGTTCAAAATACAGGGAGAAGAATCAAAATGTGCGTAAAAATCTAGAAAGATTGATGAATGAGACACCATCTGCCAGCCCAGTTTCACCAGCAAAACCTAGTTCACGAGTAAATGCTGTTAAAAACGAAACTGTTGCTTTACGACGAAGGCGACAAATAAGAAATCGACGAGCAATATTGTATGGAAGAATAGCAGAATTAGAAAAACAATTAAAAGAAGAGGTTAGGAAGAGCGGAAAATATAGAAAAAAGTACACGCGGTTGAATGACCGAATAAACACATCTTCACCTGAGGCAAAGGTCAAAACCCTGATAAAGAATACAAAGTTACCCGAAACAGTTAAAAAAAAACTTATATTTTCTGAAATCATCACTAAACAATTAGCACAATCTTATGCAAACATAAAGACCCAAAAAAATAAACAAGCATACTATAAAAATTTTAATTTTGATCCCTTAAAAAAACACAAACTTATGCATTATTCTAAAACCTTTTTCAAAAATCAAAATTACAAAACAGGTAGAAACAGAAAACTCAAACCAACAATTTTAAAAGTAAAACACGATATTTTTTATTTTTTTTTATTTCAGGTTTATCCGCATCAACCATTTGGGTTACTAGCGGGGTTCAATACATTTTATATATCACAAAATACATTTATACATTTCAGAAAGGTAACTAGTCTATCTATGTTCTGTGGGTTGAGGATTGTTCGTAGCTCACTGGGTAGACCGATAACATCTCTTTGTCGTTGGTACAATGGGCAGTCCTGAAGTATGTGTTTCACATTGATATTTGTTTGGCAAGTTTCACATCTTTTGGTCAATTCTTGTTTAAACAGGTGTTGATGCGTTAATTTCGTATGGCCAGTGCGGAGCCTGGTGAGAATCACTTGATATTTTCTACATAGTCCCTGGTATTGTATAGGATTCATATTTGGGTTGATTTCCAGTAATTTATTATTTTCCTGTTCATGCCATCTCTCACGCCAGATATTTTGTATATACGCCTTCATCGTGGGCTTCATATCTGTGTATGGAATTTTTGTAATGACTTCAGAGGATGGGTCTACACTGGCATCTTTTGCAGCCATGTCTGCCTTCTCATTACCAGGAATGCCTATGTGGGATGGAATCCAGACTAACTCGATGTTTTTTCCTTGGTTCCTCAGCTCGTACAACTGTGTTTTTATATTTTTCAAAATGGGGTGTTTGGGGTAGAGCTGTTTGATGCCCTCCACAGAGCTCAGGGAATCTGTGAATATTACCATGTTTTTAGCGTTGATGTTTGTCGAGAGTTTAATGGCTTCCGCTATGGCTTGTAGTTCTCCTGTATAGATTGAGCTTTCTGGAGGTATACTGAACTTATGGATGTTGGTCCCTGAGATAACTGCTGCACCTACTCGTTCACCTTCACGTGTCTTAGACGCATCTGTGTAGAGTGTTTTGAACCCCCTGTACTTAGTTTCTATCTCGTGAAATTTCTGAAGGAGTTCGGGATTGGAGGTAGTGGACTTGGGAAATGCTGTGGGGTAGGTGTTACAGGGCGGAATTTCCACTAGCCATGGTGGTGTGTCCCCCTCGTGAGCTGATATGGTATCCTCGAATGTGAAACCATGTTTTTTTACTCTCAGGGTGAATGGTTCTCTGGTGCTGCTGTTCTGTTGGAGTGTGCTACAAGGATAGTTTGAGAAAGTGTGTTCATAAGTTGGATGTTTTTTATCTGTGGATATTTTAGCGGCATATGTTAGGCTCAGATATTGACGTCTCAATTCCAGAGGTGGTTCGTTTGCTTCGACATAAAGACTCTCCACTGGGGTAGTTCGGTAGGCACCCATTGCAAGTCTTAGGGCTGTATTGTGTAAAACATCCAGTTGTTTCAAGTGCGTTTTTGCTGCTGTGGAGTAACTGATTGAGCCATAGTCAATTTTGGATCTTATAAGATATCTATAAATTCTGACTAAGGTGATGCTGTCCACTCCCTAGTTCTGACTGGATAAGGTCTTCAGTAAATTAATTCCGTTCTGGCAGTGTTGTTTCAGTTGACGGATATGAGCATCCCATTTCAGTTTCTCATCGAAAATACTATCCCGAGGAACTTGATTTCTTTCTCAAATTTCAATTGTTCACCAAACAATTTCAGGGTCGGATATGTTGTAGTAGGTCGTTTACTAAAGAGCATACATTTCGATTTTGCGCTGGAGAAGGTGAATCCAGACTGGTTGGACCATTCTTCTAGCTTTGTGATGGAGTTTTGGAGGAGTTTAGTTGCAGAAAATATGTTTGTTGCTGCTGATATATAATACGAGGTCATCAGCGTATAGACCGCCTTTGATGGGTGCCTCCATTTTATCCCAAATATCGTTAATGGCTATGAGGAATAACGTTACACTTAGTATTGATCCTTGAGGAGTACCATTTTGTTGTATTTTTTTATCTGATAACGTGTTGTTTGCTCTGACACGAAAGGATCGGTTGCTCAGAAAATTTGAAACGAAGGCTAGGAAGTTTCCATCTATTCCCGATACTTTTAATTTCCTCAAGATGCTATATCTCCATGAGGAGTCATATGCTCTACATATATCAAAAAAGATTGCGATAACACTACGCTTCGTCGCGAAAGCTTCATGTACACTAGACTCGAGGTTAACTATATTGTCTGTTGTGGAACGGCTTTTACGGAAACCACTCTGTTGGGGTATCAGAAGATTGTTCGCTTCTGAATAAAATTGTAATCTGCGGTTACGTATTTTCTCAAGTATCTTACACATTGTATTTGTAAGAGAGATAGGTCGGTATGATTGGGGGTTAGTTCTAGGTTTATTTGGTTTCAGGATTGGGATTATTGTCGCCATTTTCCAATTATCGGGAAAACATCTAGAGGTGAATATGACATTGTAAATCTTCAGGAGATATGTTTTGGCCGTTATGGGTAGATGGGTGAGAAGGCTTTAAGGGATATCATCTGGGCCGGGGGTGGAGTCCCTAATAGAATTTAGTGCATCTTCCAATTCAGTAATCATGGCGTTGAGGGGGTTTTGTGGGTATTCTGATATAGTGATTGGTTCTCTTTCTGAAATTGATTTGTGTTCAAGAAACTGCGGCTTATAGTTGTCATCACTGGAAAGATCTTGAAAAACTCTTTCCAGTAAATGGGAGATTTCTGCTTTATTATTTATGGTGTTTCCTTCATCTTCGAGCGATGTTATAGTTTGGTGAGTTTTTCCACCTTTGAGTTTCCTTATTTTAGTCCACACTTCATTCATAGTGGTGGAACTATTTATGGTGGACACATATTTCTGCCAGGACTCCTTTTTACTTTTCTCAATAATAAATCTTGATTGTTCTCGTAGTTTTTTGAATTCTAGAAGATTTTCTGATGTATTTTGTTTTTTTAATCTGTTGAAAGCATGTTTCGTAAGTTTGGTTGCTTCTTCACATTCTCTGTTCCACCAGGGTACTGGTCTGTGTCCTACTACTGGAGATGTTTAACCAATTGCTTGTGTGGCTGCTTCAATTATTGTATGAGTGAAATGGTTGACTATTTCGTTTATATGCGCCTCATCTTCGATTTCATATGGTGTATTATCTTCCACTAGACGGCAGAAAAGTGCCCAGTCAGCAGTGGTAATTTTCCATTTCTGTGGGACTGTTGAGGGTTCGTTAAATACTTTATTGTGTTCTATAAAGATCAGGAAGTGGTCGCTATCGTATAGGTCTGGCAGGACGTTCCAAATCAGTAAGGGAGTTGATGCTGGGTCACACAGAGTTAGATCGAGAGCTGAGTGGTTACCTGAGAAGGCGTTGAACCTAGTTTTTGACCCAGTATTCAGGATTGTCAAGTTTGTAGTGTTGATGACATTTTCCAATGCTCGCCCTCGTGTGTTGGTGGTATCGCTTCCCCACAACTCGTTGTGACAGTTGAAGTCACCAAGGATGATACGTGGTTTTGAGATCTGTTTGAATAAATCATTGAGGGTCTGTTCATCTACATTGGTGTTGGGGGAAATATACACATTGTATATATTGATATTAATTGGGCCTTTGATAGTAATTGCTACAGCTTCCAAGTTCGTATGCAGTTGGATTTCCTCAGCGTGGATAGACTTATCAATGTAGATTGATACTCCTCCACTGGCCCTCAGTTGGTCTTGTCGATTTTTATGGAAAGCAAAGTAGTTTTTGAGCTGATAAGTTTTACTATCCCGGAAATGGGTTTCCTGGAGACATAAAATTAAAGGTTTCAGTTCATTTCTCAGTTTCTGTAGCATTTCCAGATGGGTGTACAACCCATTTAAGTTCCATTGTAAAATGAACATTGTTTGAGATATTAGTAGCTTTCTTGGGAGAAACTGTCACTTTCAGACTCTGAGAGGGATGCATTGGAGTTTGTTTCAGATTCTTTCTGTAGTTGGTGTATGATTTTCTTTTTTATCCTAGTTATTCTTGATTTGATTCCTCTCTCCTCAAGAACGGGGTGAATTTTTGAGAGCATGTCTAGGAGTCCATGTATATCTTTTGTGTGTTGTTTGGCGATTAGGAGGGGGTCTGGGGAACCAAAACTGTTGTCTAAGAAACTGGTGAGCTGATCAAAGTTCAACGGGAATGGAGGATTTGCTTCTTCAATAGTTTTTTTTGTAGGTCTGATCAATTGTTCGCATGAAATAGGCAATTCAGAAAATTTTGTTTTGATCTTTTTTATCCTGGGGGTCGGCTTGACGAAAAATGAGGGAGTTGCCATCGTGGGGATTTCAGGTGAAGGTGTAACTATTTCTGCTGAACTGCGCTTGTTTGTGGTAAGAGTTAGAGTAAGGGGTGGTATTGCTTGTTCTGCAGAGTTTGACTCTGAAGTTTGGTTTATAAGTTCATCGGTCTCATTAGATTCTTGCAGTTCGGTTGACTTTTCTGGTTCAGGGCATACAGATGCTAGATGTCCCATTTTTTTACATCTAAAGCAGCTCAGGTTATCTTCGGAAAGGAATATTCAGTATTGGGTGATATCAAAATTAATAAGGATTGAATCTGGGACAGAAATGTTTTCATTGGGATTTATGTATGTTTGTCGGCGGAAACTAAGTACGTGACTATACTCAGGGTTGTTTATTCCAGTTCGAAGGAATGACATAGGTGATAGTAGGGTTAGTCAGTAGTTTTTCAAAGTTCGTTCTATGATATCATGTGGGATCATTGGACATACGTTTGATAATACAACTCGTATCGCCGGAGTGATAAGCCTGCGTGCCTTTATGATATGGTGCTCCACTTGGATTTCTCCATGTTCCGTGAGGGAACTTATCAACAATATCTTTACTCGACAAATATACACAGATACGATTATTCGATATTCTCGACGTGAAAAGGATATGGGTTATCGATCCAAGGGCAACAATGTAGTCATGGAGTTTGATTCCATCGATTGAAGGGAAAAGAATAGCTTGTTCTTTTGTTGGAAACTGGGTACTTCTTCCTTGACTAACTATATTGGAGTACGTAACAGGTTGAACATTAAACGATGCGTTAGGTGATGTGGTTTGGGAACCCCTGTAGTCAGAAGTGTCCCTATTTCTATTTCCAGTCATTGCTGAAATACCGGACTAGCATCGCCGTGCGCGGCGTGCCGGTACGGTTCTGTCTCTCTGCCTCGTGTGGAGATGCTGTTTAGCCAGCGCTTACAGCGGACAAAGAGAAACCTCGGTATTCGATGTTGATTTCGCAAAGTTCTGTGTTAATATATTGTTTTTGATGGTACTCACAGTGTTTAGCACTTCACAATCCAATGCACTGAAGTTTGTTTGCACGAAAAGTATATTTATTACTCACTATATGAATAACTGGGCTTTGTTTTCAGAACAGTCGAAACTCCGTGTGTATTCGATTATACCAGAGTTGGACTCCCACGATATTATTGATTTCTTGGAGAAAGATGAAACTTCTCGAATGTGTCCGGGAAAGAGGGACCTCTTTAGATCTGGAAAATTACTAAAACAAAAGCGTCTGTTAACTGATAATATGCGCAATTTGCATAAAAAAATTTTAAACTCTGTTACTTACAAAATAAGTTTGTCAACTTTTTGTAGGTACAGGCCTTTTTGGGTAACTTGGGCAAACCTTAAAGAACGAGACACGTGTAAATGCGTCGTTCACGCAAACATGGAACTAATCATTTCAAAATTACATGAAAATAAAGTCATCTTACATAATAATATTCCAAGTTTGTTATCTGATATAACATGTGATATTTACTGTACTAAATGTTTATTTCGAGAATGTATAAATTGTAGAGACAAGGCTCTAGAATACAACCTTTCCCAAGTTACTAAAACTGTAACCTACCGACAATGGATGTACGAAAACTCAACGTATGAAAAAAATGGTGAGACAAAAATAGTGCGTAAACCTTTGAAAAAGAAAAGAAATGTTACTTTGAAGAAACTTGTTTTAGTATTAGAAGAGACATTAAAATCATTCTTACTACATGCAGGAAATATTGCACACCAGTATCAAATGATGACACAGTTGAAAAAAAAATTGTCAACAAATGAAGTGCTCATCCACATTGATTTTAGCGAAAATTATTGTTGCAAATACTGGGAAGAAATTCAAGCAGTTCACTTTGGTGGTGGTCGGCAGCAAGTTACGCTTCATACTGGCGTGTTATATTTGAAAAATCCTGATGATACTGTAAAAGCACAATCTTTCTGTACTCTCTCTGATAATAATCGACATGACTCAATAGCAGTGTGGGCTCATCTTGAACCAATATTCGATTGGCTTAAAAACCAAAGACCGAACATCCATGCTGTTCACATTTTAAGTGACAGCCCAGTTAACCGATACAGAAACAAATTTGTTTATCACATTGTTTCTCATCATTTGAAATATTTTTTACCAGGTATGAACAATTTTACTTGGAACTATTCTGAACCTGGTCATGGCAAAGGAGCACCAGCTCAGGTGTTGGTGGCACCTTGAAGAGGTCTGCCGACCAAGCTGTTGCTGAAGGGAAAGATGTGACAGATTTGAATGTGTTGAAAAATGTTCTGAGTTCAAAGTGTCCCTCAATAATGCTTATTGAGGTAAGTACAGCGGAAATTAATTATACGGATAACTTGATCAAAAAATCTACGTCTATTTCAACTTTTCCTGGCACTCGAAAAATCAGACAATTTGTGTTCTCAGATGATGTGATTGAATTAAGAACTCTATCTTGTTTTGACTGCGTTGGAAAATGCCAACATTTTCATCTTGGTTACTATAAAACTTCTGAAGTATCGGATAAGGACACACCTGCAGTATCAACGCGACGTAAAAGAAAAAAAGTTAAAGTAGACAGTAATGTGAAGATATCGAAGAATACTCCTTCTGAAAAAAATACCTATGGATATAAAGTTGGTGACCATGTCCTTATAACATGGAATAACGAGGTCTATCCTGGTGAAATTCTTTCATTATCTGATGATGTATGAAGAAAGGATCAAAATGCTGGAAATGGTCGACAGTTAAAGATGAAGAACTTTATGCTTGGCCTGACGTTCTTCGAATAATTAAACCCCCAAAGTTACTTAGTCGAGGTTGTTATTTTGTTAAAGAAGTCGATGAGAAAAAATGAAAACTTTAAGAACTGCGATTAGATTGCATAGAGACTGATAAATAATATTAGATTAGGTAAAATTGCAATTTATGTTCTTTGTTCATTATTTTAAATTTATTTAAATCTTCAATATAGAAGTATACATTCAATATAAAAGTATACATTCTTGTCTTTACTATGTTAAAAAAATCAGTAGACTGATTATATAGTACTTCTTAATTTCGTTCTTTAAATTATTATAACTAAATTAATATTTAATATTACTTTTATGAGTCGATGTGTTTTGTTTGTAACAATTAAATTGTTACAGTATGGATTTAATTATTATAGTTCTGCAATAAAACAAACGTTTGGTTTATTATAGAGTTTTTAATCATTGTAGAATCATATTAAGAATAATTCCCTCACGAATCTGTCATTCCCTCATTTTCGAATAAAAAAAAAAATATATTCAATTCAAACTCGAAAAAATTGGGGACCACTATAATATTTTCCTCAAACAAGATGTATACTACGATTTGAGCAGAAAAAATTCGATCACGAGATAAAAAAAAAACTGATCAACTCGATGAAGCTATTTTCGACTTTTTTTAATAATCAGCCATTTATATCGAACCCCAGTAATTGTAATTCAGTTCATCTCCACTTGAAAAAAGCTATAGTATATTGAAATACGTGTCGTGGGCTTTGTAAACCGATTCTTCATCAAAATCGTAGTGAAGTGTTTTAAGTTTACTTTCAAATCAATGGTAATTATTTAAAGAAACTGGGTACTGAAGGGATACTAGGGCTAATAATTGCAATGCAGGGTATTGGACGATGATGACAATGCAGCTTCGACATGTTCTAATCAATGAAGCATTACTTCCAAATCCACCAAAACAGTCCCGATTTTGTTTATTTTTGTTCGTTTGTTATATTCAATTATTCGAATCAGAAACATAGGTGATGAGGCATCACCAGTCGAAATGAATCGACAAGATGGCAGTGCCACCAATCCTGACCCTCATCCCCCAAGCGAGCAGTACGTACATTTCGCTTCCATCTGCTCAAGAGGGAATGAGATACGACGGATAATCCGGATACGCCGGATCAACGCGTTAGGTGATCCTAACTACCGTTATAGCTTAGCCACGGTGGGGCCGCTTGATAAGACAAGCTCTGGGATGTCAGTGCCCGAGCGAGTTAACGCGCCGCTCCCCGCCGAGTCAGACAGGGAATACAATCACCCGGACCCATCGGATGAAGGACTCTCCCGTCTCTATCGAATAACGGTATTGTTTTCCATTGTACACTATCTAGAACCATGCACCTTAGAGTCCAACGCAATGTGGAGAGGCACCGGTAAACCGATGGGGCTATTCTCGTCCCTCTGGGTACTCATGTCAACAAGACTCCTCTTGTTATGTTTGATGGTTCGCTGCCGTATCAGACTTCCGACCTGATACTACTCGTGTTCATGTGTGACGAGTCACCGCCGCATACGTTTTCGCCTAAGCCAATAGGTACGCTACCATATTCACTGAGAGGAGACCTTACCCAGAGTGTCTGGGATTATCACAGGCACCCATCCCCCCGACGGCGACGGCCTAGACACACGGCGGGCCTAGGCCCAAGGGGCTGAGGCATAGAAATTTGAATTTTTGTTGCAACATTTTCGAAAGATAAGACTAGTTGGGGATTTTGAGGGCCGCTGAATACGAATACATTATCAGAAAAAGGATTTTTTCTTGAAATTTTTCGATTTTTATCGGGAATTATAATTTTTTTTGATATTGTCCTTGGGTATTTATCGCTATATTTCATATTAATGTCACAAGAGGTGTTCTTGGATTACGCTATTATGAAAACAGTTGAGTTATAGGAAAAACAATAACTTCCCAAAATTTTTATGAAATCGTAAGTAATTAGAATTTTTGAGGTCGTTGATTACGAGTTATCTATCAGAATTGAGATTCTATTAAGAATTCGCTGTAAATATTTGTGGAAATGTGGAAGCCTCAATCGATAAAAACTTCTAGAAGGCAACCAAATTTGAAGGATTTATGGGTGTAGAGAATACACAACTGAAAAAATGATAATGGAATAAATGAATCATCATTGAATTTGAGTAAAATAATACAATTTTTGTATTTGTTTTTTACGTACAAATACAGAACACCCTTATTCTGACAATTTCAGGTTACATAACATGGAGAGCATTGAAGACCAATTTCTACAGCTACATGCTAGACCGCATCCAGTTTTGCCAGAGCAGAAAATTATTTCCAAAATATTGTCCGGTGCTGCGGACTGCATCATGCTAATTGGCAATAAAAAATTGCTTCCTCCCATCCCCTTACCACTATTGAGAAAATTCAATCCTGAAGAAACTACTTTTGGTGTTGGGAGCCCTTGGTGGTAACTTCAGGAAGTACTTGAATAATTATGGTCAAGTTTAGGTTCTACATTATTTCCCATAATTTGAACAGGATTTTTTTTTGCGTGAGATTGTTCCACATAAACTTCTGCCATATTGGTTGACTTCCAACCACCGTGCTGTTTCACAGCTGAAATATCTCCACCAGCATTTACTAATAGAGTTGCTGAGGTTTTTGTGAAACTGTGCCCTGTGTGGTGTTCAGCATTGAAAAAGTTATGATATTATGCAATTTTTTGTGGTACTTTGGATATAGTATTCTTGCCAATCACTTGATTCATACATTTGCCTGCTCTGAAGCACACGAACAATTGTTTATGTTCAGTTTTAGGACGCAGACAGATATCTTTTTCAACGCCTTTTACAAAATTTGAACCGTTGCCTGTTGTAGCATTTATTACGAAAGTTCGTTGTTAATTCTTTTTTGAAGTCGGAATGTTTATTACTAAAAAATTGTCTCGATCTTCAATATCGTCCAGAGTCATTTTGATGAGCTCATCAGATGGGCATGCTCCAGAAATTCCAATAACAAGGAGTACCTATGAATATTTTATGTCAAAAATTAAATTATTATTATGAGATTTCATATCTTACCTTCATAAATAAAATAACATCATCGGGGGCTTCCATCAAGAATGTATTCATTTCTTCTCTTGTAGAAGTTTCAGCTTTATTTGGTTTGTCTTCGACATTTTGACGTTGGACATTTGATATCGACATTTACCTTTATTTGTATCATTGTGCGTAGCACTGAAAAATTGGACCAACGTGTTGAGGCTTTTAATGATTTTCCTTAGAGTGAAAAATATGTCAGTAAACATTTTCTGAATAATTATTTATCTTTTTGTCTTCAACCCATTGCTTACCTTGTGTATTTAGTTTTTCATACCTGTCTTTAGATTTTTGTGGTAATAAGGTTAATAAGGCTATGTTGGCTTGCTCTTCAATATCAGGTGCCGTATTTAGAAATTCGAAATCACTTGAATCGTTCTACATTTCTCAAAAATTCAATTGAGTAAAATAAACGTAGCGACTTTGCACTCTGAAATTCAATCGCAATGTTCACTGTCAGAGGGCCACAGCATACTATGATGGGTTTATTCTAAAGTCAAAAAACCTATCTAAGAATCCTGAACTTAAAATCGCCGTGTTAACTGTCAGTGAGCCACAGCATACTATGATTTTCTTATTCTTAACTCAAAAAACGTAACCAAGAATTCTGAAGTTGAAATGTTTATTTAAAAACCTAACGTTGAAGTAACATTCATGTTCAATTTCCACCAGAATACGGGATATACAAGATGTTCTAGAAATTACGGAAACAATTTGAATATAATATATTCACAAGTTTCATCATTCGCAGCATACTTGAAATGAGGGAGAGGAAAAGTACTTTTCCTCCTCTACCCTAGGGGGTGAATTATGAGTTTCCTTGCTGATGTGAGGGATGAAAGTGTATACATTCTATAGGGGTAGGAGAAAAAATATTTTACAGCATATAAATGTTTCATAATAGAAACTTAATTCTTCGAAATATATGAAAGAACTCGAAAATATGATCCGATTATATTTACCACCGAATGAAAACAAATAACATATATAATTATCTCTTCCATTGTGTCTTCACTCATCTATTATTATTTTTGAAAAATTGTAAATAGCAATTCTCACCCAAAGTCGGAAAATTGACCAAACTTGGGAATTTCACAAGGAACATCCTGTTTATTTTTACTTTTTTGGATTTTAGGGATGATTCTGAATACAATCACATAGTTTTGAGAGGGAAAATTGGTACATTTGATTTTTCAGAAGCATTTATATTTTTGCATGAGTGCGTTGGACCCACTTCAACCAATATGATGGACATGAAGGATGAGTAAAAAATATTATATGACCGTGTTTTCTGCCTAGTTGAGAACCTATGGCGGTTTGATATTTCCAAAACAACTAATTGCAAAAAAAATTTCAAATGGCATCTGATGGTTTCGATTCCAAAATCGGATGGATAACGATCCCAATACATTAATTATTTGTCGAAAAATCATGAGGAAGTTGGGGTATATCGCTCATCAAGTGTGGTATGGATACAAAATTGAATGAAACGGAATTTAAAAACATAAATTTCACAAAACAAAAGTTCATAATCCATTTCAACGAAAAAAAACTACCCACAATACTAGGATTAGTTGAAGGGAATTGAATCTCCGAAGTACATTCGGCCAACTTTGGACATTTTCTGCCAATAGCGGGATTCATGGTAGCAAACACTTCACGAATGCATGTCTTTTCGACACAAAAAAGAATTATTAGAATAATAGCGGGAGTTCCAAGTACTCATTCTTGCAGGGACCTCTTCAAACATTTGAATACCTTGACCCTCATGTCAGTCTATATTTATGAACTGTCCGTATTTATTTTCAAAAATAGACAAGAGTTTGTTCTAACGGGCGACTTCCACTCCGTGAACACACGCCAAAAGAAAAAATACCATATTCCCTTTACAAAATACAAGGTCTCGAGTAATTCACCCACAATAATGGGTTTGTATGTTTTCAACCATTTACCTGAAAGTTTAAAAAATTCAGTAGCTCCTTGAGAAAATTCTTGACTGAAAAATGCTTCTATTCGTTGGAAGAATATTTCAATAGTTAGCTAGATCTTATCAAAATGTGTACATTGAGCATAGGTGTTTATGTGTGTGTGTGTGTGTTAATTACCGCTGACAATACTCTACTTTTAACTGTATATTATATATTCACTATTTATATACATTGTATACTGACTATTCCTATACATTTTATATGTCTTATTGGAAAATAAAAATTATTTATTTATTTAATGCTATTTTGCGACATTTCAAGTATTTGAGGTGGTGTAAAAAACACTTGTGCTCTCGCATAAGCCCACACAAAAAAGTCTGAAATATCGGGATCAGGTGATCGGGTAGGCAGGACAATTCGTTGCAATTATCCGCTCATTAAACTGGTCCATTGAATAGTTCATGACGTGGATGGTATTATGAGGCGGAGTCCTACCTTGTTGAAAATACATCACTTCGGATACACCAAGTGGTAAGTCCATTAATTCTTCAATATCATTCTGCAGGAATTCTGAATACCTGCCTCCTGTCAACTCTCCTTGAAATAAAATTGGTCCAATTATTTTACTTCTGACTACACCAGCCCATACGTTTACTATGAATCTTTCATCAAAATTACTTCCATTCATTAAATGCTGAGTTTGTTGCACTCAATATCTGCAGTTTTGTCTGTTAAACATTCCATTGGTTATGAATCTGGATTCAAAACAACATTGAAGGAATATAGTCAGGATTGGCAGTATTGTTCTGAAGTAACCAATCACAATAAACTAATCATGACTAATTTGTAACTCATGGGTAATTTCCCTAGTAGAAGCGGTAGGATTCCCTTCTACAATTCATTTCTATCACCTCATCAATGATAAAAGTTTCATGGTTGAGAGTTTCTTGTCTGAGTTATTTCTCCACAACGGGGAAATATTGAAAACCTAAATGATGTCTGTTGGGATACCTTTCTGCATACAAAGTTACTGCGTCTTCGAATTTTTCTTGCATTCGCCATACATTAATAGCATATCAAATGTAATGTTTTATCGTTCACTAGAAAACAAAAATTATTGAGTTTTCCTATGAAATAAATGATAATGTTGACAGGATCAATGAGATGAAAGATCTCGGAATTACGTTCGACCAAAAGTTCACTTTTATACCACACATAAATCAAGTTGTCTCCTCAGCTAATCGAATGTTGGGTTTCATATTGAGAAACACTAGGGATTTCAACAACATTGACGCAATTCTTACACTTTTTTACGCATATGTGAGGTCTAAACTTGAATAAGGGGCATCGATATGGAACCCCATTTATGATTGCCACACGATTCAAATGTAAAGGCGGTACAGCGAAAATTTCTTAAGTTCCTGTTATTTAAGGTAACAGGGAATTATCCAGAACGGGGAATTGACTATTCGGTGCTTCTTGACAGTTTTGATGTAATTTCCCTGGATACACGTAGAGTTTTTGTTACTATTTCTTTTCTTCATAATTTGACGCACAATAATATTCTTTGTTCTTTGCACTTACAAAACATTTATTACCTCATACCACGTCTGAATTCCAGATATGGAATAATATTCTATTGCAAGGCTTCTCGAACCAATGTGATGCGTAGATCACCTGTGTCTTTGATGTGTTGGAATTTTAATCTGATTTGTGACCTGTGTGACTTAAATAGCAGTCCTCTCGAGCATATTTTTTCCTGTATAATTGATAGGACACAAAATGAATGATTGTATCTGGATAATATGATTAAATTTAATTTGTTTCTTTGTTATTTTAAGAATTTTCACTACTACTAACATCATTTAATTTGATTTAATTTAATTTAATTCAATTTAATTTAATTTGTTTTTTGTTATTTTAAGAATTTTCACTACTTTTCCTGTAATTGGGTGTATACCTGTTGGAAATGAAGATCTATCTATCTATCTAAATCCACTTTTCCATCTCCTGTACATGTTCTTCGAGAAGTGTAATAACTAAGAGCACACTAGGTATACAAACTTATTAGGTTACTGATGGACAGTTATTTCTTACTCAAAGTTATTTTTGTTTCCATAGCACACTTTTATTTTTATTTTATATTATTCTGTGATGAGAATGGAAACAAATCTGGAAAACTGACAGAGCACTATTCGTTTTCGAAATTGAGTAGACCTACTTGGAGATCATCATATGGATCTTGCGCCCCTTCTGAAGCAATTAACATACATTTGTTTTTGTCGGTTTGGGGGATCAATAGTTGAACACTATTCACTTATTGCCAACGTTTTAAAATATTTATTCCTTCCTTTTTCAAGGCTGAAATATACACATTGTAGGCTAGTTTGGGTTGGGCGAACACATTTTTAAAAACATACCACTAAATACATCTTGTCAACAAACTTACATAAAAAATAAAATATACATGGAATATGGAGACGAATACAATGTTAAAACTGGACAATCAATACAAATTACAGACTACGGCACTCATCTATTTCCAAACCACTGTTTGACATCTGCTCAGCTGTGTTTTAATGTTGCACACAACAGATTTTCAATGCATGACGTCGATATATTTTCAAAGCCTAGTAGTTTTCACGTCAGGTTGATAGTCATCATACATATTGAGGTAATAGACTCCTAGATGTGATGTCATATTATTCTTATGATAAATTCTATACATATAAGTGATGTGAAACAGTCACATGGAATCCCAATACTAAGGTATTTATCTTAGTATGTTAGTATAATTCTGGCTCAAATTCTGAACGTCTGTCCTAAAATTGACATGATTTGATTATTTATGAATATAATTTCACTAATATTTCGTTTTTCCAATTTGATTCATAATCTAGTATGCAGGTTTTCTCGAATTTGAATGAATGTCTAGTGAAAAAATGGTGTATTGCCAAGCTGTTTTCTTGTTTGCTACTATTATTACAGTCACTTTTGTGTTGTGCAATCTTTTTTCAGGTATTGTTTTGTCTGGCCGATGTACTGTTTACCACATTCACACGGTACTGAATATACTACCTCAGAGTTTAACCATAGCGGGGTTTTATCCTTCAGTTTGGAAAATAAGTTACGAACCTTGGTGGTTTACCTATAAGGAAAGTTTAAAGTTATCATTATTGAAGAGGGCGGATATTTGTTGGGACAGACCGTTGATAAGTGGAAATTTTGCATACTTATAAACCTGTTTGTTGTCATGATTATCCTCTCTTCCTGCCAAACATTTCATCTTTACTCTGTTGATAAAATTCTTTAGGTAGTCATTGTTTCATAAGCTTTTTGTGACTTTTATTAAGTTCCTCTCATGGAATGAAGGGTGACTCAATTTTATTGCTTTCTGGAATAAGTTGGTGGCAGTTCCCACTTTTGTGCTCATTGAATGGTTCGAATGGAAATTCAAGATTCTACCTGAACACTACGGTTTCTGGTACCAATCTGTCACCAGCAACTGCTCCTCTGTAGATTATAGTATCTGAAAAAGAAATTGAGCCATCCTTCTCCTCTTCAAGTGTGAACTAGATTTTATCATTGAAGCTGTTAAAAGTAGTAAGAATAGTATCTACTTGGTTGTATGGTACAATTGAAAAGATATCAACATAAAGCGCGCGGCTAAATTATGGAACAAATTCGATATTTTGCAAGCAATGTACTTTTGACAAAAATCCTGAAAGAGGTCGATTTTTGTTTTAAAAATCCGATTTTTCAATGTATTTTCTGGAGAGGTTATGTTACTGGTTTTGACGTGGTGACATAATCGGTAATTTTTTAAAATTGAAATAGATGTCTTGTGATACTTCATCTGAAAGGTCTTTCAATACCGCATTCAATGATAATAAATAATTTGATTTGTTTGTACAGGGTGAATAAAAATTTATATTTCATTTCAGAAAACCAAAAAATAATTTATAAAAATATAAATTATTGTTCACCCTGTATGAAAAAATCAAATTATTTATTATCATTGAATGCAGTATCGAAAGACCTTTCAGATTAAGTAACAGAGAATAACTTTAAATCCAATAACATACAGTTAAATAAAATAATAATTTTTGTTCACCCTGTATAAACAAATCAAATTATTTATTATCATTGAATGCAGTATTGAAAGACCTTTCAGATGAAGTATTATAAGACAGCTATTTCAATCTAAAAAAATTACCGATTACGTCACCACGTCAAAACCAGTGACATAACCTCTTTGGAATATACATTCGAAAATCGGCATTCAAAAATAAAAATCGACCTCTTTCAGGATTCTTGTCAGAAGTACATTGCTTGTGAAATATCGAATTTGTTCCATAATTTAGCCGCGCACTGTATATTTTGACTATGGGAATATCAAATGGAACTTTTTCTATATAGGTACAGACTAATTTATTTATAACCAAGTTTGCCAACTTTGGGCTGGCTGGGTTGCCCATTGCTGAACCGTCTAATTGTTGTTAAATGTTCCATTAAAAGTGAAATAACTAGAGTCAAAACAGAATGAAACCAGACGTATATTTCAGCATTGAAAAAGAAATGAATAAATATTTCAAAACGTTGGCAATAAGTAAATAGTGTTTAACTATTGGTCCCCCAAACCCACAAAAACAACTGTATGCTACTTGGAGATGTTTGCGGGATCGAAAAATGTATAATTTAACAGAGCGTTTCATCAAGAACTTCAAAGTTTGATTCAATTCCGAGTAAAGGTGCCTTCGAAATGTTTGACTTTTTTGAATTCATTCGCCAAATAATTGAACCTTTCGTTTTCATCGTAAAATTGATATTATGAATCTTGTTTCGTTCAATTTTGTGTCCATAGCATACTTACTGAGCGATATACCCCAATTTCCTCATAATTTTTCGACAAATAATTAGTGTATTAGGATTGTTGTCCATTCGATTCGAAACCATTAATGGATTCGTCGAAAAAATTAGAATCTAGGGAATGTATATCTAAAAGATATTGTCATTTGAAAAAAATTCTTTTTTTATAATTAGTGGTTTTGGAAATATCAAACCGCCATAGGTACTCAACTAGGCGGAATAACGGCCATATAATATTTTTTACTCATCATTCATGTCCATCGGATTGGTTGAAGAGGGTCCAACGCACTCTAGATGCACAAATAAAAATGATTCAGAAAAATCAAATGTACCATTTTTTCTTCTCAAAACTATGTGATCGTACTCAGAATCGTCCGTAGAATCTAAAAACGTAAAAATATACTGGGTGTTCCTTCTGAACTTTCAAAGCTGGGCTCGTTTCCGGTGAAACCGGAAGTGATGGGAGATTATGAAATATTGGAAAAAATCAAATTCTTGAATCCAACACCCCTGCACAGTTTGTATGACATACATCATACCCTCGGAAGTCTGGGAACCATGGCTTGCCTAAAGAATATGTTGACACCCGTTATACTGAATTTTCAGAAGTTTTTATTTGGTCAAACGATATGAATACTTGAGTGTCCCTCCTAAAATGTTTCTGATTTTGAATAATTGAATATATCAATAAAAAAAATCGGAGCTGTTTTGGTGTGTTTAGAAGAACAGGATCATCAGCTTCCTAGAATGGTTGTGATGACCGTGTAATATATCTATCCACCATTTTTTCAGAAGGTAACCATATATATATATATATATATATATATATATATATATATATATATATATATATATATATATATATATATATATATATATATATATATATATATAAATATATAATATATACTAGCGGACCCGACAGACGTTGTCCTGTCCAAATTTCTATGTTCCCTAAAATGTTTTAAAACCCCCTTTCCTGACCCTTTTCCTTACGTTCCGTTATCCCTATTCCTTATCCTGTTATCCCGTTATCCCGTACCCGTTATCCCGTTATCCCGTTATCCCGTTATCCCGTTATCCCGTTATCCCGTTATCCCGTTATCCCGTTATCCCGTTATCCCGTTATCCCGTTTTCCTGTTATCCCTTTTTTCTTTATCCCGTTATCCCGTTTTTCCCCTTATCCCTTATCCTGTCATCCCGTTTTCCCGATTTTCCGTTTTTTTGTTATCCCGTTATTCCTGTTATCCCGTTTTCCTGTTATCCCGTTATTCCATTTTCCCGTTACTCCCTTTTCCTGTCATCCCGTTATTCCGTTTTCCCGTTTTTTCGTTATCCCGTTATTGCCGTTATCCCGTTATCCCATTTTCCTGTTATCCCGTTTTTTCTATAAAATAAAAAAATAAAAATAATAGGGGTTGATCGTAGTAGGGTGAAAATTGAGAGTAATATGAATTTTTTTATTCTAAGTCATGACAAAATGAAAATAAAAATTTTGCCAAAAAAATAGGGGTTGATCGTAGAAAGGTGAGAATTGGGGGTTGTATGTATTTTTGAATGATGTATCATAAAAAAATAAAAACAAAACATTTTGTCTAAAAAATAAAAAATAATATCAAGGGGTGGACCACCCTTAACATTTAGGGGGATGATTTGTGAATCTAAACCATCCAGGACGCCACTCCAACGCATACAAAAAAATTCATTCAAATCGGTCCAGCCGTTTAGGTGGAGTTCAGTGACAACACACGTACAGTAGAATTATATATATAAAGATATATATATATATATATATATATATATATATATATACATATATTGTTATGTTTAGAAGTACGTGTTGTGTTCAAAGAGTAAATATGAAAAAAAAAATTAAAAAGCAAATAAATGAAAAAAAAACATATTTAGTAATTTATGCTATGTTATTTTACAGTTTTTCTGAAGATTCTACCATTTTTTCTGAATACTTATTCAATATTAATCGATACCTATGTTTGAAATAAACATGTTGTCAACATTACAAGCAAGTGGCATAATTTATAAAATTATAGAAATCAAAATATACTAATATTTTTGAACACAAGCAGACCACAACATGTTAAAGTTATATTCTGTATATGAAATTAGATCTGAACACAATACCCAATGAGATGCCAGGAAAGATCTTGATGCAAAATTATAAATATTGAAAATATGAAAAGCAGAAAACGTTAAAAATAATTTTTTATATATCATGTATATGGCATGTAAGGTATTTAGAAACTATTCGTGAATAAAAACTGTCAAATAAACGAAAATAATGAAAAGTGCAACAAAAAAGTGCTTATAAATCGAAAATTCGAAAACAAAACAAAGGATGTGTGGTATCAAGGGATAAAAATCCACAAGCTAGGAGATTGAGAAAAAATAATTTTGGAAGAAGGAACTCAAGAAATTTGAATTTGAAAAATCAATCATATTTTCGATATAAAACAGTTATTTGCCAATACAACACAAGGAAACACTAGGAAGAATTGTAGCTGATAAAGAAACCCAGATGCAGAACGAATCTTACCTTCTTATTTGAGACATATACAAGCACGAGGGCGAATTCACAGTCAACAAAGGGGCTGGAGTCTGGAACGGCGATTTCCAGAAACGGGAGAGCGATCCGAGACACTGAATATTTTCGTTGTCAACAAGCCACAGGTACTTTGAACCATAAAAAGTCACTGAACTCAGTGTTTTTCAAAAATAAATATTTTAAAAGAACCTTTTCTAAAGAACACTTTCATGAATTAGTATATAGACTACATAACCTACAAAAATAGGTTACATTTCACTTTTTATTATCACATAACTTCATATTTTTTTGAATATTTTGCTATGAAGCACTAATTTAAGTTAATTATCGCAGAATAGGTAACAGTTAGTCTTCCTGAATAAAGAAAACTATTATTTTGATGGATTTCTGCATTATTTTAAATGTTTGAGCAATAACAAGTTGCCATTATCTGAAACTGACATCAAGAACTACTAGAGGGCTCAACAGTAGAACCGACTTTTGAGATTCCATAGGGGTACCTATTGAGTTAGCTGAGGAAAAGAGAATAGGGTGAAATAATCAATTATCCGTTATCTTGCATATATACATATACTGAAAGTTTATATCACATTTTTTGAGTTACTCAGTGAGCAATAGGATATTTGTTCTAATTTATTTCTCGGTTTGGGTCGGTTTGTCTAGGCTCCTGTGGTACTAGTGTAATCTGTGATCAACAATGTCATAATTGTCGATATTCAGATCGTTCAATATGAGAGACTTCAATTTATGTGATTTTGACTTTCCTGATACGTTTATGCAGCATTCATATTGTTTTGAGTGAGCATTGTGGGTTATGTTTGATCATCCGACGGATGATCGTGCAAAGTCCCACAAGGTTACTTTACAAATGTTTGTTGCGAAATTGATGAATACTGATCATCTCATTCGGTCTGACCACCTGTAGACCAGTTTAAGAGTATACGCCTCTCATCAGAACAGGGTAGGTTAACCAGACAATGATTAATGTCTGCGTACCCAAATGAGATGATCTGAATTCATTAATTTCTTAGTTTCCAGTGGGATTCCATTATTCAAGTGCGAAACAACCACTCACCTTCTCAAGATAGAAATCTGCATGTGAAAAATCTGTTACACATAATAGAGCATGAAACATGTTCAATTCCTCAAGACAGCTTATCACTACTACCACTGCCTAAAGATATATAGTCAGTCGATCTCTGTGGAAAAAGCATTGAACTCAATACTATTGAGTTCAATGGGAAAAAGCATTCGATGCAATTCGCGGAAACTTTTTCAGGGAAACTGTTCACATTGTATTCCCTAACGTGGCGGCACCACCGGATGGCAAACAAAACTGAGTTTCATTTTAAAAAAAGACAATCAAGAAGAAAATATAACTCTTGCCAATGCTAAATCTTGAAATTATGGAAAGTTCCAGTATCTCATATCTGACGTAAGTAGAAGGGCTATGCCGATTCTAGCGCAACCCCTATTTTGGGGTGGGTTTTGGCGAGTGGGTGAGGAAGTGGTTTTCGGAAAGGTGGGGGTAGGGATGATGGTGGCGGTCATGGGCGGTTCGTTGGGGAGGGGTTTGTAAAAAATGGCGGTTTAATGAGAGGGGTGGGGGTGGTGGGTGTATGGGGGTAGGGAGAAAGGTTGGGGGTGAGTGGTCTGTGATTGGTCGCAATGATGGCAGCCATGTTGTGAATGGGTGTGTGATTGAGAGTGGGATGGGGAGAGCTGTGATAGGTCGTGGGAGTGGTGATAGCCGCCGGCCGCTATCCAATAGCCAAGCAGCAGCCATATTGAAATGGGGGTGTCAACCAATATCCGTCAATGGCATTGGTCGGACGGAAGACTGAATGGCCGTGGGTGTTTCCTGCCTTCGTCAACGGTATTGGTCGGACGGAAGACAGAAGTGTCACGTGATCAGTGAATGGCGGCCATTTTGGAAAGTGGGAGGAGTTAGCAGTGATGATGCGGCCATGACTCAACCGACAAGTCTTTGCAGGAATATTATCTACGTCAGCACTTTCCTCTTATCAGTTGTTTATTTAAGCGACCGGATATCGGCGGCATCCTTCGTTTACATTAACTGAGATAAGATATCGGCGGCATCCTTTGAAAGAGTTTGTTTACATTAACAAGATAAGAGAGTATGCAGCTGCACGCTCGAACCGTGGGATAACTTGAATATTCAAAGTCAAACGATTACTATTTGTATTTGTATCTAAGCTGGCTAAGGCACTATCGGCGACATGGAAGCGGTGTGGGATAACTTGAATATGAACGCAAATCCTACCAAGGTCAAATACGACTTGAATAAAATTTAAAACGTTACCAAATATACAGGGTGGATCGAAAGAGTGTTTAGAGGAGGAGGAGAACGAAACAAGTATATATTGGAGTTTTTAGTAGAAGTGATGTCACCATGGCGAGACAGCCCACTGGGTGCCCCACCAAAGAGTCAGTACACCAGCGTCATTTCCGTACATTATCAGAATGATAGACCCAAGCCTGGTCAAGTATTTTAACAGCCACACCCATGTCACACAGCACGCCACGTGAGTCAATGTGAACCTTTATGTCTACTTCAGCGAGATGAGAGAGACACCATGTGACCTTCCAGCGTCATTTCCGTACATTATCAG